>OY757905.1:98773409-98783409 GCA_963585895.1 Sepioteuthis lessoniana | reverse complement strand
AAGTAGAGACGAGTTCATAAGTGATATACTCTACTGGACCCCTTCATATGGCCGAGCAAAAGCAGGCCGACCAGCACGAACCTACTTACAGCGGCTCTGTGAGGATACGGGGTGCAGCCCTGAGGACCCGCCGGAAGCGATGAACAATAGGGAGAGTTGGCGAGAATGGGTCAGGGATATCCGTGCTAATATCTCGACGAGATGATGATGATGATAATTCTACTAAAAATAATTCTATTTCTTTTCTCACAGTTAAATACTACGTCAGCAAATAGACGCTTGCACCACCACGGTTCTCAGCAAACCCTTGTAGTGCTACGATACCACGTAGACATGTGTAACACGTACGTTTTAAATCGTCTATGCCTGATGCACTACACCTTAAGTTCCAGTCGGACTCCGCTATAACCTCGCTGTGAGAAAAAGTGACGAACACAAAAACACCGTCTATAGGCGCATTTGATACGAAGATTATTCGCTACTACCCACCACATTCGTTGTCGAAAAGAGAGAAACAGAGTATAGCAAATGAGTGAACCACTTTAGATAGACTCTGAGACATAAACCGTCGCTGAGCGAGAGAGGCAAGAACAGACTTTGATATTATCTTTCTCGCTTTTGGTTATTGTTTTCGTACGTGACTTCCCAGGGTCCCGTTTTGCCGTCATCGCGGTGGTTGTTTGACTCTTTCGCGGAGCTCACTCAAAATGTGTGCCGTAATTTTCGGCCTGTCTTTACATCTCCGTGCTTCAGTTCCAACTGACTCTTCTTTTCTAGTTTCCAACTTGCATCCACTTCAACGAATTCTCGACCCAAGATTTGTTCAACCAATCACAGCCGTCGGTTAATTTCTCCTGAAACATTTCCATTTTTAAAATGGGCGTCTGCTATTCTCATGACCTATTCGTTTCTCCCTCATCATCGCGTCTCTCTCTCTCTCTCTCTCTCTCTTTCTCCCTCTCATTGCCCCGAATCTCTTTCTCATATATGTCCCTCCTTTTTCCACTGTACTGCAGTTGACTTATAAATCTAGCTAGGAAACAACATACTACTAAAACAATTAATCGGAGTCCCTAATTATATTATTATAATAGTGCTGCAATTCAAAATTAGTAATACAATTCATCAGGTATTCCTAATAATATTAATAATTGGCACCCACCAGGACAACTATCAATAGACTATCGATTATATGCAAATCAGACCTAACCGATAAAATGAAACGCAGTTTCTTCCAGGCAGCGTTCGCATCGATACAGCTATATGGATGCACTACATGAACTCTAACAAAACGGCTGGAGAAGAAGCTAGACGGCAATTACACAAGAATGCTGCGAGCAGTCTTGAACAAGTCCTGGCGGCAACACCCCACAAGACACCAACTGTATTGCCACCTGCCTCCTATCACGAAAACTATTCAAGTTAGACGAACCAGACATGCAGGACACTGCTGGAGAAGCAGGGACGAACTCATAAGTGATGTACTCCTACGGACCCCCACACATCGCCGTGCAAAAGCAGGACGACCAGCACGAACGTACATTCAGCAACTATGTGCATGCATGTGAGCGGGTGTGAAGACAGGTTTGTAAGAATATTTCTTAAATCAAAAAGAAAAAAATAGTTTACCAGAACAAAACACAATAACATAAATAAAATATCTTATTCCTTATGGGGAAAATTTTTCACTGCCTTATTCATTCATATATATATATATATATATATATATACGGTATTTCACAAATTTTGAAACTAGTCTCCCAGATCATCGTCTGTTAAGCGAATTACTGGAAAATATTCTACATTTTGATATATCTAACAAAATATAGCAAAATCATGTCTATAAAGATGGAGAACTTTCGTAAGAAAAAATATTACAAATCTCGTAAGTCTTTCAAGATTGTTCAAGCAAGATACAGAGGAAAGTTCAATTCTAACATATTTCAAATCTCTTGCACAATTTCCAGTGAATCACCAATTCCACCCAGTAAGGTCTTGTCTTGTACACCATTTTCTATGTTTACTGCAATCGCTTATTATGTGTTCAATTGTTTTCTCTCTGCCCCCACATAATCTACACTAGCTATTCTGTTGTGGGTCGTACGGAACTATTTTGAGCAGCAATTAAAAAGATTCAGTTTCTTAATGTAGCCATTTTCAGATCTTCTCGTGTGAAATCGCACTGTTTAGTCTCTTAAAGTATCCATATAGTTGTTTTCGTCCAATTTGGGTTTTCTGGACTGTGTTATTTTTCTCTTTGCCCCTATGTAACCATTGCTGTTACTGGTTGCTGTTATTAGAATTCTTAGCTCATTTTAGCGTGTTTCTCGAGTACTGGCATTGATGCTTGTACGCAATACTCAATGATGACTTGTCTTTTTTCTCCTTCTTTTCTAGATATATGGTCCATGTGATCTCTCAGGTGTAAAATTATAATTATTTACTTCTTTAGAGTTTTTCACATTAGCTTTAGCTTAGGGTTTTTCACTGGGGTTTGAGTGACAGCAAGTCTCCTCAAGTCCCAAATACCTTTCTCAGTATTCTGACCCTTCTCGCTAATGCTGCCGTTTGGATGGTCTCCACTCGCCCACCAACTTCCAATTCCTCCATTCCCTTTAATAATGCTTTAGTTACTGTATCAAAATCACCAATCACAATTGGTATAATTGTCACCTTTTCACATTTTTTCAGTTTTATTCTGTGGTCAGCCGGAACAGCAAAGTAAACAATTTTGTAAATTCTCTTAATTTTGTAGATTTCTATAAGGTCTGGTCTTCTACGAGAGATTAGGTGATCCGTCTGTACGTCAAAGTTCCATAGGAGTTTATGTGTGTCATTTTCTTGGACAGGTGCTGGGTGGTGCATATACAATTTGTTTTATGGTCAAATTTAAATTTCTTCTACATCTCCCAGTGGATTACATTGCCCACCTAGTAGTTTCTAGTCTTATACTCCTTTGTGCTAACTTGCTGCATTCACTTATGTGATTGATGGTTTCACCTCTGTCACCGCATAGCCTATATTTGCTATTTTGTTGTATCTTATCAATTCTCGTTTTCATATGAATAGTTATTGTGGCGTTGTTTGGTACTGCTATTAGGAGAGATTCTGTTTCTCTTTTAAAGTTTCTTTTTCTTAGCCACGTCTAGGTTTTCTGGTCTGAGGTGTTATTTATTAATCGTTTAAGACGCCCATAGAGTTGTTTGTCTTCCCATTTTTGTTTCCTAGTTATTGTCATTCTGTTGTTCATCGGGTTGTCTGTATCGTTTCTAATGGCTGTAAACAGTGCTCCTTTGTGTTTTTCTATGTAGTCGTCAAATCGTTGTATTGAAGCATCAACGTTGTCTTCGATGCTGGCAAGTCCTCTTTCTCCCTCTTTTCTTGATACATATAGTCTGTCAAAGTCGTCCCTGGGATGTAATACCTTATGCATGGTCATTAGGTTTCTTGTTCTTTGGCCTATTTGCTTAAGTTTTTCTCTGGTCCACTTCAAAGAGGGTCCCGACTATCTAGCGAAGGGTATAGCCCAGGTATTTATCCGTTTGATAAGATTTCTGCTTGAGATTTTTGTCTCGAGTAGTTTTCTACTTCTGAAATATTCTTTTTGAATTTCATTTTTCATTTCCACTTGTTTGATGGTGTCCGCCTCCAAGAGACACAAGTATTTGTAGGTTTAATTTTCTCCGAGCGTTCTAATCTTCATATTTACCAACCCCTCCGCTGGCGCAATATATGACACAAGGTCAATTTTTAAGCGAAGTTTAACAGGTTTGAGCGTTCTAATCTTGACTTGATTTGGTAGTTCCATTCCGTCAGTTGTTTGCCACGGCAAATTTGTCTATGCTAAATTCCATTCCTATGTCCTGACAGTATATTCTAACTGCGTATATTAGAGTTTCCAGTTCTTTTTTCATTTTTTGCTAATAGTTTGATGCCATCTATGTACATTAAGTGATTGATATTTTCTAGCGATCTACTAAATTTGTATCCGGCTGTGCATTTTCTGAGTATGTGGTTAATTGGCATCATGGCAATTATAAATAATAAGGGTGATAATGCATCTCCTTGAAAAATACCTCTTTGGATTTTTGTTTCAGCTAAGCTTCTTCCTCCTGCTGTCAATTCCACTCTCCAGGTTTTCATAATTTCCTCGCTAAAGTTTATGACTTCATGTAACATTATGAACATTCTGTGCCTGTTTTTTTTTTTCTTTTTGTTTTTTTTTTTTCTCCGGCGTTGTGGAACAATATCCTCAGCCTTTTTGTATTCAATCCTGGCCACAGCTAGATTTTTTTCGACTTGCTCTCATTTAGGATATTTTGCTCTATGTAAAGTATCTCTGCTGTGCATCAAGATCCTTAGTGAGTTCTTTCTGTTCGTCAGGGAACAGTCCACGGCTTGTAAGTGAGTAGTAAATCTCTTCCCTTATTTGTGATGTTAATATTTTCCACATCATCGGTGGGCAATTATGGGTCTGTAATTGTTTGGAGCGGTTCCTTTTGAACCAATATGGTTTTCCCTTTGGTCATCTATTCACGTACTTGTACTCCTGGTAGCAATCTGTTAATTTCTAGCGCTAGTCTTTCATGAATGGAGGAGAATTTCTTGAGCCAGGAACTATCATGGCCTAGCGTTTTCCAGTTTGATTTTTTTAGTGTCATTTTGAGTAAATCAATGTGTATTTCTGCTTTCGGGCCTTGTTTGAATCCTAGTTCTCTTGTTTTATCTTTATCCATTCAGCCTTTTCTTTATGTTTTTTCGGTTGCCATATGTTAGTCCAAAATCGTTCGGTTTCTCTTGCATCTGGCTATTAGTATGTTTTCGTGTCATCTCTTCAAAGTTGTTGATAAAATTTTCTTTCGTTGTTTTGGAATGTCCTGTTTTGTCTGTATTGTTTTACCCTTTTTCGATATCTCTTCAATCATCCTTCTCTTGCCAGTACTTTCGGGTTTATTTCCTCATGTTATACAGTACTTTTTTTACCGTCTTGCCTTTTCCTTTGTGTTCCAACATATTCCAGCGTCTTTCTTTTGTCTTATCCTTTTGGCCCGTTTCCAAAGATTTTTTATCTGCGTTTCCAGTCGAAATTCCCATCCTGGTTTTGACTTTTTTCGTGCTTTTTGAGGGGATCCCAATTTTCTCACAAACCAATTTTGACTCTCTATAGATGAGTTCATTCTATGTTTCTTAATGATGGTAAAGTAGTCTTATTACTGTTCATAATCCTCTTTTCATTTTCTAGATTTTTCAATTGTTCTTGTGATAATGTTTCTTCAGGTTTGCTTGGTTGTGCGTTGTTGGGTAGTGTGGTATTTTTATTTTCCGAAGTTGGCACTTCACTTCTGTTTGGTTGTTTATGTTTGACAACACTTGATGCGTCTGGTACTGTATTATTATCTTGTGTATTTGATTCTTGATGTATTTCTAGTATTTCAATGTCAGAAAACCAACCCTTCTTTACTATTGTTCTCACTTGTTGTCTGAAAACTAGCACAGTGCTGCCAGACCTCTATCATTATTTTCCTCTATCCTCTTTGTGAAGGGTTGCTCCTAAAATTGCAGTGTAGTACAAGTTGATTTTCTTCCCTAGTTCATGTTTTGAGTTTAGGTCTCTGGTCTTTGTGGTTCCTAACGTCTTCATTCGTGTACCATAAACAAGACCAGCCAACATTCGCAGTATGACGAACGGGTCTCCCATGTTGGCTATCAGGTGAGTACCTGCCGATCATGAATTCCAAGCCTGTTTCCTGGATCCCACGTTGTGTAATATTGTGATTAGACATTTTAATCATGGGTGGTATATTATGGTTATACCAGACCCAGCAGTTGTTTATGATCTGATACAGATATGACAAAGAACAGCCATGATGGCTGTTTATGAACAGCGGGCCACAAAAAAAAAAGAATTAAAAATAAATAAATAGAAATTGGGTGATTATATATATATATATATATATATATATATATATATATATATATATATATATATATATATCACCGTACGTTTTAACTTTCACCAGCTTCTTTTTTTTAATTATCATGAGATTCGGTCTTCTGGCCGGGATGAGGTCATTTGTTTCTATATCAAAATCACAGATATTTTTTGTCTCTCATTCTTCCAGACGGATTCTAGGATGTACTTGTACCGTTTGGTTGTATGGTCAAATTTCAATTTCATGCAAAATTGCCAGTGGATAACCTTTCTCACCCAATCGTACCGAGTTTTGAACTCTTTTATATTAATTTACTGTATTAGATTATTATACGGTTAATTGTTTCGTCTCTAGCACCAAATAACCAACACTTACTATTCTATTGGGTCTTATCTATTTTACTTTAACATAGTTGTTCTTTTTCGAGTTGTTCTATGTTGCTATAAGAAGACATTCGGTTTCTCTTTTAAAGTGCCCCTTTCTTAGCCATGGCTAAGTCTTCTTTTGTGAGATTTCATCAGCTTGTCGCTTTAAAAACCCACGACTGTATTTCTTCCCATTTTTGTTTCCTAATTATTATTGTTGTTGTGGTGATCTTTTTGTTGTTAGTGCTGTTAATGTTTGCCGTATTTTGTCTTTCGTTGGCCTTTGTTATGTATTTTTTAGTCGTTTTATTGATTCATAGAAACTATTTTCAATGCTGACGAATCCTTAACCTCCTTTCTTGAGACACATTGTCTATCTGTGTCATCTCTCTGATGTAAGGCCGTATATATTGTCATTACCTTTTTTTTGTCTTCTATTCCATTTTTTGAAGTTGTCTTGTCCATTTCAAGAATGTACCGAGTCTCTAAGAAGGTGTTCAGTTAAGATGTTTATCGCTTTGATGAGATTTTTTCAGTTTAACTTGGTTTCTAGAAGTTTTCTGATTCGTCTAAAATCTCTTTTTGTCGTTTTTTCTTTTATTTCCGCTTATTTGAGTGAATCCGCTTTCAATATTTCCAAGTACTTATAATTTTCCTTATCCTTGAGCATTCTGACTCGTCTTGATTCGGTAGTTAAATTACTTCCGTCATGTGTCTATTTCCACTTTTCATTATAAGTCTACCACACTTTTCTATGGCAAATTCCATTCATATGTCTTAACTGTATATTATTTTTTGTGTATTAGAAACTTCAATTCTTTTCATTTTTTCCAAAAGGCTTGATACGGTCCATGTACATTTAGTGGCGACTTTTTTCTTTCGATTTAATAAACTTGTCGCCCTCAGACATACATTTTAAACATACATGATTGAGTCGCATCATCACTATCACAATAATTATGGTGAAAGCGCATATCCCTTGAAAATAACTCCCTGGATTTTCACCTCTAAAATGTTTTTCCTCCTATAGCCAATTTCATTTTCAAGTTTTTCATGGCTTCTGTGGAACTTAATGACATTGTATGATATCTTGTACATTTTAACTGACTATTATCCAGTTTTACGGGTCCATATTGTAGGGTTTTTTTTGTTGTCAATCACGCCATACCTACATTTTTTACATCTCGTTTTGTCTTTCCCTGAGTATGTGTTGATCAAAGTAACGAAGATCACATGTCCCACTTGTTCCACCGTTGTATCCTTCCTCTTCTTTGAAAATATTTCGCAGCTTGCATGTCAGTAATAAATTTCCGCCTAATCAGTGCTGTTAGTATTTTCCACATCATAGGTAGTAAAAATATCGGTCTATATTTGTTTTGAGCGGTTCACTTTTTTGTGTATACCTTGATCAGGGTCGTTTTTCTTCAGTCATCCATTCGTGTATCTCATTATATTACTCCTTATGAGTTTTTCACAACAACCCTGACGGTTTTTCACTGCTGTCTGAATGGCTTCTAAGGTCTCCCGCACTTTTCTTAATGAGTTAGCTGTGGTTAAGTAGTGCTGCATTCTTGGGGTGAGAATCAATTATTTTTCCAATCTATAGTCCATCCTCTCTCTTTTTCATATTTTGGGTGACTGTCCGTGGCATCCAACAACGTTTGATATTACAACACCAACATTTTCCCCATTTTTTCCTTCTCTAGAAAAGTCCAGATATTTGTCAAACAATTCCCCTTTCATCACTTTCGCAACGAAACGCAATAGAAAAAATGTTTCTTCTTCTTCTTCTTCTTCTTCTTCTTATTATTATTATTATTATTATTATTCGAGTTTTTCACACAGGCTTTTACTTGGGGTTTTCACAGGAGTCTAAGTAATAGCGAGTCTCCAGGCCTTTTCTGAGTATTCTGGTCGATTTTAAAAATACTGTGGGGTGGATAGTCTTTATTTTTCCTCTGATTTCTAATTTCAATATTTTTTTTTCCAGATCGTCCCAAGCGTATGCAATACTTGGTATCATTTTTACTTTGATATTCCATAACTTTTGTTAGTTCTCTGGCCAGGTTCATGTATTTGTCTATCTTTTCGCTTTATTCATGGTTTGCTTAAATGGCCAATCCATCCGATATCAAGTTTTTATTTATTTATTTTTATAATTAACACAAGGGCTGTACTTCTGGCCAAAATTAGGCGATCGGTTTATCTCTAAAAATAAAAGACAATTTTTTTCGTCTCATGTTCTAGGACTGATTCTAATTCATCCATATACCATTTGTAAATAAATGGTAATAACCATATCCTAAGGTAAAACTTTGTATCGAATACCACGTGAATTACGTTTTTGTAGGTACTACGTATTTTTTGTATTTGGCGTTTTTCGTCTAGCCGTGTTAGCCTTATTATCGTGTTACATCGTAAAAGGCAGCGTACTTCTTTGGCAGAACCCGAAAAATTAATTGTGGTCTGCACTTACTGGATCATTTCTCATATGATTATTTAGACTAAAACTTTATTTAATTTGGAACGGTAGATAGTTTAAACAACAAATGACAAGAAAAATTCTTAATCGTGAGTAAACTTTTCAGCTTAATGTTAATTTCAAAAAGATCAACTTTTAGTTTTTTATGTCTCAAAAAAATCTCACAAAAGAAAAACGATCAGTTATAAAATCAATAATGATTACTAAAACGATGTTTATAAGGTCGATTTTCACGTGTATTCTCATGTAAACTTAGTGCAAAAAGTTGATACAATAGATTAAAGGTTTTCTTCATTGATATGTGAAATTTTAAGAAGAAAAAGGAAATTAAGAAAGAATGAAACAAAATAGAAAACAGTGATAAAGAAAAAAAGAAAGAATGAATAAAGAAGAGGAAATAACAAAAGGAGAAAGTCAAAATTCATATTTCAAAACTTGGGCTAATTTGAGAGCTTGTTACAGAGCAGAATCATGGATTTTGAATTGTTCTGTCGTGCCTCTTCTTTTACTCACACGAGTTTTCACTTATTAAAAATGAAAAAAAAAATGCAAGAAAAAACTTAAATAACAGTCAAAAATGCTAAAAAGAAAAGAAAAGTAATCTAGCATTTTTTTATCATAATTATTTTTTGTTTAATTCCTCATAACTATTCTTCTTTTAAATTTCATATTTTTTAAAAATCAGTATTTTACAAATCAATATATTAGTAATATTTTGTTTTTTGAGCAATCATGCACATATATATATATATATATATATATGTGTGTGTGTGTGTGTGTGTGTGTGTGTGTGTGTGTGTGTGTGTTTAGTGAAATGTCAACTAAATCCCATTGTATATTGAATTCCTTCTGTGTATAATAATAAGTATCAATGCAGAAATCAACACAGAATATACTACCTTAAGTTTTACAATAAAACTGAAAATCAGCTGAATTCCTAATAATATATTGTGGTTTTGAAATTTAAACTTTTTAAAAATTCTTTCGGTAAATGTATTCATTCATTTTTTATTTTATTTTTTTTTTTTTTTTGGATTAAATGAAATAAGTTAGTAAAAATCAGCATGAAATAAAGTAATTAGTTATATACAATGTAAAAATACGATAATTTTTTAAATCGATGATTAATAAAATGATTTTTTTTTCCAGCGTAAGGTTGAATTCCTGTTGTATTCTAATGTAAATTTAGTGCAAGAAAGTGGACGCAATAGCGTAAAGGT
>OY757905.1:98758409-98768409 GCA_963585895.1 Sepioteuthis lessoniana | reverse complement strand
TTTCTCTAGTTTTGGCCGTTTGTATATTTGCCTGTCTAGCGTCATTTCCAATTTGGGTTTTAGTCTGTCTTTTAGGGTTCCAATTTTATCAACAACTAGTTTTGCTCCTGCATAAATTAGATCGTTTGATTTAGTGATGTTGTACGTTGGGATAATATTTGATGATTTATTTACTTTTTCGGTTTCCCTCTTGACTTTTCTCCGATAATGATTCCTTAGAAATAATAATGTAGTCTTCTTTTTAGCCATGATTTTTATTTATTAACTCGAGATTTTTGCTTAATGCTTCTGCAAAAATTGATGCTGTGGTGATTGGTTCTGTAAATTTTCATTTTAATATTTTGTTTCAACTTTTTTAGGGACTCTTTAGTATAATTTTTTACGACTTGCTTGGTCCTACATTTCTAGTATTTTTTTTCTAGTATTTAGGGGAAAAAATCATCCAATCTTTAAAATTGTTCAGGCTTGGTCAGCAAGATTTTGGGTTGTTATATTAAATGAAGCTGATTCTGCCCAAATTCCGATAATCTATTTCCAATTAATTCTTTGTGTACGGTTACTTTCCAAATTCGAGTGGATTATAATTCTATTATCTTCACTAGTTCCTTTTTCCCTTAAGTGTCTCTCAAATGACATTTTGCTTTAGTCTTTATTAGTATACATGATATAAAAACAGTCAAAATTTGCAGGACCCTGCTCGGGTCTATATGTCGGTATTTAAGGAAGCACTTTCCTATCAGGACACCCAAATCTACCACCTAAGTCCAATATAGTTTCGAATTTTATTTGACATTCTTCAAAGGTAGTATAATATTACATTATCAGACCCAAGGGTTGATTATAAGCCGTAATCCTCTAAAGGAAGAAACACCTTCAGCGGCCAACGCTTGTTGGCCAAGCAGTCTGATACTAAGTCTAACGAAAAGTTGGGCGGGTTTCGATCCCAGCTTCAAACATCCTACGTGTCTAGCCACATTGAAGAGTTGTGACATAACGAAACAGTCTGTCTGTGGATGACAATATATACGTTACCCCATGGGGGTTGAGCACTCTGGCGAAGGAATTTACTGCATAATGCAAAGTTCTTTGAATGAATTGAGCACTCTGGTATCCGGTAAGGTATTAAAATGTAAACAAACGAACGCTGCTACTTAATACCTTATAATTCCCTAGCTGACGTGGTACGCTTATTGGGCGGCTTTTGATCCCAGCTTCAAGCGTCCTACCTGTCTAGCCACACTGAAGAGTTATGATACAACGAAACAGTCTGCTTGTGGATGACTATATATATATATATATATATATATGTTAGTTGACCCGCAGTTGTCAAAGGCTTCTTTTTCAATTGAGAGGAAGGGGAGATCACTACTCCTTTCATTAAATTGCTCCACTTACCTTTGACCCATATCTTATAATGATGAGTGTTTATCTTTAGGCATCAAGTACCATCATTCTAGTCTTTGGTATGACTCGACATGGAAGATATTGAATCCTGGTTTTCCGAGCCATGGCCGAACACTCTAACCATTATGCCAAAGGCCGTTCAATATATATATATATATATATATATAGTTTTAGGATTTTTAATCTTCATCACAGAAAAATTCTAACTCTAACGTTTTTCTAATATAGTTAGACTGGGTGAGCTTTACCATCGTTATTACTTCCATTTCTTTTCTTAAACTTCTTTTTTTTTTTTACCTTTTTCTCTGTTGCATTTTTGTGCTCACCAGAATTTATACATCCGACTTTTTCAGCTATTTTTTTTTTACATATTTATTAATATTTACCGACAGACTTTTATGTTTTTCACCAAATGACCATGTGATTTTTTGGGTAGGATTTACAATGTTTGACATTAGCTAATAAGAAGATATGGAAACTGGAAATCATGGAACAAATTCATTACAATAACTTTAGCTTTTAAAAACGAACAAAAATATGAGATCGTTTACTTTTGATTTTCAATTGTATTATTTGTGATTTGTGATCTTCCACCAATATTCTTCTCTATTCTATATTCATTCTGCAATGCATTTCTCTAAATTTGTTTATATTTATGTGATTTCATTTTTCTCATTTGCGAGTTTTTCTTACCAGGGTTAGCTGATTGTTTTCCTCTGGAGTCTGAGTGACATCAAATCTCCTCAAGTCTCCAAGACTCTTCTTAGTATTCTGGCTGATCTCAACAATGATTTAGTTTGGATGGTCTCTACTCGTACTCTTATTTCCAAGTCTTCCAGTCCCTGTTAGAATTCTTTGGTGACTGTACTGAGCGCGCCAATAACAACTGGTATCACGCACACTTTCATGTTCCATTGTCTATTATCATTATTTTATCATTATCATTATTGACTCATTTATTGCATTAGCTTGGAAGATGTAATGAGGGAGAGTCATTGTGGTGTCATACCTAAATTACTGGACTGCATTCTCGAAGTAAGCACGTTCGAACTCCAGTCCGCTATTTCGGACATACTGCTCCGACACTGCAACGCAGTCTATAATCAAAATCCGATAGACAGATGGATGAAGGGATGCATCCTCCCCTTCCCTAAAAAGGGTGACCTCAGATTAGCCAAGAACTACCGAGGTATAACACTTACATCCATAGCAGCCAAAATTTACAATGCCCTACTACGAAACCGCATAGAACCGAAAATCGACAACATCCTTAGGAAAAACCAAAATGTCTTCTGAAGAAATAGATCCACGACCTCACAAATATTGACCATCCGTAGAATCCTTGAAGGCGTACAAGCAAAAAACCACCAGGTGACATTACTATTTGTCGACTTTACCAAGGCCTTCGATTCCATTCACAGAGGGAAGATGAAACAAATCCTACTAGCATACGGCCTACCAAAAGAAACCGTAGCAGCAATAACGATTCTCTATAGAAACACCAAAGTGAAAGTACGTTCACCGGATGGAGACAAGGATCAAGGATACCCGTGCAAGCGGCACGACATGATGATGATGTCACCAGTTAAGCTTTGAATAGTATCATTACTGTAAGTCTACCTGAATGCTTTGGAATCAAATGACCCACAAAGTGTAATATACTATTAAAAACTAAGAAATAAAGTAATGAAAGAAAAATTAATGGATTCACACCGTTAGTGTTTTCAACTGACGGCTTAAGTACATCTTCACGGCTTCATTCTGCGTCCACACACTGCTGATATATATATATATATATATATATATATATATATATATATATATATATATAAGTCTTTGTAAGTCGGCGAACACAGGCAAGACCATTGAATGCCGCTAATATGGTCGTCCTTACTTCCTTAGCAATGCTCCACTTTTCTTGTTCAACTGACGTGGATGGTTTGAGATGAAGGTAAGTAGTCGGGCAATTGGATTCATCTGCTTTACTTCTCATCCACCATACTCAATCCCATTGCTTTATATTTGTATGGCTCGTAAAATATCTTCCTCCTTCAGAGATTGTTACCCTGTGATAAGACAGAAAAGTATATCTGGTGATTATGGAAGAAAAGATATATAATGTTCACTTGGTAAAGTCCAATTATTCTAGTTTAGCAGTGATTACATCATTCTATCATAACCCTTAGACAAAGCTATTCGTAATTGATTCGGAGTTTTCTTATGTAATTAAAATATTTTGTCTTGTTTGTTTGTTTGTTCTTTTTTTAGTAAAATTTCTCCCCAGTTCCAGACAATTTTTAAAGTTGTTTTATCCTCTTTCTTCAAAACGGTACTCCCGAAAGAGAATGTTTATAGTGCAGCTAACATATCAGCTAGCGAGAAACATCTTAACTTCAGCTAATTTTTACAGAGAATAAAAGAATTAGTGTATTCTGTTGCTTGTCAAAAGTATGACTGGAAGTCTACTTAATCTATTTCCGAGTATGTTTATTTTTGTTTGTTTTTAGGGGGAAGGTAAAGGAGGCTTTCTTCAAGTCGTTACTACCACATAACGAAACAAGCAAATAAATAAATGAATGAATAAATAAATAATTAAATATATATATATATATATATATATATATATATATATATATATATATATATATATATATATATATATATTCCAAATTTACATGTTTTAATTCTTGTCAGCGGTCATATTTCAATTTTGGATTTTTGCTTTCAAAATGTTCACCGGAAAATTTGGCGATTTTATTTTCCTTTCTATCTGGTTTTAGATTAATTTTCGTCTTTCTTTCTGTTGAAAAAGAGAAGGAAACGGGACTCATGAAAGGGAATAATAATAATAATAATAATAATAATAATAATAATAATAATAATAATAATAATAATAATAATAATAATATAGCTAACATGTCGAACAACGAAGAACATCATAACTTCAAATATTCACCGAGAAAAGAACAAATGTATTTCTCTGCTATTCAAGAGTCTGACTAGAAGGCTAATTGTGCTTTTAATTGTAGGTTTTTCGCTGGTTCTAAGCGATGTTCACTTATTGTCTTATTTAGAAGCCAATAAACAAATAACAGTTGAGAGACAAAAGTTGTTTTCAATAATTGAACATTTTTGTTTTATAAAGTATTCCTTAAACAAAACAGATATTATTATTTGAATTATTGTTGTGAAGTATGCAGAGAAAAGTATGTAATAACCCAATTTTATGGAAAAATATGGAATGAAGTTATAACTGGGATAACTTAAAATATCAAACGAAACCGACATACAACAAGCTGTTTGGTACAACTATTAGAAAGAAAGAAGCAGGCTCTAACAAAATAATATTCAATTGAAACTATATAAAAATCAAATAATTCATTGAAGAAGGCAAGCAACAGTGAATTTTGATGCACGACGCTTGTTGTTCTCCATCAGCTGTAACAAAAGTTTGGTGAAAATAAAAAAATAGGGTGGTTAAAAATGTTGGAACTACTTCGAGAAGAAAATAATTTTAAATTGGTGAAATCTAGGCCTGGAAAAATTAAGATTGTGGTAAATGGTCCTGTAGGAGCAACTAAGTATCAATTGTAAATTTTTGGTCAATGAAACCCATAATTTCCCTTCAACATTGGGTTATTATTCTACAATATTTTTCTCAGTATGACTTGCAAAATATATCATCAATCAATAATTTAATCTTGACAGCATAAAAAAATATATATAAATATATATTAAACTATTAAAGAAACGATGTTCTGCATCTTATCTGTTATTATTTTATTTACTTCAAAATAAAAAGAAAAATCAGAAAAGCCCTCTAATTGAGCTAACCTTATAATTTTTTCCACGTGTAACTTTAATGACTTTTAAAGTAAAAATCTATTTCTGATTATAGTTAATCCCTGGGAATTTTGCAACAGATTTTTTGGAAAACAGGACCTTTTACCTAAAATTTGTCTCCAATAAAATACTTAGATTTTCTTGGCAATGAACATGAAATTAATTTTTAATCAATTTGAAAAGACGACAAGTTATGGGTACATTTATTGCTTCCCAACTTAGAATATTTTCTATTTTGCGCAAAATATTTACAAACATCTTACATGTCTTTTACTATTTTGAAATCAATTCGCCACCGAAACAAATAAGTAGTTCAATAATGCTTCATTACTAATAGTATGAAATAAATAAAGCATAAATAATTGGATAGCGTTCTCGAGTTTTGCTTTTGGGAAATAAACGAATAAGAAGAGATTATAAAATGATGACGGTTATTGATATAGCAGTTCTTCATATTTTACCTTCATATATGAATATAGAGAAACAGAATATAACTATAAATACAGAAATACATAAAAATAGTTAAAAATTGATTAGGAATAAGACAAATCCTTTTTAGAATTTTTGTTTTTTGAAAACCACACATAGTTTTTTTAATTATCTCTCTCAACCCGGGTAACGTCGAGTAACCATTTTTGTTAACAAAAAATGTCCGATACTTCTATCATCTTAATTTGCATGTAGTAATTAGGTACTTTAATTTTTTTCTTTCGTTTAGATTCTAAATACGAAATGAAAAGTAAAAACGAATTCATTATTTGATAAGTGTCCTGACGTCTTGTTTTATGTGCTTGTACCTTCTAACTTAAGACTACACCCCTGACTGTCACCTTAAGATTACCACGTGTTTCTCGCCATGACACATTTCCAATGATGATAATTTAAGTATATTAAAATTACAGGAAAATAGTTACGGAATTGTTCTCTTCTGATATTAATAATGCAAACTCTTAAGACAGAGGAAATGTTTTGACCAGTCAATTGTAATCAATTCGCGAACAAGAATGATTAAGTCAAAACACTTAAAACATCTGCATCAATTTAATACACACATACATGTACATGTGTTGTGCACACACGTGTCTATGTGTGCGAGCTGATGATGTAGATTCGGTTTATTTATATAAGAAAAGCGAAAAAGCTACCATAGGTATTATTTAGCGTCAGAATATTCCCACTCACAGCAAAATCTTCTCTCACATAGTGTAAAATCGTGCAAATATTATGAATTATTATATGTTTGATTTATTCCGTTCTTACGATAAGTAAATGTCCTATTGCATAATTTACTAATATTCTGATATGTTCACAAACTCACAAATATCTCACACAAATTCTGACACACACACACACACACACACACACACACACACACACACACACACACACACACACACACACACATATATATATATATATATATATATATATATATATATATATATTGCATAAAAATCAATAAGTGGCATAGGGAACAGCTAACTGAATATGTGTGCTATATCTAATGGTACCTCCGATAACAATCAATCGTCTCATGCTGCAGTTACTCTAATGACAGCAATTTAACGAACATCACCTCTTTCTATAATGAACTATATCCCTTGTAAAACATATTCCCGAACATAATGTTCTGATCATTAGTGTATATATGAATGATCATAAAGGTAAAAATGAGAATAATATATCAAGTTACAGAACTCTTCAGGCATAAATGGTGAATATCGAACAGATTTTCCCCAGAAGAGGTTTGTATTCCAACAGATTTAAAAACTGGAAAGGAAAACTATATACTAACACATTGCCCAGTCTGCTGGGGCGGTAGAATACACCATCTGCATCTCTACAGAGGGGTAAACGCCCTCCAACGTGTGTTTTATATACGGCACGAAACAATCTGTTGGTGAGGTTCCAGTAATGTTGGAGATTTGGGGAATGTGGAGTTCCCCTTCATTGCCATCGCTCCCAGGTCCACTTTGGCCCAGAGTGGCTGCATCTGATATGGCCCTTTCTATGGGTCAACTAGAACTAAACTGTACTAATGCTAAACTGAATTGCTTGAAATTAGACTATTTGGGCATTTAAACTGCCTACTTACGCTAAACTGAATTGTTCGAAATGGAACTGTTTTTGCATGCTAAACAGAAATGTTTGAAATAGAACCGTTTTGACATTTGAGAAACAATTTCATACTCTTCAGTAGAAACATGAAAAAATACCCCGAGTTATGCATATGGAAACTATTGACGCATACCAAGAAAGAGCAGCGTATTACGAGCCAACCAACTAAGAACCAAATAAAGAGCAATCTGGTAATCAAAAGCAATTGGATAAAAAACAAGCCGACATTGAAATGCATCATGAAAGAATCGCATCGAATACCAATACGCGGAAACTTAAAAAAGCTCAGAAAGAACAATAACATACACAAATGAACAACTCGAACACATCCAAGGCCCAATCAATAAAATTCGATAAATAATGAACAATCTCGATTAGCATGGTAGCCTGTGAATTAAGTACCTCGAAAGCAGAGCTTAAAGATTGCCACGAAGAAATATTTCAGAAAGGGGAAGAATCTGCTTGAAAACCCTATTGAAATCGCTGAGAGATTATTAATTGCCAACTAGACATCAAACTTAGATTCTCGGGAGGATGAATTTAATGCAGTTCTGAAAACAGATAAAGCAGAAAAAACTATAGACTTCGACGAAATACCTCCTGAAGTATGGAGTACAAAATTTGACCTCATTCTATTCCGATGATGCAATGGTTTCTATAAACAAAATACAAAAGAGAAATGAACGAAAGATTATATACTCTCCTTCAGGAAGAAAGACGACATCAAAATCATTCAGAATGACGTAGGTATAACTTTTCTTGCTACATCTGCTAAAGTTTATGTCCTACTTCTCAATCGTATTAAAAGAGAAATGGAGAAAATTTCTTGGAAACATCAAAACAGATTTCAGGGAAATCGATTGACAATCTCACAGATTGTGACTATCTGTACTAATCGAAGGATTACATGCAAACAAACTCGAAACAACGAATTTGTTGTTGATTTCCCTCTGCCATTTCAGTCTATAATCAAAGGAACTATAGAAAATATATTTCTCGTTTATGTTACCCCGCAAAAATATTGTTACCGTTATGATTATGTAAAGTTGGTGACCTTAGTCGAGGGTGACCCAAAAGCTCCCTTTTCAATAGCCACTACAACAAGATGTTGTGAGGGCTCTACTCCATTTCCTAGATTGCTCCATTTTACCCTTGTTACTTACCGTATAAGGCTGAGTGTTAAGCAACGCGAAATGAAGTACCATTTTTAAGTCTTTGGTATGATGACTTGAGATTGAACTCCGGTCTCCCTGACCATTGGCGAACACTTTACTCATTAAGCTAATTATAACGATTCTCTAAAAACGCAAATGTATGGATTTACTCACCTGATGTTTACTCTGAAGTTTTCGGCATTGTCTCTGGGGTATTGCAAGGAGATACCATTTCTAACAATAATCTGCTAAGATTACATTTCAGAAAAGTCAGCAGATCAAATTAAATAAAAGAAAATGCCTTCCTACTAAAAACAGTGACAGAAAAAAACTTTTTTGAATGCCGACAACAAAGATGATCACAAATCCTCTGCTCAAGTCTGGAGCAAGCAACAAGACGTATCAGCTTCTGCATGAACTCAAATGAGACATCGGCTTCATGCATTTTAAATGAAATGGAGCTAACTCCACACTAAATGGAGCTAACTCCACACTGAAATTTGAAAAGTAATTCACATACTTCGGTAGCATTATCTCATCCACGGAAAACGATGCAAACATATGGACCAACGCTGACTTGTCATCGACAATATGGAAAAAAGACATCACTTTTAGAATTAAGTCATAAATCTTCCAAGCTGTAGCCGTGTGGTTACCTCGTTGAGACTTGGATAAAATACTTGGAAGAAAAGTAACATGTAAACTGCACAAAAATGTTGCGTGATGATTCAAACTAATTCGGGAGGTAGCACCGCAAAAAGTAGCAGCAGCACATATAATTAACTGTCTTCTCACAAACCATCCAAGTAAGACTAACAGCACAGCTTGGGAAGCTGGGACAGACTTGTAAGAGACGTTCTCTTGTGATCGCTAACAAATGGTCACCAGGGTTCACTGATCAGTATGGGCTAACATTTATCAGTTCTGTACGGAAAAAGGATGACGTTTAGCGGGCTTTCCTAGAGCGATAGCCGATGGGGACGGATGACCAGAAAGACAGAGAGACAGAGAAAGAGAAAGTGAAACATATATTCTTGGAATCCGTGCTAAAAGCAGAACTTGATGATAATGATGATGAAGATGATGATTAGTCAGAGGTCACATTTGATCGTAGCGGCGCTAAATATGTATCATGTCTTGAGCTGGAATAGTTTGTCAGGTCTCATTCATCTTCAAGTCGGAGTGTACAGTGTCATGCAAAAGCATACAAGATATCGGATTTTTAAAACGATTGAAATAAAAGAAACTATTAGTTGTATATATATATATATATATATATATATATATATATATATATATATATATATATATATATATAATGAAGCTATTGGAAACCAACACACGCTAACGGTAAGAACAGATTTCATACTCTTCAGGAGACATCTGAAAGTCCTGTACCCATTTAGCCATACGTAGATGTTGGAACAAAACTTACTTTTAGAAAGGAGGGAAATAATAAAACACGAAAGAAAGAAAGAAAG
>OY757905.1:98650909-98753409 GCA_963585895.1 Sepioteuthis lessoniana | reverse complement strand
ACATCTGTTGTTAATTTATTATTTTCGTGGCGGCTATCGGTTTTGGGAAGATTCGAAATCATCTCCTGATACCTCAAAACCCAAACATTACCCAAACCATCATTACTCCAAAGTGACAGTATACAACTAAGCAGTCCATCAAATCCTTAGAATCATGTTTTTAAGTAAAACGAGGATATTTTTAGTGTATACAAATAAAAATTGAACAGACATAAAAGAGTACATCCTGCGCTTCATCTCAATTTGTTGACGGGGCTTAGAATACGCTGAGCGTATTCTTTGCTGAGAGATAAGATCTCACTCCGCCAAAAGAAGGAGGTCCTGAGCATGACACTAAACTACATCTAACTGAGTGTTTCCAGTTCGAGTCCTAAAATTAACCAAGACAAGTTGAAATGCCATTAAAATCAATCAACTATCTATGCCCTCGGGAGTCATTTATTACGCTTAGCTTAATTTGGTACAACCCCAGAGTTGTAAGAAATTAAGGGAAAATCGAACTCAATAATAATGGTCTGACACGACTAGCAAAGGCATGGACAGCTATCGATAGGCTTGCGGTCACATGGAGGACAGACCTGACCAATAAAATGAAACGCAGTTTCTTCCAAGCAGCGGTCTTGTCGATATTGCAATATGGATGCACCACAAGGACGTTTACTAAACGGATGGAGAAAAAGCTTGACGGCAACAACACAAGAATGCTGCGAGCAATATTGAACAAATCCTGGAGACAAGACGCCACAACGCAGCAGCTATACCGCCACCTACCACCCATCGCGAAAATTATTAAAATTAAATGAACCAGACATGCAGGACACAGCTGGAGAAGCAGGAACAAGCTGATAAGTAATGTTCTCCTATGGACCCCCTCACATGGCCGAGCAAAAGCAGGGCGAACCTACATACAGCAGCTCGGTGAGGATACGGGATGTAGCCCTGAGGACCTGCCAGAATCGATGAACGATTGAGAAGAGTGGCACGACGAGATGATGAGATGATGAGTTTATCTTGGTGACTTTAATACCTCGTTTTTGTACACTTAGTTTGGCACTGTTATTCCTTAGTGATAATTTAATTAAGTACTAAACAAGATCACATTTGTTTAAATTCCGTGATCTAACGCAAAATATGACTTAAGAGTGACTTCACCGAAAGTCATTAAACCCTTCAGAAAGTCGGAGATATATGATGAAGTGTCAATAAAAATATATTTTCCCAAAAGATGTATGGAGTTTCAATTAACTTTAAAGAGAGTCGTGCGCCCCAGTTGATGTAAAAGTGGCAGGCTGGCTTAGCAGGCCATTATTTGTAAGTTTAACACTGTCTGCTCCATATTACTGGCCTTATGCTTCACTATTTTACTCAAAGTAAATAACAACTTTGATAATCAGAATTAACATTACTAATATAATTATTCGAGTAATTGGATCTATTTAATGCGATAAAGATATTGTCAAAACAATGTTTTAGTCATTCCATAGTATGGTCTTCTTCAGAAAGAGACTATGGAGATCATTAACGTACTGTTGAAGTTAACAGATTTAGATTCAATGTGAGCATTTAAAAAATATTGATTCTCTAGAATAGTTTTTCAGGATATGTGGTACTTTCACCAGATATGAATATTTAAAAAAAATGGATGTTATTCTAACTAATTTATTATTTTAATATATATATATATATATATATATATATATCGAGTTTTTTTCATTAATGAATGTATTATTATCATAATTATTACAAAATCATCATTTGTATAATTTAAAAGATTAATCTAATATATTTAGGATATTATAAATAATCAATGAAACCATCTTTCAGATTTTTCAACCGGACAGAGATGGCCTTTTTATCCGTGTTAAACAAAATGTATTTCTAAGAAATTGTTCAATCATATCAACGGCAATATTCATAATATCAGTTATTCTCAATGTTTATTTTTTAAGTGTTTTTCTAGCTATGCACACGAACGGTCCCAACTAGCCTCATGGTGAAGTGAAAAAAATTAACTAAGTGACATATACCCACGTATTTTCAATACATAGTGGGATGGATATAACACTATTAACCCTTCTATCCCGAGTACACATACGTATATGTATATATGAGACTATTTATGCCTATAAGAGTAGCTTAAATGTATGTATGTGGAATTGAGACCAAGTGAATGTCTATGGGCATGCGTGAAAATTTTTAGAGTATATGTGTGTATGTATTTATATGGACATGTGTATGGTTTTATTAAAAGAATAGCTAAAAAAGTTAGAAGTAAAGATAGCTTTTAATTGATGATAAAATAGAAAGAGAAGGGTTTATAAATGAGGATGAAAGAAGGTTCTTTACCCGAAGCCAGGCTCAATATATTCTAGAAACAATCAGGAGATAGACAGACTACTGTCAACCCAACCAGTGACGATTGGGAATTCTTTACCTGCTTTACTTTATCACAAGGAAAACATTGCAGAGTTTAGACTTGGCTGTTAGACAGAATGAGGTGGGAATCAAACCCAGTCATTGCCGTCAGCACTCGAGTCCTTACAATAAGAGTTTCATGCCAAGACCTGACGAGCCCAATCAGGATTAACCAGGAAATAAACTGTCATCAAGGCAACCCTACGTGTGTATTCAGAATTTTTTTTTTTTTTAATTTTTTATTTAGGAGATGAGCCGGGGTTTGTGCAGTTCCAACCAAAACCCAACAAGCACTAGATCATTTGAAAAATAAAACACAACATCGGGGGAAAGAAATTGGCTCATTTGACGAAGACTGTCACGTGGATTTCAACTATATGTAATTAATTTGCTAAAGAAAGAATGTATTGCACAATGTAATGTAAGAAAGAAAATAAATGAGATCCTATAAACAAATCATTTGTTCGGAGTAAAATTTGGAAAACTTACCATAATACGCTGATAGTTATTCACCTCGATGGATGTTTTGACCATTTGAATCGAATATTAAATAGATGCTTGTACATATAAAATTTGATGCAGCGATACTCGTTTTAATATGAATATTTTCATCCTTTCAAATATCATTTCATTCTAAATATTTCATTACTATCATAATTTTATTTTCAATGTTCCATTGCATTTTTTATGCATTACAACTTTTTATTGCTCTATAATCTTGTTTACACATGCATATATAGTTTCAAGTATTTTCATCAAATACAAAACCTTTTACGCATTCATACGACTTCAAGTAATTATTTGCTGATAACAGTTATTTGAACACGAGTATATGATATCAATAATTCCCATCTAATATACTGGCGCAGTAGGATGGGGCTGTAGAGTCAACCGACTGAATCTCTGCAGAAGGGTAAGACTCCTCCAATGAGTGTCCTGCATATGACACTAAAAAATCTGATGGTGAGGCTCTAGTAATTCTGGAGCTTTGGGGAATGCGATGTATCCATTTACTGCCATCGCTCCCAGGTCCACTCTAGCCCGAAGTGGTAGCACCTGATCGGGTCCTATCCATAGGACAAATAGAACTATTTAACATTTAAACTGTGCAGTTATGCTACACTGAATCGCTTATAAATAGAACTGTTTTTACATTTAACAGTGTGTAAACTTAAACTGCACTCATGCTAAACTGAATTGTTTAAAATAGAACTATTTATATGTATAAAGTGTATTTCGTATTAAAAAACCGACAAAGGTTGATATGCCATAAAATCCAACCAACCAACCAACCAACCAACCAATCACCTAATACAAGCTATTTGCAAAAAATCGTAAGTTTTACTATTTTGATTTCTTTTCTTTGGTGTAATGGCATATCAAATTTCATGGGCATCCTTGTAGAGTAACAGTAGTGGTACGTTTTTATCCATAGTTAGAGAGATAAGACGGTTTATATATTTCCCTTGCGTATTAATTGGAAAGTGATCGTACTATTCACGCAACTGGAGTTTGAACTCATTATGTTGCAGTCCATTATGTTTCCTACAATGCCATAGAGACACCTCCTAGTTGGTTTTAAGTATTCTTCTCTAATACCGATAATTTATACACAGTTGATTTCATGTCGTATTTCTATTTACCGTTCCTGAAGGCATACGAGGACCATTAAATAAGTTTCCAGACTTTTTTCGTATAGGCACTTTTATTGATAGTACACAAATAAAACTCTATTCCCCTTCGAAGTATTCTCGTCCGGCTGCAATGCACTTGCTGTACAATTTCAACAACTTCTAGAAGGCCCCGTGGAAGTCCTCTTGCGTGAGCGTGTCAATGACCTTCATCACAGCCTCTTTTATCTCCGCAATTGTCTCGTAACGACAGCCTCTGAGCTTAGGGAATAACCAAA
This sequence comes from Sepioteuthis lessoniana, assembly GCA_963585895.1. Lineage (NCBI taxonomy): Eukaryota > Metazoa > Mollusca > Cephalopoda > Myopsida > Loliginidae > Sepioteuthis > Sepioteuthis lessoniana. The sequence continues at coordinate 98,749,085 of OY757905.1, read as the reverse complement.
AGTTACTGGTAGCAAGTTCCGGTCTATAGGGAGGGTGGGGAACTGTCTTGATGCCCATCTTGGTCAAATAGTCCGTGACAAGGATGGAGTTGTGTACTGGTGCATTATCCTGGTAGAAATGCCACTGACCCCATCTGAAGAGTGCTGGCCTCTTCCCAAGGAATCTCTTAGTGAACTCCCTTAAAACCTCAACATAGTAACCCTAACTTTAACCCTTTGGCAATCAACTCTGGTGTATTGACTTCCTTGCTCCTCCCACACTTCTCATTATCATCACTCACAGACTTCCTGCCTTCCTCTTATGCCACTCAAAAACTGATGCTCGGTTCATGCAAGATGGTCGAAAAGCAGTCTGAAGCATTCCATACGTTTCTCTCGCATTTTTTCCAAGTTTAAAACACAATATTATTGCATATCGTTCTTTTAAAGTGTCCTGACGTCCAGATTACATTTTTGAAATTCACCAGCAGTGACAATCAGGCTTTAGTAGGGTGTATTCCAATTGCTGCTGTAGCTGTTTCTTTGAATCTGAAATCATAAAAATTGGTCAGTCATCTTATAAGACGTATAGCAAGTACATAGTCAATTTTCAAGAGTCTACGACAATCTTAAATGCCTGTAAAAATGTCTGAAAACTTATTGAATTCACCACGTATAATGCACTGTTTTTATTTTTTTTAATAATTTTTTTTTTAAATTCCCATGCGTCTTATAAACCATATGGAGGGTTTTGTTTTATAACTTTTATCTCGTTTTTATACCTTTGAATATAATAAAGTTTTTATAGGATTATGTTCTTTTTTTTCATGTTATTTTTCGTTTAATTGTAATCATAGCTTGTTTAAGCAAAATCACACTCCATAAATACAGCCTCTGCTGTATTATTTACAAGCAGTTTTACTAATTACTATTTTTTCTTGATTTGCCTTACTGAAATCGTGATGTTTTTTATACACCCCTGCATCTTATATGCCGTCAACTATAGTAATAAATATAAGTTTTAGCTCACATTGATATCGTTTGAAATAACTTATCATAATAATCCATTGTAAATAATAATAAGTTCAAGTAATTATTCATAATATAAATAATTTTACACAGTTTTATCTGAACGTAAGATCTCTAGAAAATATTTCCATTTAGTGAAAATAATTCCTTTTGTATGCAGTTTCAAGTTACTAATATTAAAAACCCTTATAAACAATATCGCTTCAAGTAATTATTCTTAATATATATGATTTTTAGAACTATATGGCATCAAATATTCCTATCCAAAACAAATGATTTAATAAAAAAACACTTTCAAACAATTTCACTTGACTATAGATGTGACCACAACTATTACTACCACTTAGAGTAGACCTGGAAGTAATGTCAATGAATGGATATCTGACATTCCTCAGAGTTAAAGAATTGGAGCTTTACTATCAGATGCAGTTTTGATGCATAGCCAAGATATCGATTTTGGAAGGTTCTTACTTCTCTGCAGTGGATGTGTTCTAAGACTCGCTGACATGGCTTTCACAAAGTGACCTAAACATCGCTTGCACATCTTAATACACACCACTATAATTTTACTAGTTCTTTTTGTTAATTAAGACCTTGAGATAAACGTCATATATATGTTATAATGTCCTGGTATGTCAAATATAATACCATCTAATCATATGCACCAAATGCTCTCTGCCGTCTGGCCTTGTCCAGGGCCCTCAGACCAGGTTCCTCTTGCTGCGGCTCTAAATATTCAATTAAGCAGATCCCCCAAAATAGAAACTTTACTTAGAAGGGCGTTTTCCGCTTTTGTGACACTTGTGCCTCAAGTGGAATAATCAGACATGGAATGTTTCGCACCTAAATCATCTGAGTCCTCATTCTGACAAGATATCCTGAAATGAATGATAAAAGAAAGCGAAAAAGAAAAAAAAACGTATAGGAAAAAAGAAAGAAGAAATATTGGAGAAAACGAAAACGAAAATACAAAGAAACAAAAGGAGGAAGAAGAAAAAAAAAGAATGAAAAGAAAGAGAAAACGATGAAAAAGAAAATACAGGGAGAAAAAAAAGAAAAAAAGAATGGAAACGAATTAGAATTGAACGTAAAAGCCGAATATAAATGTTTATGGAATGAACAGCAAAACAGGGAATAAATTGAAGAGCAGAAGAAAGAAGAAAAAAGAAAAAGATAAAAACTAAGAAAAACAAAATAAGTGAATTAACTGCAAGTCCAAAAAAAAATTACGAAGAAAGTCAATAAGGATCCAATCTCATCTTTTTACCTCTTTGATGTGAGTGTAGTACCTGGACAAGTTCTTAAACAGTTTTTGTAATTTCGAAGTGGGATACAGAGTTATTTTTTTCAAGTTGGCTTCGATAAAACAAGGAGAAAAAACAAAACGTGAAGCCTGATGCAAGAAATTCACCTCAAAAGCAGCACCCACCCATGAGAGAGGAAAGAGGTAGATCGCTGGGAGCGAGCAATTATTTACCTTGCCCAAACATATGTCCTCCCCCTGCTGAAAAAGATTATGCTTCAAATTCATCTTTGTGAGGAAGATAGATACTTCATGGGGAATCATTTTTCATTGTTACATATGCAATAACAAATTTTACGACGAACGCCACAAGAGTAAATTATTCGTATTTCAAATATTAACTTATATGATACGTACAATTTTACATAAATACAAAATAGTTTTTAAGAATTTTATTTTTAATCAGTTGCAGGTTCGGGAGAAAACTCTGGAGAAACTTGCTTTTTGAATTTTATATAATTTTGCATTTTTATGAAATACACTATAGCATCTTTCGACCATTCGAGCTCTTCTAAGTGTTGGGAAGAAGATTATTTTCTGCCTTATCGACATCTGGTGATTATAAAATTCTAGAGAGATTCCCTGTGGCGTAATGATTAGGGTGCTGGACTGCTGCTTCGATGTAAACGAGTACGAACTCCAGACGCACTATTACGTTCACTTTTAGACTAATACCTTTGGGAAAAGTATTAATCCTCTTTATCCTCCTGGCTATGAGTTGAATAGTATCACTGGTGTTCTTCTACTAGGATGGCTTTAGCATTAAATAACGAAAAAAGGCTGATATGACATTAAAAACAAAGAAAGCAAACTATCCACTTGTAAATATAATATCAAGAGACAAGTTTTACGCAGTAGATACAGATGTGGTTTCATTTCCTTCTACGAAATAAATCTGAAATTTGAATATATATATATATATATATATATATGTGTGTGTGTGTGTGTGTGTGTGTGTGTGTGTGTGTGTGTGTGTGTATTTTTGATTGATTTTGAAATTTGCCTTTGATTTTTGCGAAATTTTGTATCTTGTTTTCTTGATAATTGCATAATTAATTCTTATTTTCTGTATTATCTCATTAATCACATGGAGTTCTTAATGATTGGATACGTGTTTGTTAATATTAGATATTTCTATTTTCTTGATAATTGCATCAATAATTATTTTCGTTTTCCGAATTCATTAAAGGATGATTTTTTGGTTGGGGTTTGTGGCATACCAACCATTGTATGTTATTTAATACCAACTTTTTGATAAAAAACTTTGTCGAAAATATTTTGAAATCATGTTACCACTCATTTCAAGTATATATCTAGTGTAATTGGAATGAAAATCAAACCTGGTTAAGTTGTCATTATCAATTTATTTCGGTGGAGAATATTGCTATACTCTCCGTCTCGTCAGATGACTTTTTACATGCTTTACTCGAAGTTGCAGAACAGCAAATATGGAGGAGTTACAGTTCGTATGTAAAAAAAATGTAAATTCACAAGTGAGGGCAGAGGGGTCTAAATATTAGGCGTTAGAAGCATCAAGAAACGGGAGTGGGGCTCAACCCATCCTAATTTACGCACTTATCGGGCGTCTCGTAGCTGGTGGGATTTTCTATACAATATACGATTGTAGAACGAATGACTATCCCAATGTATATTTTACATCGAGCACTCACATAGATTTATATTATATTCCTCATATATTCTATAAAAGAATAATCCAAACCCAGTGTCTTCGGACGCTGACTGGATATATATATATATATATATATATATATATATATATATATATATATATATTAGTTTCCTGAAAACAAAACATTTTTGCATGCAAAGATATTTATATTCATAAATCCATGGATATCTTAAATCGTTAAAAAGTAAATTATAATCCCTTTCTTACAAAAATATCTTAATCTTAAAATGAATAAGGCATTAAAACTCAAACATAATTAAGAAAGTTTTATGTTTTTATACTAGAATTATTTTTTTAGGAATATATATTATGTTATTTTTTAATCTCCTACCCGTCAAAAAACAATCTGTATGGGTAAATATTTATATTTTGTTCATTTAGCAACGAGAAGAAACACGATTTTGATTTAATAATATCCACTTCTAAGAAAAAATAATAATATAAAATAAATATATAGATTTATGAAATAATTTGGAAAATATATTATAGAATATATATCTTACTATACTGTTATACGTGATATTATTCCCTCCACTCGGGCAACACCTGGTAGCCCTTCTAATATTTCTATAACGCTAGTTACCGGAGAGCAGCAGGTTCAGCTCATACTGTGACAATAACCATGATACACTGTTGAATTTTATACAAATTTTAAATGTAATCCATGCCTGTTGTTTGTTCAGCTGAGGTGTGACTTGTATGAATGTATCTCACTTAGCAAACTTTTTATTCAAATTTTTCTGTCATCTTTTTTCAACATTCTTATATACTAACTGTGGTAAAAAAAGAAACGATCAGTATTGAAGCTGTGTTTACCAATAAAAGAAACACTTATTTTCTTTCAAATCGTCCCCTTTGTATCAAAGAAGTTTGTTCTTGCTAGTTTTTCAATTGTCAAAACACATCTGCAAATTCTCTTTTGATACTCTGAGCCGAAATTCTATAAACATCCTCCACATCTTCAAATCTTGACCTAGAAAGACATTCTTAAATAACAATAAAAAGTAGCCGGAAAGATGGAAAGATATGCATGTAGAGTATTACACTTACATAATCTTGTGTTTCGCAAGAAACTTTCGATAAAATGTACTTTAAAAAAAAATTGTCACTAACACATCAGAAATATTCATTCAAATTCTAAATTCTAAATTTTGGAACTTCAGTGATCATATTTTCTTTTTCAAACCTCATATTGTATGATATCTATGCTTATAAATTAAACCAAATGCATGAGCTCTGATAAAATTCAATGTTTATACCCTGCAATCATATTCGTAATGATGTTTTGAATTTTGTAAATGTTAACTAAGAAATTTTACTGTAACATTTGCATTATTCCTTAAGGTTATATTTTTTTATCTAACAACCAGACTGATATAATAATCATAATAATAATAATAATAATAATAATAATTATATATATATATATATATATTATCAATATATATTATCATGTAATATATATATATATATATATATATATATATATATATATATATATATTATAAATTACTCTAGGTGAGTTTCTCTCTACAGTGTTAGCTGATGGTCTTTCACCGGATTCTGAGTCACACAGCAAGTCAACTTAGTTCTCTTGGACTTTTCTTAATGTTCGAGCCGATCTTAATGTTGTTTGAATTGTCTCGATTCGTTCATCGATTTCTCACTCTTCAGCCCTCTTCGAGGACCATTCCAAGTGTATCGATTACAACCGGGATTACCGTCACACTCATGTTCCACAGTTTTCCTAGTTCTCTAGCAAGATCCAAGTATTTGTCTCTCTTTACGCTCTTTTTGATTTTCACTTCGTGGTCTGCCGGGATGGCAAACTCCACTATACGGTACGTTTTATTTTGTTTCCTCTTTTTTTTTTTTTGCTAATTATCTCTTGGTCTTGTCTTCTGGTCGGGATTAGGGGATCCATTTTTATCTTAGAATCAAAGAAAATGTTATGCGTCGCATTCTTCATGACGGATTCTGGTTTGTGCCAGTACCTTTAGGTAGTAAGGTTAAATTTCAGTTTCTTCACATTTCCCAATGAGCCACCTTCCCCATGAAGTCGTGTCGATTCATATGCTTCAATTACGCTAGTTTTCTACACTCGCTTATTGTGGGATCAATGGTTTAGTCCTTATCGCCACATCATCTACACTTGCTATTTTGCTACATATTATAGATTTGTGCTTCAGCATACTTGGTCCGTATAGCATTATTTAGTTCTGCTATTTCAAGGGATTTTAATTTGTCACGTAAGGTTTTCCTTTCGTAGACATGTTCAGGTCATCTAGAATGAGATTTCCCTAGTTTGTCTATTGAAATATCCATATGTTGCATACATATATATACTGGATACATACCGACGCAATGATAACAGACACAAGAATAAAAGACGCAGGAAAGAAGACGCAGGAAGACTTCTTTAACAATATTTACCTCTCACTTTATTGCAAGGGTTCGAAAGGGTTGTTCAAGGTTTGCATGTGAGAGGGTGCTAGAGACCGAACATAAACTTCATATTTTGACCACACTGTTATGAACGTCACGTTGTGTCTTTCTTGTTCTCCTGATGTTGGGGTCCACTCCATCGGGGGGGTTCCGAGGCTCCCCTTGGTCGGGTGTGGCTTTCCCTACCACATCTGGTCTCTAGCTGTCTGGAAGTCTGCTGTCAACTGCTTTTGCACTCCAAACTCAACTGAGTTAAATAATAATTCAACGCCCACACGATCGCCTACTGGATCTTTGAAATCGGATGTTTAATCGTCATCAAGCGGAAATAAGTGTCATGCAGTTCAGAGGTTACTCTCTTCCGGTGCATCACTGTAGTGGCACAATGGGACCTTCACCTTGTCCCATATCATAAGCCTTAATCCGCCCACGCGATCTCTTTCGATTACTGGCCATTGGGATTTGTCACTTCCTTCCGGTGTATCACCTTGGAATAGCATTTTGGGGCTGGGTCGAAGGTCAAAATATAACATTCATCCGTTAATTATTTTTCAAAATTCCACATGTGGAATTTTCTTCAGGTTCGTCTCCATCAACCTCACACATATTTTACAGAATAATTTACAAAGGACAATAATGGCTGAAAACATAAAAAAAAGAATCACTTGAACTACAGCAAACAAAATCTTACTTAGAAGGCGACCTTCTCTCTATGTAACACTTGCCCGGCTAATTATTATCTAAGTTTTTCTTACTATCTTTGCGTGGTTGGCCATCTTGACATGCGTGCATCAAGGTACCATACGGATGCATTTTTTATCTTCTCAACACAACGGGCCCTCCATAATTCCTTGAAGAAATTTCAAAACCCTAAAAAGGACCATACTCTGGTCCCATATCCTGGTCACAAACTTAGTGACCCTGGTCATTCCAGCAATACATTTCGCCTGGATTCCTCATGACCACACTCCAGTTCTTTGCTCAACAGGTTCCTACCTGGAGTAACTGGAGAATTTCATAAACTAAAACACAATATCTTCAAGGCTCAAAGCATTCCACAAAAATCCACAAAAATCATGGCCCAAAACAAAATATCACAATACATCCGAATGTGTCACAATTAGCAATGTGTTACCCATTTTTTTCGTTAGGTTTCTGTTTCCATGCCATTGGTTTGCAAGCCCTTGAGGAACATGCCTTACCTGATCAAACCCGCGTCGGGTTTATTTTCAATTTAATCAGGAACCCTCTTGGCTACCAATATATAGGCACCTCGTCTTACCCAGATCCGTTTCACTTTTCCAAATCACACACGAATCCAAAACACCATCGTGACTGAAAGACTCAGACATCATCCACAAAATTTTGGAGTAGGCCACGCCATTTTACTTTTATTCCATTCTCGGAACTCCAAACTAAAAAATAGAACAGCTTCATGGGCCGGCGAATTCTTCGATAGAATTGCTTTCTTTGCCGTCTACCCATCAACAATCGATTTAATCAACAATTGGATGAATGTCTGTCCTATTCTCGCGTCAGCCACCGATTCCTCAAAACAGAACCACCCCCTAAAATATTTCCTATTCCCCGAAAACCCCAAATTCTAAAACAAAAATTTTAGAATCAATATAATTACAAATATTAGTAAACCTAGTATAAAATCCTCTGTTAATGGTTTTCGTCAAATTTCATAATATGAACAGGAAAAAAAAATTCTAATGTCGCCTTTAAACTCAATCAAACTCAAAAAGTTTCACTTTACAACAGGTCAAAACAATATTACAATCACAGTTCAAAAATGTTCAGTTTTCTTTTCTTCTTTTTTTTCAATCTATGTACTGATGTACTGTCTATTTAAAAAAAAAATGTTCGTTCTTTCTTTCTTTTTTTCTTTACTATATGCTGTGTTCAACAATGTTCAAGTTTCTTCTCCTCCTTTTTTTTTCTTTCCGTCTTTTTTCTATTGTCCTGTACGTTTTTGTTTTTGTTTTCATTTTTTTTTCATTTCTTTTTCATAATAAATTGCTCATTCAATGTCCCTTTTTTTTTTCAACCTTATATCTACTTTTCTGTCTTTACCTTAACACGATAAATATAGGTTCGCTTCCCAGTTTATTCAATTTCAGTCATAGATTAAGCCTGATTTATAATACAACTTTCTCAATAGCTTATGAGCATTCAACTTCTTTTTTTTCTTTTTTTTTTGCACAAAATATCCCGTTTTTTTTTCTAAACAACCCAAACTTTTATAAATTCTGCAAACATTTCCCAATTCAAAATATTTTCGAATCTGCGAATCTTCGCCACACTTGGTTCCGTCAAAATTAAGCGCATCTCTTAATTACATCCAAAACCCTGTTTCAAAATATCTTCCCCAATAACAACCTCAAAGCTTCACTCCAGGGGGAACTCACAAAATACCTGTCTGCCTCGTCAGACACCAAAAACATCTGTCTCTTAGTTACTCTGTCTCCACGGCAAGACCGTTTTCAAGACAATACCTATGTCTTCAATAATTGATATCAACAATTTCCACAGCAAAACAACCGGCCTGATTCTACCAGCGCCGAAAATATCGATTCTCCCAACTTCATAAATATCGAAAAATTATATGCGCATTATTCAGACAAACCACCAATGTGCGAAATTCTTGAACAATCCCATTGATGCTCCCAGAATTACATTTCTCGGATTAAAATTCTCATTTCCAATCCACAAGTTCCAAACATAAAAACTTGCCCAAGAGTTATGCGGGATTCCAGATCTTGGACTGAAATTCTAATTTTCAATCACCACTTGTCTGGACCAATGAAAAGCTACAACGAATTTTTTTTCACTCACAAAGACCTATTTGCGATAAAAAAAATCCCCATTCATAAAATTTATCATAAAATTTATTGTTTACGATAAGCTGTCTATCAAAAAACGGACAGCAACTGTCCCCTAGTCATCTTTTGTTTTCCCTTCTTTTTTCCTCCCTCACTTCGATACAATATCACACATAGCAGTAATTTTAATTTTTATTTAGGGATCACTCATTTAAAAAAAAAAGATTATTTCCAATTTTATGCTTCTAGAAAGGCCCTTGTCATTAAAACAAACCTTTCACTATTTTACCCAATTTAAATAACAGAGAGAGATAGAAGTTACATGAATGCTGCAATCTACTTACATTTTTTTCTTTCTTTTCTCTTTTCTGTTGCTGGTTTTTTCTTGTTTTTTTCTTTTCGTTTTACTTCTTTCAATTCCAGCATTTTTCTTTGTTCTTTTTTTTCTGTTCTTTCCGCGTCGGTCGGTTCCTTTTCCTTCCTTTTTTTTTTTTTGGTAGTTTGTCCTTGTTTTTTTCTTTTTACTTCTTTCCATTCCAGCATCCTTCTTTGTCCTCTTCGTTGCTGTCATGTTGTGATGCTTAAAACTGCTGTTTACGGTAACTAGGTTCATTCTGAGTCCTTGAAGAACTCGCCTGGCACAAGCACCAAATCGGGATAATGTTATATAGTCACATATGTAGATTCATATCTACATACATGCACATATATATGTAGAATAATTCACAGCGACACAACGATAAAGACAGATGCAAGAAGGATAACGCAGGAAGACTTCTTTAACAATATTTACCTCTCACTTTATTGCAAGGGTTCGAAAGGGTTGATCAAGGGTTAGCATGTGAGAGGGTGCTAGAGACCGAACATAAACTTCATATTTTGACCACACTGTTATGAACGTCACGTTGTGTCTTTCTTGTTCTCCTGATGTTGGGGTCCACTCCATCGGGGTTTTTTTTTCCGAGGGCCCCCTCGTTTGGGTGTGGCCTTCCCTACCACATCTGGTCTCTACTGTCTGGAAGTCTGCTGGCAACTGCTTTTGCACCCCAAACTCAACTGAGTTAAATAATAATTCAACGCCCACACGATCGCCTACTGGATCTTTGAAATCGGTTGTTTAATCGTCATCAAGCGGAAATTACTGTCATGCAGTTCAGAGGTTACTCTCTTCCAGTGCATTACTGTAGTGGCACAATATGACCTTCAACTTGTCCCATATCATAAGCCTTAATCCGCCCACGCGATCTCTTTCGATTGCTGGCCATTGGAATGTGTCACTTCCTTCCGGTGTATCACCTTGGAATAGCATTTTGATCGAAGATCAAAATATAACACATACAGTTGTTTTTCTTTCCATTTATGTTTGCATGCTCATTGTTCTGTTTGTGCTTATGTTATCAGTCATACTTTGTATTTTTTAATATAGTATTTGAATCATTGTATTGATGCATTCATACTCTATTCAATACTCGTGTTTCTTCTTCCGCCTTTTTTTCTTGACATATAGTCTGTCTATATCATTTATATGATGTAAAGCCTTGTGAATCGTCATCAACTTTCTTGTTTTCTGATGCATTTGATTGAGTTCTTCCCTTGTCCAGTTTAAGAATACTTCCGAGTATTTTACAAGTGGGGTTGCCCAGTCGTTTATTCCTTTGATGAGATTTCAGCTTATTTTACATTCATTTCCGTTTGTTTTATGGTTTCCGCTTCCAATATTCTCAAATACAAATGATTTTTTCATTTTTAACAAACGTTTAAACTCTTCCATGATTTTTCAGTTCTATTCCTTCCATTGCTTGTTTTTTTTTCGGCCTTTCATTATGAACATATCACCTTTTTCAAAGTCAAATTCGATTCCTATATCCTTGGTGTAAATTCAATTTTTTGTATCCAATTCTCCAATTCTTTTGTATTTCTTTGCAAATAGTTTGATATCATCCATATACATTAGTAGATTAATCTTTACTTGTAATTTTTAAATTTGAAGCTTCCGGTGCTTTTCCGTGGTATACGATTGATAATATGGCTGTTTTTAATAGCAATGATGGAAGTGGCATCATTGCTATTACAAATAGTCATGGCGAAAGCGCTTCTTCCAGGAAGATACCTCGGCAGATTTTTACCTCTGCTAACGTTTTTCCGTAGATTGCGGGACCATATTAATGTCCTTTTTTCTTGTTAATCCACGCCATATTTATAATTGTCTATTCCACTTTGCTCTCCTTGAGAATATGCTGATTAATTTACTGTAAATAAGCGGTTTCTTTTATTAACCTGTGGCATCCTTTTTCTTCGGGAAAAAAGTCCGCAACATACTAACGCATCATAGATTTTCTCCCTTACGTGTGCAGCTAGGATTTTCCATAGAGTTCTCGGTCTATTTTTTCTGAGTATAGTTTCTTTTTGGGGTTCTTTCTGAATCAGAGTAGTCTTCTCCTTAGTCATCCATCCGCGTATATATGATATTTTGTTAGTTTATCATATGAACTCTCCATACAGTTGTTTTTCTTCCCAATTCTGTTTCCTAATTATCACTGTTCTGATTATCATTATGTTGCTTGAGCTGTTTCTACTCGCCGTGAATAACATTTCTTCGCTCCTTTTATGTAGTCTTCGAGTCCTCGCAATGATGCATTCACGCTACATTCAGTGCTAACGTGTTCTCTTCTTCCTCTTTTGACACATGTAGTCAGTTTATGTCATCTATTTGATGCATGGTCTTTCTCTTTCCTGTCCTTTGGTCCAGTTATTGAAGTTCTCCCCTATTCCATTTTGAGAATTGTCACGAGTATCTTACCAGAAGGGCAGCCCAGGTATTCATCCCTTAGATGAGATTCTTTCTCCATAGCTTGATTTCAAGAAGTATTCTCAGCCACCTGAGATACTCTTTTTAATTTTTTAAAATTAATATTATGATTATCCTCACGGGTATTTCATACTGGTTGTTCTTCACTAAATTCTGAATGACGTTGCTTAATTTCTCAGGACCCATCTAAATATTCTGTCTCTTTTACAGGAATCTACGGAGAGTTCCAATGTCATCAACTACAATTAGAAACACCATTACCTTAATGTTCCACATTTTTTAAAGCATAATCGGAGTAATGTCAATTTTTTGCTTTGTTTCACTTTTAATCTATGGTCCGCTGAAAGGGCAAAGTACATTTCATCATCACTTTTTTTTTCTTAATTAACTCTAGGATTTTGTGATCCGTTTTATTAACTCAAAGTAACTGAGAATTTAACATGTTTCATTTTCTATAACATATCCAGGGTTGTGCTCATGTCATTTGTAAGTACGGATCTATTTTAACCTCTTTATAATTCCAAGTCGATCCCATTTCCGACTCATTCTTACCTACTCTTGTATTTCTTTTGTGCTTGCTTGGTTATCTCTAGTGGCTTTTTTCCTATCAGTATTCATTATAGTTTTTAAGTGCAATCTTCTCAGCTTTCCAAGACCGTATTACATAATTTTACAGATATCATCAGTGCTGGGGTCTGGACAGCCTCAATTCTTCTTCAGACTTCCAGCTCCTCTAATTTCCTTTCCAGGCACATAGGAATTATTCCAGATGATCCCAGTATAGTTATTATTGCCACATGCTTGTTCCACAATTTTCAGCTTCCTGGTAAAATCCAATTTCTCCAAGTTTTAGATTAAGTTTCCCTTCATCTTGGGGTCTCCTGGAAAGATGGAGATCACTCAATGATTTGTTCTTGCCTTCTAGTTTATTAAACTTAGTTTAGTCATCATACTGGGATTACATATTTCCTTTCTACTTCAAATATCCAAAGAATTTCATGCGTTTAACTTTCTAGGAGGCATTCTGGTCTTTGCATATATCATATTTCAGTATGATCAAATCTTAGCTACTTGCATAATTCCCGGTGGATTTCATGGCAGTTTTTATATTCCTTTTATGCTACTTTGCTGCGTTCCCTTATCATGATGTTGATGTTTTATCTCTCTTCGTACAAAGCCAACATTTACTGTTCTACTGATTAATTCTACTTTTTACATGATTTGTTCAAATGCAATTATTCTGGATTGCTATTGATAGTTTTTACATTCAGTTCTTCTCTTTACATTTATCTGTGTAAAAATGTCAGATTCATTTCATTTATAATTTCCTGAGTTTGTCTTCTGAATTTTCATAAAATTCGTTTTCTTACCATAGTTGTTTTTTGGGGGTTTTTTGTATTTTAGACCTATTTTTCTAGTTTTTCTTGTGTTTTTTAGTTGATGTGGCTAATAGTTTTGTAAGACTCTTCATGTATTTATTCTTGTTTTAATTTTTTTTTCTTTTTGCTGCAGAATGTGGCTTCCAGAAGTTTGTTGTTCTACTTTGCTTTAATTTCTGAGGCAACATTTCCACACTTGACGGAACCTCTCTGAAACTAATAGACTAATTCACCTACCAAGGAACCAGCATCTCATCAACCGAAAAAGAAATCGACACACGACTAACGAAAGCATGGACAGCTATCGATAGGCTCTCAATCATATAGAAATCAGACCTGACCGATAAAATGAAACGCAGTTTCTTCCAGGCAGCTGTCGTATCGATACTGCTACATGGATGCACTACTTGGACGCTAACTAAACGGCTGAAGAAGAAGCTAGACGGCAATTACACAAGAATGTTGAGAGCAATATTGAAAAAGTCCTGGCGGTAACACCCCACAAGACACCAACTATACGGCCACTTGCCTCCCATCACGAAAACTATACAAGTTAGACGAACCAGACACGCAGGACTCTGTTGGAGAAGCAAGGACGAACTCATCAGTGATGTACTCCTATGGACCCCCGTATATAAGACGAACCAGACACGCAGGACACTGCTAGAGAAGCAAGGACGAACTCATCAGTGATGTACTCCTATGGACCCCCGTATATGGCCGAACAAAAGCAGGACGACCAGCACGAACTTACATACAGCAGCTATGTAGCACTAAAGACCTGCCAAAAAGCGATGAATGATAGGGAGAAGTGGCGAGAGAGGGTCAGGGATGTCCGTGCTAGCGGCACGACATGATGAGGATAATGATGATTTCTTCAAAAATTAAATTACAATGACCAGAAAATCCGGCAAACACTGCGTGCAACACACGGAACCACTGGATAGCTGTTTCGACCTGATTAGTTCTCATCAGCAATGTATATCGTGATCTCTCCCCCTGAGGATCAAATCACTGACTACAGAATGCAGAGCCGAAAGTATACCTCTGTGGTTTTCTGGTTACAGGAATTGAATTTATAATATAATTCCTCCTCTTAAAAAAAGAAAATATACATCTATTTCCTTGCCCATGTGGTTATGATTACGCGGATGCGTATCACCAACCATCTTGGGAAGACGTAGCCCTGGAGGTGACCGTTTCCTCTGTAAGAGTACGGATGTAACTACAAGACACATCAGCTTAATTGGCCGTGTATTTACCATGACAAGTACAGTTGTAGAGTTTCGGCTCTGTATTCTGTGGTCATCGATGAATCCGGTGTACACAGCTAATGAGACCTAATAAGGTCGAAACCACTCTCCAGGGGTTCCGTATGTCAAGTGCAGTGTTTGCAGGATTTTCTGGTCATAGTAAATTTAATTTAAAAAATTCTAATACCATCATATACTTAAGGTAGTTAATATTTTCTTGGAACCTTGTAAATATTTAGCTTCTTTTGCGCTGTTTTAGGATACAATTTAGGAATTCCAATGCTGTAATATTTCTCATTAGTAAATATTTTTTCAAAAAGTTGATTTGATTTGTTAGTCATATTTCCGTGATCTTCAGTTTGATTCAGTGAGTTTCTTCTTTAATGAGGTTTTCTTATTGATCCAAATTCCTACATAGACGTCAACTTCACTCTAAATCATTACCTTTTCTTTTACTGTTTCTTCTAGCATTAGAAGTCTCGTATATCTTATCTTTATATTTATCTCTATCTCTCTCTCTCTCTCTCTCTCTCTCTCTCTCTCTCTCTCTCTCTCTCTCTCTCTCTGAATGATATTTTCCGTCTTCCTTATTATTCTGATTGTAATAATTTTACAGCAAGTATGCTGTTCTTCATTTCAATGGTTATGGCAATATTTTGGATACTATATTCATTATCTCACTTCTTCTGAAGGACACAATTTTTTAATCCCTTGTTCATCATTATTTTCATTATTCGAGAAGAGATTAAAAATATTGCCTTATCTGATACTTACGTCGAGTACAGAAACAAGACAATGACACATTCTATAAAAAAAAAACAACTTTAGGAGTTCCTAAATTTAAATATGATCCAAAAAAATTCAACCTAGGTTTCGACAAAAATATACAAAACCTAAAAAATGCAAGAAATCAAAATATAACTCTTTATGAAATATTTTACCAATTAACCATAAACAAAATACTGGAAACAAAAAATAACTCTACATAAAATATATGAATGATTAAAACTAAAACAATTAACAATTCAACAAAAAAGAACACAATATGTTAGAAATTAACGAAAAATCCGAAAATAAAATATAAGAATACAAAAAGAATTCTATATGAAATATATTAATAAATAATCCTTAATAAAATGCTGTAAAAGATAAAATAACACAGTTAAAAATGGTTTGATAAATAAACATGAAACAAAATACTAGAAAACAAAAAAGAATTCTATATGAAATATATTAACTGACAAACGTAAAATGAAATAGCAATATGTAAAAAAGAAAACTATACGAAATATATAAACGAATAAAAACGTGTGAACAACCTCTTTATCAAAAGAAATTTTCTTTAGGTCAGATAATTTTGCTTATTAAGTTTTTTTCTGAATATGCGAACAATTTTGTGTAACCTTTTTATAAAAATATATGCCATTTAGTCTTGTAACGAATACATTTTTCTATTATTCTAAAATATTACTTTCTTACATTTTTCTTTAATTTCATCCTGTTTATTTTGTTTTATTCTAGAATCCTTAAGCATTTCCAACGGCCCTTTGAGGAAAATGTCCTAATTGTTTGGTTGTCTGACATTTCAATTCTATCTGTAATCGCTGGTCATCTTTTGTGCATTAATAATTGGTCTCCTTATTGAAATGATCCCGGCTTTCTCCTATGAACGCCATCGTACGGATGTGTTGTTTTCCTGAGGAAGTGATGACACTAATATGCACTGTGGGAAATCAATAAGAAGGGGAAAGATTTTTGATGACGTGAGCGGTGTTTTGCAAGAAAACACTGTCTTGCCATTCATTTGGAAAACGTTACGTAAAACGTTCATTGAAGACGAGATACAACTCACTATGATTCAATCTTCTACAGAGGCAATGAATTCTTTCAGAAGAATAATATGTTTTGCTATACCGAAGGAGTAGCATGGGAATGGTTATATTTACAGAATAAATCCTCACTCAGTTGCTTTAGTCTCAAAACTATCAAGATCTTAATTCCGTTGAGCAGTTGTGGGATGAGTATGACTTATAAATTTGTTTGGTAGAAGTACCCTATTGACATATTTAAGAAGGATAATGCACCCTGTCACACTATGCCAGCTGCAAAAGAATAGTTTCAAGAACATAAATAAGCGTTTGGTGGATGTTCAAGATCGGCAAGTTTTTTAGAACCTCTGTAACGTGGTATAGAGTAGTTAAAGGATTTATTATTTATAAATTTGCTCGATATCCCAGAAGAAATATTGAGATTGACAGACTGATTTTAACGGTAAGTCAATACGCCAAAGATTTTTTTTTTCGTCATAAAGTTAGAAAATAGCGTTTTGTGTGGATCCACATTTACATATTTTTGTGTTGTTTCTTAAGACTTTTTTTCGCACAGGGTCCAATCAAATAATCTTTAAATAGATCGACTTAACACATAGATTCGACTGTAAGAGTTGTTAACACTCCGGGTTAGAGTGAACCTGGAAGTATTGGAAAGAAAGAGGCATTCCACACTCCCAAGAACTCCAGAACTGGAACCTCAGATTCAGAACATCCATTTTTGCAAAGGATTGAGTCAACGTATTGTAAACCCCACCGACAGGTAGGGAAAATATCTTGAGATATTATATTTTTTTAGGCCGTATCCGGTAAGATTTTTTGCCGGTACAAAGAAGATCGACATAAAGAAGAGTACTCATAAGCGACGCTACTGCTTAACCATAAAGGATTATCGAAGTGCTTTCCAAAAAGGATTGGGAATCCGAAAGGGAATTGTTAATACGATGGCCAATCATAAAGTAATATTAGTTCTTCTTTAAAAATAACCAATTAAAAAGCAAAAGCAAACAAATGATACTTGAATGAACAGAAAAGACCCAGGAATCCATACGTTGTTCTGAACATAGCGGCACTCTTGATTGATGGTGTCCCATTGTCTCAAAGACACCTGAATATTAAATGGCGACATCTTGCATTTTCGTTGGGAACAGCGCCAAAAATAGACATTTTTTAAAGTTTAAAATAAACATACCCACAATTAAAGGATTATATCATTTCCCTATACTCGAACAGGAGTTTCACTTTCTCAAATTTCAGGAGTCGAAGATGAATGTGTAGGCTGCCGTTTTTACAGTTCTGATTATCACTGATTGAAATTAATATTTTCGGAATTGTCTCAGGTATTTTATTATATTTTTCTTTATTGCTTTCATTTTCTTTTTTTCTTTTTTTCATTTAAAGAATTATGTTAAATATCCTGCTATGAATAGTAACGCAATATAGTTTGATACCTGACTCCACCAAGAGTCACCATCAATGTATATTGTAATAAATAAATAAAAGTTGTTTAAATTATTTCGGGTTTTAAGTAAAAATTTAGGTTTTAGATATAAAATTAGATATATTCTTGAAAAGCTGAAAATAGTTTAATTTTTATTTTATTCATTACAATATGATTATATGCAGCCTGAAATTCCTTTTTTTTTTTTTGTTTTCTCTTTGTTCTTAGTTTTATAGAACTCTAGAACCAAATTTCAAGTCAACTGCTTCCTTCGGACTCTTAAAAAGTGTTAATCTTTTTGAGGATTTTTTGCAGAATAATAAAAAACTAAACTTGTCATGATAATAGAATAATCAGAAAGATAACGTAGAAGACAAAAATTATCAAAACTTGACAATTTATTGACCAAAATATATCCAATTTGAATATTTTCAAACCATTTTTCTTGGATGGATTAAGTTTTCTAAAACGAATCCAAACACGGATGACACTCAGAAGTTATGAGCTCAGTTGAACTTGTAAGTTCTTAAAGACAATCATAGAAGACCAAGTTATCAAATAAAATAATAATAAGAGAACATTATTTATTTTTCTTTTACCAAAACATAGAATATAATGAATACTTTTTTTTCTAAACTTTTTCAAGGCAATTTTCTTGTAGCTATAGATGATAATAAATGTAAAAAAAAAAACGGCAATATTTTGATTTCTATACAGTTAAAAATTCTTTGAGACAATCATGAAAAAAATTAGTTTGGAACACAATATCATAGTATCATTTTATTCTTCTTTCTCAATCATGCTATTAAACTTTTAGATAATCGTAACAACGTAGGAGAAGTTTCGACAGGTGGATATAATGTTTTGGCTCAGCAGTTTATATCAATCAGACAAAAAAAGAGAAAGATGTGTTAAGTTTTCTGGCTGGTCATATCTTTTCACAGAAATGAGAAAAGTGATAGGTCTGAATTTTTCTTAAATATTTTGCTGTATAAACAGAGAGCACGAAAATTTGTTTGATTTAAAAGTATCATTTTCATCAATAGCATTCAATGCGTTTATAATATCAATAAAAACATATACTGGAAAAGATACGACCCTGAGAAATAAATCTAATAATTATAAATATTAATCAAATAAAAAACAAATCTGTATTTAGCAGCATATATACAACGATCGAACCTGAATAATCCCTTTTTTTTTCATTGGTAATATGAACTAGTGAAAATATTTACTTTGATACCTTCATCCCAATATGTAGATTTGAAGCTATAATAAATTCGAAGCCCACCCAAATTAATTCATATATACACAAATAGACTTACGAAAAGAATGTACTTAAGTATTCAATGCTCTAACTCATATTGTAATATTCGAATCCCAGCTTTATGTCAAACCAAAGGACCACCCACATTTTAAGGATATGGTATGACGTTTTCTCAACTGAGATTTCTGTTGGGCCCGGAAAGAATTCGATGGACAAAATATTTCAACAGTCATTGTAAGTTACATTAAAGTGATGTCAGTTTCTGTTTGTTTGTTTGTTTGTTTGTTTATTTGTTTGTTTTTTGGGTTTTCTTTTCAATAAGTAGCCAAATTGTTGAATTAACAAATTTGAAAATCGTTACAGAATAACAAGTTTTTTAACAAGATATATACTTTATATTGGACATTGTAATATTAAATAAATAGATTATAATGATTTTTGCAAAAATATTCTAATATACATACACTTAAAAAAACAATGTTTTTTTGTCATGATAATTATAATAAATCAAAAATTTTATATTTTTATTTATTGTTTTAACTGCATGTTTGGGTTTATTTTATGCCTAGAAGTGAAGAAATCACATACATTATCCAAATATATGTCCATTTTTTGTGTCATTGCATCTTAAGATATTTTGCGCACAGTCATGCGATATCACGTATCTAATATTAATCAATGAACGGTTTCAAGTTATTATTTCAATTTAATAACAGCAATTTGTACAGATTATGTAGTTTAAAGAAACTAACAATGATACTTAGTAAACAATTATATGTGAATGTAGCAAAACAAACAGTTTATTTATATTGCTTCGAGTACTTCTATCAAGTATGAATAATTTTCAAACAGTTATATTAGACACATAGATGGGTCTATAATTGCCTGAGTTGTAACCAGTATGTTTTATTTTATCTCAAATAATGCAGAAACATTTTAAAATGTTGACATTTTTTAAAGTTATTCCATTACAGACATCTTGGTGTTATTTTACATCGACTTCAGTAAAAAAATTAAATCGTTTTCTATAATGATATTTTTAAAAAAAAATCCTTGAATTCTCAGATAATTCAAGTTTTTTTCATCATTTAAAAAATTAGTTTCTATTTGCACAAACAAAAGCTCTTTTGTTGTTGTTTTTATATCATTTAATTTCATGTGACATAATATTATATAATTTAAAATTTAATCCACACTACTTGAAAGAATTATAAGTACTTATTATTTTATTATTATCAATTTTTTATGCAATAATTTAATTTCTTTTTAAATTTATACTTGCTTTCGTAGCAATTTAAATTCATTTGAACTCTGCATGAGGAAGAAGCACGTAGAAATTTAATGGCCCATATTGCAAAAATGTACCCTATGCCTTAATGTATTTTAAAGCATATATTCTTTTTTTTTAAAAAAGGTAATCTTTGATGTAAAGAAGTATTGTATATTTTAATTTAAGAAATAATTGTTTGTTTTGCTTTTTGTATTTCTTTCTTTACTTCTCGCATCATAAATTTTGTCTGCTTCCTGCATTCATTATACGTTGCAAATTTAGATTTTCACTTGCTTTAAGTAAATCAGCTAGTTATACATAAATTTTCTGGTCATGTACCACGTGAAAGTATGGGTAGGATTTATTTAGCACAGAGTTAAAAAGACTTCTATTATGTAGATAATGGCATTAGAAGAAAAGCTAAAAGCAAAATCCAACGTAGCAATACAGTTGGAGTTTAAAACTACGTTTTGACATGGAGATCAAATTTGTAAAAAAATATAGTTGGAATCACGAGAACAATAAAAAAAAATATACTGAAAAAAAATGGAAGGCTTCGTAATCCGATTAAGATCTGAAAACCTCACACTTCCATATCATTGAGATTGGCTAAAATACTGAAAAGAATGCTGAAGAGCAAGGGAGACTGTTATATTTCAAACTTCAACGAATGCAACGAGTTACAATTGACCTGAACTGTAAAATAAATAAATGAATAAATGAATAATAATAATAATAATAAGCCATGACCCGGCTGACCACAGAATAAAACTGAAAGTATGTGAAAAGAAGGATAAGTACCTCGACCTTGCTAAGGAATTGAAAAAAACTGTGGAACATGCAGGTGACAATTATACCAATTGTAATTGGTGCGTTTTGAACAGTAACTAAAGAATTACTAAAGGGACTAGAGGACTTGGAAGTTGGCGGACGAGTAGAGACCATCCAAAGGACAGCATTATTGAGAACAGCCAGAATACTAAGAAGAGTCCTGGAGATTGAGGAGACTTGCTGTCACTCAGACTCCAGTGAAAAACCATCGGCTAACGTTTATGTGAAAAGCTCTAATGAGTGAATAATAATAATAATAATAATAATAATAATAATAATAATAATAATAATGATGATGATAATAATAATAGGAAACCTTAAGAGAGAGACGGAATTCCTCCTAATAGCAGCACAGGACAATGCCATAAGAACGAATCATATCAAAGCGAGAATAGATAAGACGCAACAAAACAGTAAATGTAGGCTATGCGATGACAGAGCCGAAACGATCAATCACATAATAAGCGAATGCAACAAATTTGCACAGAAGGAGAATAAGGCGAGACACGACTGGGTCGGCAAGGTGTTCCACTGGGAAATGTGTAGGAAATTTCAATTCGACCATACAAACAAAAGGTATATGCACAACCCATCACCTGAAAATGACACACATAAACTCCTATGGGACTTAACATACAAACAGATCCCCTGATCCCGGCCAGAAGACCAGACCTTATAATAATAATCAAAAAAAGAAGAGAGAATTTGCAAAATTGTCGATTTTGCTGTCCCAGCAGACCACTAGATAAATCGGAAGAAATGTGAAAAGAAGGATAACTACCCCGACCTTCTTAAAGAATTGAAAAAGCTGTGGAACAAGAAAGTGATGATTGTGCCAATTGTGATTGGTGCTTTTGGCAAAATAACTAAAGGAATATTAAAAGGCCTTGAGGACATGGAAGTTGGCGGATGAGTAGAGACTACACAAGTGACAGAATCCTGAAACGAGTCCTGGAGATTTGAAGAGACTGTCACTCAAACTCCAGAGAAAAACCATCAGCTAACACTGATGTGAAAAACTATAAAAGAGTAAATAATAATAATAATAATAATAATAATAATAATAATAATAAGTGGCGATTATACCAGTTTTAGTTGGTGCTCTTGGTACAATAAACAAAAGATTGGTTAAAGGACTGAATGAACTGGAAATAACGAGACTGGTGTAGACTGTTCAAACTATAGCATTATTGAGATCGGCTTGCATACTGAGAAGAGTCTTGAGGAAACCATCGTTAGCTGATGTGAATAACCCTCAAAGAGTGAAATATTGATACCCAATCACATAATAAGTGAATGCAACAAAGAAGCACAGAAAGACTGTGAGACTAGACTCGGCTGGGAACTGTGAAAGAAATTGAACTTTGACCATGCGAAGAAATGGTATATGCACAACCAATATTCTGTTCTGGAGATTGGGATGCTCAAACTCCTCTGAGATATTGAGATATAAATGGATCATCTAATCTCGGCCAGATTTCAACAAAAAAGAGAACATGTAGAATTGTGAACTTTGCTGTCCTGGCTGTCCACAGGAAAAAAATGAAAGAAAGCGAAAAGAAGAATAAGTACCTCGACCTTTCAAGGGAATTGAAAAACTATGGAACATGAAAGTGACGATTATACCAATTGTAATTGGTGCTCTTGGGACAGTCAGCAAAGGATTGATATAATGACTGGAGGACTTAGAAATTAGAGGACGACTGGAGATCATTTAGATCGGCCAGCATACTGAGAAGAGTCTTGGAGACTTGAGGAGATTTGCTGTTGCTCAAACCCCCATGAAAAACCATCAACTAACGCTGGCGTTCAAAACTCGAGAAGGAGTAAATGATAATAATAATTGGACGAAGAAGACATTTTACAAGACATTAAACCAAATTTCATGTTTTTAAATAAAATATCAAATGCAACTGCAACAGCTATAAGCCCAGGAAGTATGGCACATGTAAAATAGTTTTAAGCAATTTAAATGGAAATTAAGGATACAAAAATGTACTGATATACAGAGGATAAATAAGCGTACTTGATGAAATATGTAAGGGTGTCAAAATGAAAGCTAGAAAAGCGAGACAAATTAAAAGAACATATAAAATAGTATCAATTGATAAGATCTCGATAATCGAAAATTTGATGAAAATCAATATTAATTGCCCAACATAACTGAAATTAGGAAAAAACGAACACAATTTTTTCGAAACCAAAAGTCTCAAAATACGGCGATAAATACAAAGCCATAAAGGTGATACAGGAACTCCTGAAGCTAGCTTAGGGACTTATTTCGAGAGATAAAATATAAAAACAGAAGGATAGCGGTTAAAACATAAGAGTTATTTCCATTTAATTTTTTTGTGACCGGCTGTTTCTGTAACTCTTCTCGGTCACATGAGTGTCAGGCGGGCAGATAAAAAAGAACCCATGGGTCTGGTTTAGCTATAATATACAACCCATGAAAATGACAAACTGAAACCTAAATCAACATGGGGCCCAAATGACAGATTGGGTGTCATAATTGCCAGATCCTTCCTTGAAAGCCAATATGGGGGAAACGTTGTCATTCTGCGAATGCTGGCTGGTCTTTTTCCAGGTAAACAAAAAGTTCCTCTTTCCGGTACACAAACGAAGAAAAAATCGACCAATCACAGCGTAGAAGATGGACTAAGGAAGATAACAAATTAGCTTTAGACTGTTATTTTGAAGCCACCCAGCCAAAGGAGGGTATATAAAAAGAATGACTGAAATTTGAACAGCGTTTGGCAGATTTAAGGCAACAAACCTAAGGCTCGTTGACCAGGGGAGAACAATAATAAAGAATGGTTAGTTTTCTGATCTTGAAATACTAGAAATTCACCCACAAAATATATAGCCAAACACCTCAACAAACTCCTACCACAGTAACCGAGACATTAATACAGGAAAGCTAGAGACTCCTTACCAAAAACTACATGACAATGACCTATGCACCGCAAACACACTAATCCAAGAGGAAGAAACTAATGTAGATACCATTAAAAGAATCTTGTCAGAGAAGAAAACCACATTGCCTTCTCGCAGGATCTCAGACTGAAGGACAGTCAAGTCCAAAACCAAGAAAGTAAACGGCTTATTTCCAAATATCCCGACAAACGACACCTCGAAGTTAAACGATTTAATATACGCTGGAGCAAAATTAGTCTGTGGAAAAATATGGGTCCCCTTGAAAACCATAGGCTGAAAGTCAAAACCTGGGTTGGAACTCAAACTTGAATCGCAGATAAAGACATTACGACAGCAAGCAGTAATACTAAAACGGAACATGAAGATATTTTCTGACGAAACTGAAAAAGCTTGGCAACTAGAACACAAAAAATGCTTGAGGAGACCAACCAAAAATACCAGCGAAAGAAGGAAGACTAAAAAGATACCGAGAAAAGACCTAACAATGTAGACAAAAAGGGACGTTCTAAATCAACAACAAAAAATTCTACTCCCTATTAGTGGGGGAATGGGTGAAGCCATATAAACAACCAGATGCGAAAGAGGCAATATGATTTTTGAACAAAATACGGGGATCGAAATATCATAACAAAAAAGCCGAATAGATATACAACAAAGAATCAGAGTTGCAAGTGCTCGAAGAAGGCCCTCAGGTGAACATACACCCCGACGGGCTCAAGCAAACACTTAAAAAGATAGCAAACTGGAAAATCCCTTGCCTTGATGGCATACAGGGATTTTGATTTTAAAAAATTCACCTCCATACACAACAGACTTGCTATTGAAATCCCGAAATACATTTGTTTAAATTTACCGCAATAAACTCTTTATGACTCATGACTTCTCTCAATCGGTGTAAAATATGTAACTGATATAGTTTGAAAGCGCTAAGTAAGAACAATTACCGTCCTCAATGCAACCGGAAAGACATCTGGAGCCTCATGTGTATTTCTGCTGAGGCTGATCATATTTTAATATAGTCTTAAAATAGGGCAGGAAATATAAACCATAGAGTTGATAAAGGAAAATCTGAAACTAGTTCAGATTAGATCAAGAAATAAAGCAAAAATAATCAGATAATAGACAATAACCAAGTTCAAAAGTTGTTTTTTTTTCATGTGACCCGCTGTTCATGAACAATCACCGGGACAATTCTCGGTCACTTATGTGTCAGGTTCATAGATAATAAACAACCCCTGGGTTTGGTAAGGCCAAAATATACCACCCGTGATGAAAATGTTGAATCAAAATGTGGCACAACGTAGGACCTAGGCAAAAGGCTTGAGTGTCATGATCGGCAGGTGCTCTCCTGGTAGCCATCATAGGAGACCCCTTCGTCATCCTGCAAATGTTGGTTGTTCTTTTTTCAGGTACAAAAATGAGTAACAAATCGACCAACAGCCATCAAATGATCATTTAGGGAACCACGAAAGCCTGAGGCGTAACACAAAACGTGGACTAGAGAAGACAACCAACATGCACAACACAGCTATTTTAGGAGCAACCATTCACAAAAATGATAAAGGAAAAGAATGATAGATATCTGAAAGAATGTGCTAGTTTTCAGACAAGTGAAATACATGCCGATCAAGTTAGAACGATAATAAAGAAAGGTTGGTTTTCTGACCCTGAAATACTAGAACTCCATCAGAAAATAAATAATGAACAAGATAACAATACAGTAGCAGACGCATCAAAAATTAACAAACAAAAGCATCCTAACAGAAATGAACCGCCGACTTCGGAAAGTGGAAACGCCACACAACCAAACAAAACACAGCCAAACAATCCAAAACAAACCTTATCACAAAAACAATAGGTAAATATAGAAAATTAAAAAAAATTATGAACAGTGAAAACACTACCTTACCATCATTGAAAAACATAGAATGGTGAACAGTTAAAACGAAAACGAATAAAATAAATCAAGTACTCACTTATATATCAACGAATATTATAACTGAATTAAATGAACTAATCTATGCAGGGGTGAAAATAGTTTATGAAAAAAGAGTGATCCCCTCAAAAAGCATGAAGAGAATATTAAAAACCAGGATGGGAAATTCGACTGGAAATGCAAATAAAAAATCAAGGAAAACCGGCTAAAATGATAAAATGAAAAGACTCTGGAATACGTAACAACAAAAAAGAAAAAGCAACTAAAGAGAATATAATAGTATAAGTTAGTGGAATAAACTAGAAAGTAGCGGCTAAAGAAGGAAAATTACATAGATATAGACAAAGCGTAAAATAATACCGACAAAACAGGACATTCCAAAAGAACAAAAGAAATTTCCATCAACAAATGGGAGGAGATGACACAAAAACGTACCAGGAACTGGATGCAAAAGAAAGCGAACGATTTGGGATCCAAAAAACACAACGAAAAGACCGAGTGGATAAATAACGACATAAGAGAACTCGAATGACCCGAAGAAGGCCCGAAAGTGGAAATACACATCAATTTACTCAAAAAGGTACTATAAAATATCAATTTGAAAAACGCCAGGCCATAATGGATTACATGCTTTCTGATTCAAGAAATTAACCTCCATTTACGACAGACTAGCACTGGAAATGAACGGATGCCTAAAAGGAGCACACGTACTTGAATGGATGACCATAGAAAAGACCACATTGATCCAAAAGGAACACTCCCAAAACAAATACAGACCCATAAGCTGCCTACTGGTGATATGGAAAATATTATCCGCACAAATGAGGGAAGAGATTCACCGCAAAGGATCCAGAGGCACAGCAGTGTTACTTTACATAGACCAGCGCATCCTAAACGAGAGCAATACTAGACGGAATAATCTACCAATGGCCTGGGTTGACATCAAAAGGCATATGATATGGTTCCGCATAGCTGGATAATAAACTGCCCCAAAATGTAAAAAATATTACATGAAGTCATAAACTTTATCGAGAAAACCATAAAAAACTGAAGAGTGAAATTGACAGCAGAAGAAAACAGCTAAGCTGAAGCAAAGATCCAAAGAAGTATTTTTCAAGGAGATGCACAATCATCGTTACTATTAATAATTGCCACGATGCCACTTAACCACATACTGAGAAAATGCAAAGCCGGATACAAACTTAGAAGATCTCAAGAAAAGATCAATCATGGATAACATCTAACTATTGGCAAAAATGAAAAAGAACAGGAAACTAATACACGCAGTTAGAATATACAGTCAGGACATAGGAATGGAATTTGGCATAGAAAAAATTGCCCTGTTAGTAATGAAAAGTGGCAAATAATATGTAACTGACGGAATGGAACTACGAAACCAAGACAAGATTAGAACTCTAGGAGAGAAGGAAACCTACAAATACTACGGCATCTTGGAAGCTGACACCATCAAACAAGTGACGATGAAATACAAAATTAAGAAAGAATATATCAGGAGAACTACAATGCTACTCGATACAAAATTATCTATTAGAAACCTTATCAAAGGAATAAATACCTAGGCAGTACCCCTCGTTATATATTCGGGATCTTTTTTGAAATCTTATGTTGCAAAAGTGACATACAATATGCAGATATTTAAAATCTCATGAACTCTGAAATATACACCTTAATATAATTCATGTATAGACCGATACTGTTTTCATTGTAACAATTACACTTTTTTTTTATATCAGTTGAAATAAATGACTAAATATTGCTTAGTAAGAAAAATACACTTTCTTATCTTTTACCTGAAAATGATTGAGGAGTGTTCTAATCTCTACTTCAAATTGTTCTGGCACTTCATGTATCTGATTAGTTAGTTTGAACTGAATCAATGCAAGTTAGATTTTTGAATGAGTAATAATATGATATCAAAAAGCTAGTGATATTTTGTTTTCTTAACTAAGATTTCTGCCAAGTCCGGATTGATTTCGACCGACTTTATATTCTAAATAAACAATGATTAAAATCATTTTCAACAATTTATTCCTATTCTATGATTATAATTATGTGTTTGCACACAGTGAAATAGTTCTAAGTATTCTCATCTAAAAACCCTCAATTTGCAAATAGTATTATGTTTTCAAGTATTCCTATTTAACACAAATAATTTGCACATAGATCATAGTTTTAGTATAGTTTTCTGATAGTAATAATTTGAATATAAGTATTTCAATCAATAGTTCTAGTTTGAGGATCTTACGAAGAACTTGTTATCAATATAATGATCCCCTAAAAAAACAGTAAGGTATTGATTTGCTCACATGATGGGGAAACTGACTTTTTTGTTGATAAAGTCTTGCAAGGAGATAATTTGGCACCATTTCTATTGATAATCTACCTCAATGACGTACTGTGAACATCCCTCGATCAAATGAGAGAAATGGTCTCAAACTAATCTATATCCTGCAGAAACTATCCTGTTTCTATTCTTACCTGTTCAAGCAGAATATCTGATTCATAGCTTTGATTAGAAAGCAAAAAGCATTGGTCAATTTAAACTCAGATAAAACAAATTTCATGCATTTTAATCAAAATGATACTATCTTCTCATTAAATGGCTTAACTATGAAATTTGTAGACTTGTTCATATAAGCCGGTACAAAATCCCATCTACTGAAAGTGATATTAACCTATGCATAGGTACAGGATGGATGGCTATTGGCAAGTTAACGGCTTTATGGAATTCTGATCTCTTTGATAAAACAAAACCAGGATTCTTCCAAGTTGTTGCCATGTTAGTACAAGTGTATGGTTTCACCACTTAAACATTAACGAATCGCTTGGAGAAAAGCTGGATTTGAACTACACAACGATGCTGCTTGCGATTTTGAACGAATCCGGGAAAAAGCATCATAAAAAAGTAGTAGCTGTTCGGCCTTGTATTTTCCGTGTCAGAAACCCTCCAAGGAAGACAAGCTGGACATTTTGGACATTGCTGGAGAAGTAAGGACGAATTCATGCGCAACGTTTTTCAATGGACTCCTATACATAGACAAACCATTGTTCGTTGATCAGTGAAGGCTTACAATTAGGTGCTCTATGCAGACAAAGAGATTCATCAAAAGGACATAACAAAAGTGATAGTTAATAGGTACTGATAGTGAGAGAGAATGAAAGGAAGGGATTTATCAGACTTCTCATCAGGTTAGAATTAATAGAAAGTCATTTTCTGGGAGGGTACTATTTACCAACCCCTCCGCTCGGGCAGGATATGACACAAGGTCAATTTTTGAGCGGAGTTTAACAGGTTTGAATTCAGAGTTTTCCTTCTCCTAGACTAGTTGCCTCACCAAGGCTGAAGAACCTAGTCCGTCCTACTATTTACCCATAGCTGGAGGGAGAATAAGGGGGTTCATACCTTTCCCAAGGGTATTTGCCCGAAAGTGAACGTAATAGCGCGACTGGAGTACGAACTCGCGTACTACGATTCCGCAGTTCATCGCTTTCTGGGAGGGTACTACGCACGAATCGAAACTCATCCGTGGCTATCACAAGTTCATTTTTATTCCCTTGGTATTTTAGCTCTTCTAAAAAGGTAGTGCCAAGGAAGATGGCTACTCTTTCTGCTCCCCAAAAATCAATTATAAATCCAGTAAAACCATTGCACTAAGCGTGTAATGCTACACGACCAGACTAGTGTAAATTTGCCTCACTGATCAAGCACCATCTCGAATATTAATAGACGTCACATTTCTCTAATACTAGACTAACCCAGTTTTTTCAAATTAAGAATTTTATTCAGACTGCAACAATTTATTACACAGCAGTCGGCCCATCGAAACGCGAGAAAAAACAGAGGAAAAGATATATAAAAGATTTACTGTTGTGTTATAAAAACGCTATCAGACACATGGGCGGCAGACGAAAGAAATAGTCAGTTCCATCACGCATCTTACCCGCAGAGGGTTCTGGGATCAACCGACTGTCAGAATTGGACTGCCCCAACGGTGAACTCCCGACTGCACCAAAAAACATTTTCTTATATATGATATCTTTATTATTTCATCTGCTAATCATGATAAGCACACGTGTCTTAAACTTTCATGCATAACACCATCACGCCGAGCCCAATCAATGTCCTCAATTTATTTACTTTTCCAATATGCAGCGTTTAACCAACGGTTTCAAAAACAACCTGTCAACTTAATAATCAGCTAACCTTATCCTGGGACACGTACACACATATGACCTTAGTGACGACGTAAACTTACATCAACGTTTCAAGCTGCTTACAATATCAATTTCAGTAGATGAGATTTTGTCGGTGACACCTATAATAGCCGAACTGACACTTCTAAAGAAGAGTAAGATCCTTTTAACAAAAAGCACGTATTCTGTAAGCACTGTCAATGTTGAATTTCTGTAACTTATGGCAGAGTGAAGTCCCTCCTTCGTTGTTATAACTCCCTGACATACTCTTACAGGGAGTGTTGGTATTTATAAGTTACCCATCTATGTGGCAAATAGATAGGGTTGAAAATTATTAGTATTTAACTGGAATGTTTGATATCATATAACTATGGTAAGTCGAAGAATATATACTTGCAGCTATAATTATTCAAATCATTGCTATCATCAAGATTTGCAAACTGCACCGATTTCCATCTGACGTTCGCGTCGGATGGGTATTGTAATATAATTAATGTTGATACTTAATTATCTTAAGTAATTATTTTATTTGTATTAATAAATTGTACGACTCCACACTGCCATAAGTTACAGTGCTTACAGAATACATCCTTTTTGTTAAAAGGATTTTACTCTTCTTTAGAAGTGTCAGTTGGGCTATTCTAGGTGTCACCGACAGAACAGACAAGATTTTGAGATATGCGCGAATGTGTATATTAACAGTTTATATTATTCAACATATTTCAGTTCAAAGTAAATATATAATAGTTTTTTTCATTATTGCCTATAGTAGTTATGTCCAAGGTAAATTATGGTCTAGTCGGCTGGGGCTGCAGAATAAACAGACTGCATATTTGAAGAGGGGTAAGACTCCCTCAACGATTGTCCCGATTATGACAGTAAACAATCTGATGGTGAGGCTCCAGTAATACTTGAGCTTTTATTTTTTGAGGGAATGCAGAGTACTTCTTTATCTCCATCGCTTCCTGGTTAACTTTAGCCTGGAGTGGTAGCACCTAAGAGGGTCTTATCCATGGGTCAAATAGAACTTAACAGTGTAATTATTATCAACTGAATAGCTCGAAATAGAACTCTTTTGGAATTTAACTTTGTGTAAACAAAAACTATACTTATACTGAACTGAATAGTTTAAAATAGAACTAAAACTAAACCAAAATAAACGTACAAACTTTAATCAAAATGACTTATTTCTGCATTAAATGATCCCAAAAGGGTTGATTTGCCGTAAAACAAAACAACCAATCAACCAATCAACGCCAATTGACTTTGCATATAGTGCATTCCTGTTCAGTTATTTTAGGAAAAAATTGAGCAAATATAATTATTTGTTCCTCCTATTTTTTGACATTTTTGAAACAACATTCGCTCATACATTCGTTCATTGAGCTGATTCCTCGATGTACAGACAAGAAATCGCCACTAAATGTTTTCATGTAACTGTTTTGATATAATGACACACACCGCGTTCGGTACCCGGGATAGTGAATGTATCAAGCATTTGCGGAGGTGTAATTTAAACTTGACAGTTCAAAGATCATAAATGTCGAAAGCAAGTCTAGTTAATAATGTCACATGGGATTTGAAACTGAAAATAGGCTTTCGAACGATAAAATTGAACAGATGGGATATAAATGAAATCGCAATTCTGTTATAGGGGCAACGGCATAATAATGAAAGGTTGATTCTTTCGTTCATTGACGGGGGAAAGCCAAACCACACCTAACTTTTGGAACCAAAGAGAGAGAGAGAGAGAGAGAGAGAGAGAGAGAGAGAGAGAGAGAGAGAGAGAGAGAGAGAGCTTGAAATAAACATAAGTGCTTTTTGCGTCCAACGTGATAATCGTTCCTTCTGCGATCAAGTTTAAGTGGCAACATCGTGACTTCTTATGAAAAGATTAATTTTATTATATTTGACATTTTATTTCATTACACTTGTTTTGGTATCTCATTCAAGATTTTTAAGACGCCCTGATGGAACAAGATACCGCGCATGTCACTTATCTCTGTTTTTTTTTATTTTATTTTAAATGAGAAACATTCTAAAAATTGCATTTTATGGGATACAGAGTCCCATTTCAGATACGTTGATTCATTTTGTTTTCATTTGGTTTGTTTTATTTACTTAACGACATATTGTGGGTTATTTAATTCTGATATTAGGTTAATTTGTAAATTGTTATAATCAATACTATTTAAATTTTCAATATTCCATTATAATCATTCTAATTTTATTTTATGGTATCAACAATTTGTTTGCATATATATTTGGTATTATATCATTATTCGCAAAGTAAGTATTTTTGTGGGGAGGGAATAAAATATCAAGTAATATTGGCCTTGAAACCAGGCTAAAAAAATGGCAGAGCATTAGAGATAACAATGGACGGATATTTGATGACATAATATAGAAAAAAATGTAGAAAATTAATGAAATTAAGTGAAATATTAAGACTTCAGTGACAAATTGATAGGATAAATGAACGAATCGTATTATTTTAAGAATCAGAAAATAATAGAATAATGGACAATTATTTGCCGCTGATTGCTTTGTAACGCATAGAAGTTGTCACACCTAGTTTTGGTTTATATCTATGAATGCAGACCATATAAAATTCGCATATTTTGCATGCATAATGCCAACATATATATGAAGAGAATTATATATAAATAGGAAACTACGTTCACACATTTAGAAATTTCGGAAAGAGGTTTCCGAATCTCTGAATATGTTGAATAAATGAATTTTTTCAATAAATATAAGTGTAACATGTTGCAATAATGTTAAACGTATTACTTTGGTTTTAATTTGTTTTTATTTATCAATCACTTCAATTGAATTAATTAATTTAATTACTGAAACCTAATCTGAATATCAATAATGGAAAAATTTATTTGGAAACTTATTTTTGTGTATTTAAAGTGGATTTTTAAAGTATTTTTGGTTTATCTCGATAATTATTTTATCTTGATAATTTTTTATCTTTATATTTTTATCCAAAATTACTTCGATTTTGTGATATTTTTATAGGAAAATAAAAAAGGAAATTGTGAAAGTAAAATTTTTAAAAATGCATTGAAAATTTAATATGCAATATCAACGTGATTTTTTTAACAAAATGTCTCTCAGTAACGGTATTTCTAACAGGATTTATTCAAAATATTACTATAGATTTAAATTGTATAAGTAAAAACCTTCAAATATTCTTTATAGACAGAATTCTATGTTATTCTATGTAACAGACATTTAAGAAGTTTTTGAGAAGATATCACTAGCATTTTAATTAGTATATACCGATTAAATACGTTCATGAACAACGGGGTTGCTATTAGCAGTCAGCTCGGTACGTTAAAATACAACGAGAATCTCCTCATACATAACGGAGGCACCTCCTTTTAATTCTGCTTGATATTACACTCACGAGTAAAAGTATATTCACAGCATTAAAACACCGTTATATAACAACATTCTACTTAAAAATTAACAACGATTTATCGAATAACATCGAATATTATTAGTAACTCCCTTTGTGTCTTTGCTACCATTACACGATATCATACGAAGTTGGATTAGCATTTATTTTAATTTAAAATGCACTGAATACACTTTTCTGTTTTTATCAAAACTGGTAAATTCCGAACTTGTTGCCCGAGTTTGCTTATAAATATTTCTCAACAAACCTTCCAACATCATTAAACTATACACCGACCCCCTCTCAACGACAAACAAGTCAAAAATATCCTCACTTCCACTTCTCAACCCAGGGGCTTAAGAGAAGAACGTTGGGGAGATATCTTGGCCCTAGAAAGAAGGTCAGAAATTCATAACGAGATTTATATTACAAAATGAAAGCCGAGGTAGACTGAGTGTAATAGCCTCAGAGCCCTAGATTTTTTTCTAAAATATAAAGTAGACTCTTCATTGTAGCAGATACTTAACATGTTTATTCGGGTAGAAATTCTCTGCTAGCAATTTTTAGTATCATCTGATTTCATAAAACACCAGCATGGGAAAAAACTTGCTATCAAACTTTCAAAGTGCATATTAATGCACACTGATCTTTAAAGCTATTGGTAGAGAGTTCAATATTTTTAATTTGAGCTTTTTTCTGTTTTGCTCAATCCTGCTAGGTTTATAATCAGTTAAAATTTACGATGAATATATATAATGAAATAATTATGTCTTATTCATTTGATTCTAAATGGCATCTTAATAAAGTACTGAAAAATGTATATATCCGTATGAATACTTGTGAAAATTTTGATTGCCTGTTTTCTGCGGAAAACTAAATCGTTTGATTTTTATTTGGTTGGTTTGTTTTACGACGCGTAAATTGTTAGGATATTTGATACTGACGTCAGTATTTTTTTAAATGAAAGAGGTTCAAATAGCAATTTAGATTTAATTATAATTATTTCTTATGGCACAGTTATACGGTTTCAAGTATTTTTATTTAAAACAACTAATTTGCTGGCAGCTATGATATTTCAATTGTTTATATCTAATACAAATAATTTTCAATCATCCATTTGACCCATGAATACAACCCTTACAAAGATTACCATTCAGCGTCACAGGGGACCTAGGAGAAATCGACACAAAGGAATGACTTCCCACTCACCATAATATCTTGTTATGAGCCTTAACACCACATGTAGTTTAAGTTCATATTCAGAACACTGTTTTTTGGGGGGGTTGTTTTCTGACTTATAGCTCTCGTCAACAGCGCAGAGGTGGTTCGATGTATCGCCCAAAAATGTTTCTGTATAATTACTTGTGTTGTAATGAAGTTTTTCTTCTGACTTTGTTTTTGTTTTTGTTTTTGTTTTTTCCTTATTGGAAAAAACTACTTTCACCGATAAGGAATTTAGCGTGTAAATCATTGGTAAGCTGTTGGTGAAAAATAATTAAACAATCGCACAATATTTATATTTCCAAATATAAAGAAAACAAAAAGAATATAAACGAATTATTAGTCTTACTAAAAAAATACAGTAATGTGAAAAAAAGTCTTCGGTCCTTTGGATCTCCAAAGCTGTCATGGAAAGTTTGAGGAGACAAAAGAGAAAGACGATATTAGGTAATTTTTTAGATGTTAGTTGGTTTCTTTGATAGAAAAAAGAGGATTGTTTTTCATAAAAAATAATTGCTATTCTCGATGAGGTAGGTGCTTTTGCTAAGGCTCCCAAATCAGTTCATTCAATTATTCCCTCTCTGTATAAATTGTCACTTTTCCCCCTCTCTGGTGACTAAGTCTAAACGACAGTTTATGCAACAGACCCCTTTGACATATCTCTGTAAATCAAATTCGGCATAAGAAGGCTCTGAAACGTTGATTGTGGGTGGAACCACACTATACCCTTTATCTCTATTGAAATGATTTCCATACCTTAAAAATCATATTTCGTCGCGAGTAAATATAATCGTTAAAAATGATAGTTTTTTGCATGGTATATTTGTTTTAATTGTTATGATTAGGTTTGTGGACTGTTCTTCAAGGTGCTTATGAAATAAATGCATAGCATTATTACTTTGATCGACTTAAAAATTACTGACAAAATTGATTACATCGATTAATCTCTAAATAAGTATCCAGTGTAAATGCTTACTTTGGTTAGTGTGCTTAATTTTTTTTTTAATATCAAGAATTAGAAAAATATATTAATCTGTTAGTTTTTTTACAGCTCTATTTACAGCCATCTAAAACCACTCTGTGTGTGTGTGTGTGTGTGTGTGTGTGTGTGTGTGTGTGTGTGTGTGTGTGTGTGTGTGTGAGAGAGAGAGAGATAGAGAGAGAGAGAGAGAGCGTTAATTGGCCATTTGTTATGGGTTTCTTTCTGAAAGAACATATGTCGGTCTGTGAATCATTACAATGGATGCTTCCAAAATAGTTTTGTAGGATGGTAGAAGTTTTTTAATTATTGTGCCGGTTTTACATTACTAATCGATCACACAGCCTCTGGAGGAAGCATAGATTATTTTGTATGCACACGCACAGATCCTCACATATCAAGACGGATATAAAAAATGCAGAAATATTAAAGTGTCCCTTTCCCCAACCAAAAATATACAGGACCACGTAAGACATTTGCTTGCATGTATTTTAATCCTCACCGATGTTCCCTTGTTATCCAATCTCAGACGTCTGGCATATGTTTTGAGGATTTTTCATATCTACTAATCAGTCTAACTAGAATGTACAGACGATGTGATATTCACCACTTCCTCTGACCTTGTTTTGACTGACGTTCTGGGACACACGCACACAAACACATACACACACTGGTTATAAATGGTTATCGTCCCAAGTAAATGAACCCGACGGACCTAGTTCAAATCCTAGACTTGGCTTTCACTTTATTCTAATACTTTAGTGTAAAGCAGGAATCCTTTAAATTGATGACTGGGTATCAAGGCAGACTGAGTATTTTACATTTAATGAAGCAAGAAGATTAAGTAAAGAAAAGCTCTGAATTAAAAATATGAACAGAGAAGTTCAGATGATTCTGAGGTACACTGATGCACCATTTCTGTGTGAGCAACTCATCTTAAATAATCCAAGATTACCAATGTAAGCTTTCATAGATATCATATCTTTAACTGAACAGTTAGGCAATTATAGGCTGTTCACACACACACACACACACATACACACACGCACACACACATATATATATATATTGGCGGCAAGTGATTGCTAAGACACTTTAGTTTAAAGACCACGAAACTTTCCTTTTATGGTCAAATATTTTTTCCTCAAGTTTTCCTGATAGGCTGGGGAGTCACGGTGGAGCAATGGTCAAAGTGCTAGATTGCGAAATCGAATTAAACGAGTTCGAATTCTAGTCACTTTAGGAGAAATGTCCTTAGGAAACGTATAAACCTACCTATTGGTTAAATTTCACCACTATTGGTCTTCGACTAAGAGGGCCTTAGGATTATATGCTATTAAGTAAAGAAACTTATTAAAACCAATTTCTTGCTAGTTACTTTGTGTCTGGGTCTAATTGATAGAGATGTTAGTTTAATTTCTGCTCCAAAGTGCGTTAGATTAATTATCATTAGGGTGATTATTTTTTGCAGGCATTGATTGTCTTTGTTTAGTTTAGGTGCGAAATTTATTTTGTCGGGAGGATTTGGTATTGAAGGAGGTACTTTGGTTAAAGTGACACTTATTGAATGTATTTAATAATCTAGTCCTGGTATTGAATGCTACTTTATTTATGTACGATTGATATTTTTATAATAATTGCAGGAAATTATCAAACGAATGGCCGATTGATATGACTGAAAACTTTTGGGAGTAGAATCAGGTACGACTTTCTTATTAAATGGACCCAGACACTGTGAAACGAGCAAGTAAGCTTAATAAAAAAAATGATAAAAAATGAGTTTCGTGTTCTTTCACTATAGGTGTCTAAACAGCACACACATAACACACACACACACACACACGCGCGCGTGCGCGCACAAACACTCGCACACACACACACACACACACACACACATATATATATATATAAATATATATATATTAGGGTAGGTTAATTATTGTTTTTTCTTAAAATTTTAAAAAGTCTCATTTACCGAAAATTGTGTATGAACCTAGTAAGTACTCATACAAAAATTAGATCAAATAGTTCGACGGTTTTTTGAGCGTTTGGTTGATCGTAGACCATAATATACTGAAAATTCCTCGTTTTTGCAAGATTTGGCTGGGATATCAGTATGAAAACAAAAAAATGTTAGTAATTAAATCAGGTAATGTCCTTCTATTTTATAAAAATGATATTAATTAAAGAAATGATAACTAATCTTCAAATTGAAAATCTGACCACCCACCCCATTTTCGGTATCTGCTTCTAAAAACTGCTTTTTAACGTTATGAATTAAGCAATAATATTTGAATACCTTTTTTTTGTTATAAGTGAAAATATAACAAACAAAAAATAAGTAAAAACAAATACTGTTTTAATAGAGCTTAATTGCTCCCTATAAGAGCCCTTAGACAAAAATGCCGTTCTCAATTTCTGACTCAAAACTTTGGCTGTTATGTATTCATGCCTTGCTTCAAAACGATATACTGTTTGTGAAGCTTCCGTTATTAACTTAACTGCCCGTTCCATGGCCTGAGAATGTGAGAGCAAATCTGGCAAGTCAAGCTTGGTTCCATTTAATAATGATTCTCGAAGTTCAGATTCAGAAAAACCTTTCATCATTGGTGGTTCAAAAATGCCACATAATGTTAAATCTATTAATTGTGTCCAAGGTGTGGCATTAAAGTTAATTGTTGGTATTCTTTTTAACCTTTTCCTGGTTGACTCCCCACTCCTGAAAGAATATAAAAATTAATTGATTGAATCATTAGAAAAGTCCAATCTTTACTGCTTTAATAATCATGGTGAAAATAGATAAAATCTTTAAAAATGATTCTATAAATTGGAATAATTGGGTAAGTGATGTATGAATAGATATTTACTTACCAAATGGTCAAAATTCTTTTTACAGCTTCTTCTCTTACTTTAACTTCCTCAGATTTGACCATGGACTATAGAAGGTTTTCTGGCAATAAACAATGTGTATTACCTTGTACATTTCTTAATGCTATTTGTTGAATTTCATGAGGATGCTCCTTAATTCTCT
The DNA here is from genome assembly GCA_963585895.1 of Sepioteuthis lessoniana. Lineage (NCBI taxonomy): Eukaryota > Metazoa > Mollusca > Cephalopoda > Myopsida > Loliginidae > Sepioteuthis > Sepioteuthis lessoniana. The sequence continues at coordinate 98,710,004 of OY757905.1, read as the reverse complement.
GGATCATATTAAAAATGTGCAGTTGCTGATTGTGGAATTTATTATTTCTTTTAATTTCAAACCAACAAGTGGCATACACATTTACGATAAAATTTATTAAACTGTGGAGTTTTGTTGTGAGACTTTGTAGGTATGCACCTCTAGTCCATAAAAACATGAGCTTGATGGCCAAAGTTAATCATCTTGCCTGGTTTAAAGGATCAGTTTTCCAGTAGGCATATCTAGAGTCAAACTTACCTCTAGAAACACGTACTGCGTATTCATACAGGAGTCTTTGGTCACAACTGAGATCATGCACGAGTATTTCATCAATTTTCAAAATTGAATCCAGAGGTCTGCTAATTGTGGAAAATAATATTTGGGGTAAATCATGGAAATCCTTTGAGCATAATTTCCTTAGGGGGTCACCGAATGCTCTTAGGGCCTTTTGCGCAACCATCTATATTTTTAAAAAGACCTCTGAAAGGTAGTTCATTATAGTGCAGAGAGGAACCAATTGTGTGAAGATTTTTTTTCTAAAATTGAAACCATTCCACCTTCACAACCTCTGTTGGCATGAGTGTTGTCAACAAGGATAGCCTTGATAGTGTTCTTACTGTTAAATTCATGCAAAACATCAATCACTTGCTCTGCATGAACAGCCCACTTGCTCTGCATAAACAGCACCTGTTGCACCAATATTAGGAAGAACTCTATGTATCAGATATTTACTTTCATATGGTATCTCCTTCATAAAAAGTTAAATGGCGTTCTGGTCCCTTAGTTTTTTTCATAGTTTTCTGTCCATTTTCTTCCACAAATTTCTTAATACAGCAATGTGTCCTTATCCATTCTCCCAGCAACAGCAATGCATATGATTTTCCATACTTTGATCATTTTTTTGTTGGGCAGTTGTTTTCTCTTCAGTCTTTGCTCTGTCAACTTTATATTTATCAATAATATTATCGTTTATATTAATACTGGGTATAAGTAGGCCCATAGCCTTCAAATCCAAGAGCAAAAAAAATTGCAAAGCTGGCTCCAAGATTAGAAGATATGTCTTACCTGACTAACTGGGGAGTATATCTTGGAAATTTGATAAGGCTATAAGGGCTTTTGGTTGACTCTTTGGCTGCAAATATTCTTCTTCTGGTTCTTCACTGGGAGAAGATGATTTGGAGGGGGAAGAAATATTACCCTGGAGATTTTATGTTGAAGCTGTTGGTGTTGAATGTAATCTTTTTCTAGACCCCTCTCTTTCCTTTTTACTTTTTTTTATATCACTTTTATCCACCGTATCTAGCTCGTAAAAAGTTTTTTAATGAATAAACACTAACTTTAAAAATATAAGGAAATCAGAATAATCATATAAGTTGTATTTTTTAATAGTTAAGTCTATTTTAATGATAAATTCAAGAGATATTTGTGATAATTAAAATTGTAAACAGTAAACAATCGTTTAGGGAGAGGTAATTTCAACAGGTGAATACCATTAAAATATACAATGAATAAAATGGCATATGTAAATAGATATTTGTATATTAGATTAAATATTATAGTGATTTTATTCTTTTTTAATTTTCATATTTTCATTTAATTCATAAAGCAAAGGAATACTAAAATTAAAAATATTTATTATTAAGTATATTGTATTATTTCATTTTTGTTAAAACTCGGGTTTTATTTAAGCGACGCGTGTTGCCGGTGACACATATACCTTGATAAAAATCCTAATTTGTTTGGTCTTTAAGTTTGATTCCTCAAATAATGTATGTTTGTTCAAAATTAACCTTACAGTGGTTGTATTAACGATAACAAAAACGTAATTAAAGCGTAATTTTTCTGACAGTAGTTCATCTGTCATATAGCACACATATTCCTGTGGGTTTTCCATGGCCCCAAAAACGTCTACTTATCTTTTTTTGACATTGTCTGAAGACGGACCGTTTAATTTCTTTGGTCCTCCTTCCATGTCCTCACAGCTGAGATTTAATATCAATTTACAGTTTAGAAATAATCAGAAAATTGCTCGGTGCTACAGCTAGTAAGTATAGATTATGAGACACATTTACAATCCTACGTTTCATCAAATATATTTCGCTTCAAAATTATCGAGTCTATCTTCATAATATTTTTTCTAATTAACAATTGTCGTCTCGAAATATCAAATCTTCTATGTAAGTTTCTCAACTAGTATATAAATGTTAAAATATCACACACACATACACACATACACACACATTATATATATATATATATATATATATATATATATATATATATAATATCAAAGAAAAAAACTCAACGGATAGATACTATGCCATTATATATTTATATGAACAAGTCGCAAAGAGCGGTTCGTCTCTTCAGATGGCTGAAATAGAATGCAATGACATAGTTATCCCGGTGAAAAAAATTAATAATTGTTTTGACAAAATAAATGATAAGAATAACATAATGATAATTATAAAAAATGAATTATCTAAAAGTACATGAAAATATGAAAACATGATGAAAATATTAAAAAATAAAGATTTTTTTTAAAAAACCTCCCACCCACCAAAAAATAAAAGGAAAAAATATCGCTTATCGCGACCGTTGGTCTTTAAAGCGAAACTTCTAAAACATAGCCACCGTTCTTATGCCTTAGTTTTTAATCTCGGTGCCATCTTTCAATTTACCCCTTATTTCATTTTTTAAAGAACTATTTCATTTCCATGTGCCTTCTAATTTGCCAACATAGGGTGTTACTTCCCTTCCATCATTAGTTGCCTCACACCAATCAGGAGTGTAATGGTTAAAGCACTGGACTGCGGAATCGAAGTACGTGAGTTCGAACTCCAGTCACGCTGTTACGTTTACTTTCAGACAAATATCCTTGGGAAAGGTATGAACCCTCTTATCCTCCCATCCATGAGTCATTTAGTACCATTAAATAACAATGCCATTAAATAATGAACTAATCAAACCTACCTTTAATTTATCTTAGTAAAGTTGGCGACTATAGTCGAGGGTGACCCGAAAGCTCGCTTTTCAATAGCTACTACACCGAGGTGTTGGGGAGGGCGTTACTCCATTACATGGATTGTTCCACTTTACCCTTGATCCTTACCTTATAGTGCTGAGTGTTAAGCAGGGTTAAGCAAGGCGGCATCAAGTACCATTTTTTAATCTTTAGTATGACTCGACCTTGGAATTGAACATCGGTCTCCTGGATCATTGGCGAACATTCTACTAATAAAGCCAATTGCAGTCGGGTAGAATGTTCGAAAATAGCCAGGAAGACTGGGGGTCAATCCTAGGTACATGACACCTCCTTGCTTAAGACTCAGTATTATAAGGTACGGATCAAGAGTTAAGTGGGGCAATTCAGGGAAAGGAGTAGCGTCTTACATTACACCTCGGTGTAGTAGCTATAGAAAAAGGAGCCTTCAGGTCACCCTCGACTACGATTGTCGACTTTATTTACTATGTAGTAATATTGTTACATTATTACATTAATACTACTCGTTTATACACTAAACGTTTGTGTTCCAACTCAATTTTACCCTATACATACATCACGGCGAACATATTTTATTAAACCCATTTCTATTCATAATCACTTTTAATTCAAACCTTTTTCATGTAAACATTTGAATATTAGTTCTTTTATTTAATTGTTGCATAGCGTCTTTGTAATTTAACATGCACATTTTTCTTTAGGTTATATATATATATATATATATATATATATATATATATATATATATATATATATATATTTAAAAAATGCGTATATTAATGTTATTACCATAGAGAACTAGAAGTAAAACACAACGATATCGGTAATTGATGGACATGTGTTGGCATCTGCATGGAAAGCTGCCAATGCGGCCATAAGATTTGTACGAATGCTTATCAGACGTCGTGTCTTAAAATCACAAAATGACACAGAAAAAAATCCGACAGACAATAATATGTGCTACAATTAAAGACAAATCTTGCACAACAATTCTCTCTTGCAACAGTCTCGCCAATATCAGTAATGAAACGGACAACACCACCTTCAATAACGCTTTATCTTCCCTTGTCCAACGCATTCCTCATGACAATGTTCTTAATATCGGTGGAGACGTAAAATTTCAAATTAACAAAAGCATGAAAATATCGTAAACAACAGCTTAAACAGAAATGATGAATATCTAACTGAGTTTTGTCTCAAGAATAGGCGTCTATGTCTAAACAAAAAAATCAAAAATGGAAGGGGAATCTATGAACTTTCAAATCCCCAAATAATTCTAAATCACAGGTATGTCATATATTTATGAATAAGAAGCTGATCAACTGCTCTTTGAATAGTGGCGTATATTCCATTTTTTTAGTATATTTCGATCACAGAATCATCTCGGCTCAAGTATTGAAAACAAGAAAATTTAATTAAATGATTATTCAATTACGCAACGTTGTGTTTAAACAAACGCAATAGAGAAATGGAGAAAAGGCTGCATATTTCCATTTCCCAACATAAGAAATCTCGGCATGGTTGATACCTGCAGAGAAATAATTCTGACTGCAAAGCCAGAGTAGGTTTATAATCTCCAGGTTCTTAATCGTATCGGAGCTGAAGTCGAGAAAAAGTTCCAGAAAGACTTTTGAAGAAATAAATCAACAACTTTAGAGCTTCAGACAATCCACCCAATCATCGAACAGGTACGTGCGAAAAATCCCGAGGCAACACAATTGCTTAAGGATTTCTCCAAAGCATTTGATTCTAAATACAAAGGAAAGTTAGAGTAAATACTACGAGTGAAAAATGATCCCCCCCCCCAAATAACTGATAAAACTATAATGATGCTTTACTTAAATATGAAGGCGATGGTTCATTCACATGATGGTGGCACCAACTTCTTTGATATTGTCATTGGAGTCTTGCAACAGGTCTTGAGTCTTGGAGACTCATCAGCTCTATATTTTTTTTTATAATAGGACTAGATTATATTCTAAAAATGTCAATAGATCTTATGAAAGAAAATGGTTTCACATTAGAAAAGGCAAGAAGCAGACGATAACCCCCAGAAACTATGACAAATTAATTCTACGCAGATGATCTAGTGCTTCTCGTAAATACATCTAAGCCAAATACCATCTGCATTGCCTTGGGAAAGCAGCGGGACGTATTTGCCTTAATATAAAAATAAAATATCAATGGGTTTATGTGTTTTAAACAAGGAGCCATCTCAAGTTCAAGAGACAAACTTCTGAAATTAGTAGACCAGTTCAGGTACTTCGACAGCATTATCTAAAAAGGTTGATGTCATCATACACATAGGAAAGTCATGGATTACTATTTATTGGTTATTAATTATAGGAAAATCTTATCTCTCAGATAAAATGAAATGGTGTTTCTTCCAAGCTGTGGATATTAGAAAGATTGAATCAGGGTTTTAACGAAAACTATGAGAAAAGCCTAAATCAGAACTCTACAAGGATGCTACGTGATAATTTGAACAAATCCTGAAGGTACATTACACAAAACAGTAGCCGTACGCTCACTTTCCTCCTATCCCAGAAACTATACAAATTAGACGAGACAAGTTGGGCTCAGCTAGAGATTGATAGATGAAAACAAAAGCGACGATTTCTTATGTCCTACACATTGACGACACTGGATGCCGTTTAGAGGATTAGGTTGGAGTGAGGGATTATTGGGACAAGTGGTGAGAGAGAGAGACAGATAGAGAGAGTGTGAAAGAGAGAGAAAGAGAAAGAGAATCAGCGAAATCAGGGCTGTCATTCAATAAATATAGTTATTTTCTTTCTTTTGGAAAAAAAAACAACTTTTTTCTTATTTTCTGTAAATGTAAGCCCTGTATTTGATTTATAGAAAAATTATTTCGATCTCGCATGAATATCAGTTTATAGGTTTCTCACAATGGTGATGATTCAATTAGATTGCTCAAGGCGTTAATAGAAGTCTGCAATCAAATTTTGGTTGGCTGAGAAGTTAAATCCATGTGAAATTTACACACAGATGTTTGATGAGTACAGAGAAGCTTGCGTTAGTCAAACAAGTGCTTAAAAATGGGCAAAATTGTTTAAAGAATGTCAAAATAGCATTCAAGATGAAGACAAACCAGACAAATTTACAATGGCAAGTATATCTGAAATCGTTGATTCAATTAATGTGCTCATTTTGGCTGACAAAAGAGTTACCATATGGAGCTCTTCTGAACGAGTGTTGATTTCTCTGGTTGCAGCAAACAAAATGATGTATGATGACATAGACTTGTATGAGGTCAGTTGTTGGATTTCACAAAAACAATGTATGACCTCATACTGCAAGAACAGAGGAAGCCATCTGTCAGTTTCGTTAGGAACAGCTTGCCACTTTCCCTTTAGAGTTCATATCTGGGACTCTCTAATTTCCGTTTTTTACCAACCCAAATAATTTCTACGCAGAACAAAGTTTTTAAGTGATGATGACGTGAGGAGTAAAATAGCTAAAACCTCAGTCCAAAGATTTATACGCAGAATGAATACAAAAGCGTGTTTGTCGATGAGAAAAATATGGTTCAAAGAATGGGGGTTGTATTAAAAATAAAACAATCATTTCTTCCTTGGTGAAATATGAATCGTTATATTGCAATATTCACATTATTTCTTTTAATCACTCCCGTATATATAAAAAAATATCCATGATACTTTATCGTAGAGTCTGTTACTTTGAGTTTCATAAGTATCACACAAACATCAAACGAATATATATATATATATATATATATATATATATATATATATATATATATATATTCAAATTGAGGGAGATAGTACGAAAAACTTGAAACGGATAAATAGACAGATAGGAATGCGTTACGTTTACAGATGAGAGAAAGAGACTGATTTCTTGAATGTAAGAGGAGAAATATGGGTATGTACTGGAACATGCATACATACACACACGTATGACTTGATCCACATAAATACTCAGGGCTCTGTGTAAAGAAACGTTTAATTTGAATATACATTAGTGCTTGCCGATGTTCCCTTGTCGTTATCCAATCTCAGACGTCTAGCATATGTTTTGAGGCTTTTTTCCTATCAACCAATCAACCCAACTAGAATGTACAGACGATGTGATATTCACAACTTCCTCTGACCTTGCCTTGACTGATTTCCTAAGCGATTTATATACACACATACATACACGTGCAAATACATACAATTATATATATATATATATATATATATATATATATATATATATATATATATATATATATCACTTTCAACATATGTGCTCACGTGCACTTGCCACGAAATATACATACATTAAATATATAGGTTTAAAAATACGCAAGTTTGCATGTTATATATATCTGTATATTTGTATGTGTCATTTGTCAATTTAAACTATATATATATATATATATATATATATATATATATATATATATATATATATATATATATATATTCAGTTCTGAGGGATCATATCATTGCACTACGACAAACTTCATTACCGAGCTATCAGACGGGGGTAAGACTATCCCAAAAGAGTTCTGATTATGATACTAAACTGCATCTGATAAGACTCCAGTTCTTGTGATTTGGGGAGTGTCGAGCACCCATTTATTTTCATTTTTCCCTCGTTCACTCTGCTCCAGAGTTGTAGTATCTGTTAAAATCATATTTATGTCATATAGGTCTATTTGGAAATTATTGGTATTTTACAGAAATACTTAACATATAACCGTTGTCTAAATTTCTGAGACGAATATTGATGATTTTTATCATTAAGGTTTTTCAGACTATTGTCTTCATCTTTATTGTTATTTCCACAACGTTCCCGAGTTCGACAAACACCTAAAAAAGGCCGGAGGACATATCGGCCGAAACGTTGTGGGAATAACAATAAAGATGAAGACAATAGTCCGAAAACCCTTAATGATAAAAATCATATAACCGTGTACAAAAAAAAAAAACTTAAACTACATTTTGATTCAACTTGATATTACCCAAACGTGTATAAAAAGAAGACACTCTTAAGAAACAACTAAATCAAAAAATATGTAAATACGAATGTACAATGAACACGATTCTTGAACCTTTTGTTATAAAATAAACCAAGACGAGTTGACATGCCATTAACTTCATTAAACAAATGCTTTTTTTATATAATCTAACCAGTGGTTAACACTCGGACGCAATGCATATACATTTTAAATAGTCTGGGGGCTACTTTGCATAAAAGCTAAAATTCTGGACTGCAGCAACGAAGGAAGCGAGTTCGAACTTCAGTCGCGCTATTACGTTCACTTGAGGACCTTTGGAAAAGTTGAACCCCCTTTTTCCCCAGGTATAAATATAGTGTACTTCTGAAGGGATGGCGTTGGCATTTAATAACCCACGCAGATTGATTTGTCTTTAAATAAAGAATCCAAACCATTTTAAAAAACAACCATGATAATTTTTATTTCATAGATTAAATGTTAAATTTTTCATTAAAACGTGTACAATGTTTGATAATTCTCCTTATATTTTAATAAACAATTTGAACACACTTTATATTCCTTAGATAGTTTTCTTATTTCCTGACCTGAACGTTTATATCTTGTATAAGAAAGGTAAAAATGTAGTGAACGCCGGCGGAACTAAACACCACATTGAAATAGGGTTGTTTTGTGCTGCTATTTAGTGATTCAGTAACTCTTTTGCGATTTTGTAGCCATGTCCATGTCTTCTCGTTTACAATCTTGCCAGTTCATCATTTGAAATAACCATAAAGTTGTTTTTCTTCCCATTACTTTTTCCTAGTTTTAATTGTTTTTTTTTTCTGTCAATACTTAGGTTTCCAACGCTATTTTCTTAATCATTTTTCTGTCAATACTTAGGTTTCCAAACCTGTTTTTGCTACCTGCTATTAATCTCCCTTGGTCTTTTAAAGACAGCCGTTGAGTCCTTGTATCGATGCTTCTACACAAAGCTCAAATTTGTGAGTCCTCACTATTGATACATATAGTCTATGTCATCCACCAGACGTAAAGCATCCTCACTAACTTTCTTGTCTTTTGGTTTATATATATGTGTTCTTCTATTGTCTATTTTAAGAATGATTCCAAGTTTCGTAGAAGGAGGCCTGCCCAGATGTTAATTCCTTCTGGTGAAATTTCTATTATAGAGCTTGAATTGAGAATGTTTTCGTTCGGCTCAGGTACTCTTTTCTTATTTTTATTCTGTTATCTCTGCTTGTTTAATTGTGTCAGCTTACAGTATTCCTTAATACTCGTAATTTTCCTTCTCTCCAAACGTTTCAGTGCTTTCCTAATAAGGTGATTATCTTTGACCACTTTTCAGCATGAGCATGGCACATTTTCTAGTACCAAATTCTATTCCAATATCTTTGTTATATAATCAAATTGTTTCTATCAAGATCTCCAGTTCTTTTCAGTCTTTCAAATAGTAAATTAGCGACCATAGTCGAGGGTGACCCGAAGGCTCCCTTTTCGATAGCTACTACACCTAGGTGTAGGGGAGGGCACTACTCCATTCCCAGGATTGCTCCACTTTACCCTTGAACCGTACCTTATAATGCTGAGTGTTAAGCAAGGTGGTATCAAGTTCCATTTTTAAAGTCTTTGGTATGACTCGACCTTGGATTGAACCCAGGTCTCCCGGGCCATTGGCGAACACTCTAACCGCTGGGCCAATGTCCCGGATTTCAAATACTTTTATATAATCCATGCACTTAAGGGTTTTTTTATAGTGATTTTGTAAATTTGCAGAATATTTCCAACTTATGTAGCTGAGTATTATCCTTGCTATAAAGAATAGTCGTTGCAAGATGGAGTGTACCTGGAAGATGGCTCTCTAGATTTCAACTTATGCTTGGTTAATCCTCTTTCAGTAAATTTCACCCTTTAGTTTTCTGTCGAAGTTATAATAAAGTATATGATTTTGTTGGATATTTTTTACATTGTCAGACACTCTATTATCCACGTTTGATAAACCATATAATCAGCTTTTTTGTAGGCAATTTATGCCAGCTAAAATAATTTAATATTACTCTATATTGTAGAGAAAAGAGCAAAAAAGATTCTACTGATTAAGAAGTTTAAAATTTTAATCATAACTATACACCGTGTTGAGTCAAGAACATTTTCTATTTTCAAAAGCAAATTGTAACTGAGCAATCAAGCATTCAATGATTTAAATTCAACCGGAATTTTTTTTTTTATTTAAGAGTGTCTATATCGGTAATTGTTATTTCAGTTGTGAAAATTGTATCTATGATCTCACGCCACTAAAATCAAGGAACAGAAAGTATATATCCGACACACCGTGTAGAAGGATTAAAAAAAAACCGTACAGATATAGCTCATGAAATTTCTTGTATTTATGACTAAATTGTCATTACTGATCGCCAAATACGCAAATGGTTTTCAAAGTTTCGTTCTGGTGATAATTCATGAAGAGGTGAACCCCTACCAGGACGCTAATCAGACCTTGATCAAGATTCTTTAAGAAACTCAGCCGAATGCAATCCATAGAAAAGTACTCGATAATTAGTTTTTAACCTCAACACATCACAATTCTCAATCTGCCGGTCATTTGTAAAAGGAAAATAAGAAAGTTGTGGGTTTTGGTTTCCTCGTCTTCTTCGTGAGATGAATAAGAAAACATGCATATCCACAGGCAAAAGTCTTCTTTCAAGGCAGAGAAATGACCTGTTTCTCAAGAATATCATTACAGTTGACAAAAAATGGGTCTTTTCTGACAATGTATAATGTCAAAGGCATATAATTGACAGTGATTGATGCCTGCAACCTACATTAAAGGCAAAGCTTTATGGAAGAAAAGTTATGCAATGAGTATCATACGATTTACGTGGTATGCTTCATTTTCAGATTTTAAACCCCAATCAAACACTTAACCAGACTTGTGCTCTTAACAGCAGAAATATGAACATGAAAATCTTCTAAAAAAGGGCTTTGCAATCAGTAGTAGAAGAAAAGTTACGCGTCTCTCGTGTAAAATAAAGCAACATTCAGAAAAATCACACAGAATAAATATTTGAATTTATACTCGTCTTTTCCACCCCATCCAGCATTTTTATTTGTCCTTTCACCCAGTGATTTTCATATTTTTTGTTGATCACAATATTTTCTGAATAAAAAAACATTCAGAATAAGATCAGGTGAAAGCGTTTGTGGAAAATTTATTGAATTCAAAACAAAAAGTATTTTACTTCAGAGGAATCCACAAGTTATCTGATTAAGGGCAAGAAATGATTCAAGATGAAGGTGACGATACTATTGATTGGAATTAGATCATTGTTAAATTATTCATGAATAGATTATAATTTGCTAAAACAAAATTATTTATGACTCACACACACACACACACACACACACACACACACACACACACATATATATATATATATATATATATATATATATATATATATATATATATATATATATATATTTCAGAAGCTATTTCGTTGAGGTCTGAAGCTTTTCTGCTTTCATTATTTTTCGATAATCCATCATGTTCTTTTTCTGTAAATCTTTTATCTGGCAACAAATAATTTTCTTAGTAGGTTTATAAATGATTTAGAAAATGTTTCCGAGCAGATCTGGCAATGTTCATCCCACGGTTAAAGTCTTTTATCACACCTGGCAGTATTTAATTAAGCGCTTTAGGATGTTTTTCCTTTCGCTTTTATTATTTATTTTCTGCCAAGCTAATCATGGTTGTCAATCGTCTACCGAATTTCTGATGTTATTGATGTGGCATTGAATGAATTCTTGTCCTTCTTGGTATTTGTTAGTTCTCTCTGGATTTTCTTAAATTTCTTTATATTGGCAAGTGTTGTTTTTTTTTTCCTGACTGATATTTTGCCCTGTCGGTTGGGACTGTAGAACACACCAACTGCGTCTCTACTAAAAGGGAAGACCCCCACCAATGAGTCTCCCGTATATGACTCTAAACCATCTGATGATGAGGTTCCCATAAGGTGGAGTACCCTTTCATTGACATTGCTCCCAGGTCTACTCTAGGTCAAATAAAAGTGAACGGTGTACTTACGCTAAAACGAATGCTTGAAGTAGGTCTGTTCTGACATTTAAACTACATACTTATACTAAACTGAATTGCTTAAAATAGAACTGTTTTGACATTGAAACTATACTTACACTAACGTGAATTGTTTGAAATATAACTCTTTTGACACAGAGTTTACTCTGTGTAAACAAAATATTATACTTATAATACATTGAATTGTTTAAAATAGAATAGTTTGACTAAACTGAATCGTTTAAAATAGAAATGTTTTTGACAACTAAACTGTATACTTAAGCTCATCTAAATTGTTTGAAATAGAACAGTTTATTTGTGTAAGTATGAATTTGTCATTAAATAGCATACAAATTTTGATATGCAATAAAACCAAACAAATAAACAAACTGTCTGCTACTGACTCCCATCTTCCATAAAACTTTACAATTCTCTCTTATTTTGGTAGGTATGCCGTTGGTTGCAGTTTCTGTGTAGGCAGTAACTGAGTTTTTGTATTCGTCATTCGAATTGTATCTTTCTGAGAACACTCATATCAATCTTATTAACCGGAGGAAAATACACAGATTTAGATGCTGGAATAATAAAGTAGAATATTACCAATGTATAATGGTGGAATAGATTTTTTAAAATGAAGCGAAAGTGAAAATAGTGTTATTTTCGATCGGATGGAATTTTACAAAACGAATTATTCGATGAGAAACTAAAGGGGTCAAAATGATAAGTAAATTATTTTGACAGATCAGTGTGTTCCTGGAAGGTTTGAAGTGAAAAAGAGAATTATGATCAAAGCCAGAACCGGATAATCATCAATGACATCTAAGTATAAAAATCTAAGATTGGAATAACCTATTTTCTAAATTTCTAAATGGAATTTCTTTTAAAACCATCCTAATATAAAAGTCGTCAGTAAAAATTTATCGAAACCCAAATGAGAAGATAATTTATATTTTGTTTTAAAGCTTGCTTTCCCCACTTCCCAGTGGAAAAAAATTATGATGCTTAGTACACCCAGACAGAGAGACAATGACAAAGAGAAAAAGTAGCTCATGAGTCGGTGAGCAGTTTTCACGAAGCTCTGAGTTTTTTTACCTTGCGCCTGGCTGCCCTGAATATATAAAGCGAAGAAAACCGACCATTATACAATGTCCTGAATAAAAAAAATTGAAACAGTACCAAGGATTGAAGAAAGATAACTTAACTACCATATGAGATTGCTTTGAGTCAGACTATTTTCAGGGAGAATAGAAAAGCCTAAAACCTATGCGAGGGATTGATGGACTAAATATTGTTTTCTTCTCAGTTTCATGGCTTTGACTTTTTTTTCTTTGCTTACTTAATGGTGCGGTCTCATTCGACTTCTCATCGATCAGTAACCCCGTTTAGCGATTAATCTGTTGTCTGGATCTGAAAAGATACAACGTAGGCAGATAGCGGATAAGTCAAGTCATCTTAAGACTCAACTGACCAAGGAAACGGTAATTGGATCGGAAACGGAATTACTCTCGCGTTTGATGAGGACGGATGTACCATCATATTTCAGTTATATCCAGTAATGAATCGAACGTCTTTCTTAGAGTTACTGTATATTCATTCTTTATTTCATTTTAGTATAAATATTTTTTTTTGTCAAAACAGTCCTATGGAAGCAATTCAGGTTAGCATAGAAAAACAGTTCCATATTAAACAATTCGGTTTAGTATAAGTACGTAGTTTAAATGTCAAAACAGTTCTATTTCAAGCAATTTAGTTAAGTAACAGTTTAGTTCGATTCTGCCCATTGATATTGCTCTATCAGGTGCTACCACTCTGGGACAAAGTCGACTTGGGATCGAAGGTAATGAGGGTTTACTCCCCATTCCCCAAAGCTCCAGTATTACTGGAATCTCACCATCAGATTTTTTTCTTGCATATACAAGACACTTGTTTGAGAGTCTTACCTATTTGCAGAGATACAGTCGGTGTATTATTCAGCACCCACTAGCCGATTGAGCAATCCTTCTAGCTCTGCTTTACAGGTATTTGTATGGATGTAAGTCCATAGAGTTACCTCCCTTTTTTATTTCGTGTTTTGGCATGCAAATCTGTTCCCGAATGAAATATCAGCAAGATATTCACTTTTTGTTTAGCGAGGTCTGTAATCAGAATTTATTATTTCCGTCTCTTTGAACATTCATATTTCCACCGATAATTAGAACGTTGTGTTTTGGAATGTGTCAGACAAGGAAAGATATCCCGTTTTAAAATGTGATAATAACTATTTCATTACACGCGTTATTTGAACTGTTGCCAAAGACGATTGTTGTGCTGAGATCGCCATTAAATGAAGTTCCTTTCATTTTCAGTAGAATTCTCTCTATGCTATATTATGATTTCGAGGCACAGGGGCTGAGAAGCATTCCTGACGGCATTGACGGTGTTTTTACTTATAGATACCGTTAGAAATGACCGTCTATGACCGTTATAATCGTATTTTACATTAGGAAATCCTATTACAGTCATAAAATATAACAATATTTCTTCTAAGCATCAGCTGTGTGAGAACTATACTTTTAATACAACACCTGGACTTATAGAGAAGGGATGGATAGCGAGAGGTAGTCAGAAATTCTCTCCTATCATCACGACATGATGATGAAGATGATGATTTATAACCATGGAAACTAGAGGGGATAATGAGAACAATATAACATTGCTGGATAGAGCAAGATTTCAGTTACAAATACTTTTTTACTTTTTACAGACGCAGTAACAGTCTCTTTGTTTCAAGAGCTTATAGCAGTTTGTTGAGTTGGGAAATATACCGAAATAATCATAGTAGGTTATTTATTGCCAAATCCTATATATATATATATATATATATATATATATATAATTTGTAAATGCATCTGTAAATAACTTTTAAACGAGACTGAGATCATTTTTCTTTTTGCACACAATTAAATGGTTTTCAAGTATTTCCATCTAACTCGAATAATTATATTTACAATTAATAATTCGTTTGCACTGATATTAACGATTATACACACATGATTTGTTAGCTTGCTTGTAATTTCATTTTTAAATGGGTTCAAGCTCATTTGTTTGTGTACGAGTATTGCTATTGCTTTTACTCAGTTAAATATTTTCAGTTATTACGGTCTAACACTAATGATTCTATTCAATATGAATCATTTTTCTTTGCAGATAGTGAAGTAGTTACAACTATTGCTACTTAACACTAATAACTCTATTCTACTATCCTCATTCATTTGCACAGTCAAATGGTTCTAAGTATTGCTATATAACACCAATAATTCACACAGTGTAAGAGTTTCAGGTATTGCTATTTAACGTTAATTATTCTGTTTAACATTGCTCATTCGTTTGCTCACAGTTAAATGATTCCAAGTATTGCCAGGTATCATGAACAATTAAATTGAACAGTCTTTTATTTATACATAATTATAATGGGCAAACAGTTCCATTTCTTGTAATTCAATCTTAGACAATTATTTACATACAGTTGAAGTCCCAGGCAGTTCTATTTGACCCTCAGATAGGCCCTATCATGGATTATCACTCTGGATCAGAGCGGATCTGTAAGCAATGACAATAAATGTGTACTCCATATTCACAATCGCCCCATGACTGGAACAGCACCATCAAATTGTTTAGAGTCATATATACGAACCTAGTTGGTGGGGAGTTTTACCCTTCTGCAGAGAAAAGCAGCACATGTACTCTACCGCCCAAACCGACTGAGCTAAGCTTGCAGCATGCCCAGAGAATTTTATAATTATACTGCCCGATGTAATCAAAAGAGGATATTGATAATATTCTAATCACTTTAAATATGTCGTCAACAAACTGTTTTTCCTCTGCACTAACCTGTAAAACTTCGTCTCCGAAATGTACGCAATAATATGCTCTTGAAATTCCACAAGTTGAAAAGAAATGCCCATATTGACATTTATCGACACTTATTCGATGTTTGCAGATAAGGATGCTATTAGATGTTGAGTAAGGTTTTTCAGTAGCGGCGGAAGCTCTGTATCTAATAAAACTTTTTGAGTTATCTTGTATAGATGTCATTTCATGAACTGATGAGCGCCTTCACAGAAAAAATTAAGATAAATTCAATACAATGACGGTATCACTGGTGCTTTGAAAGATATAATTTCTTCTAAACCAAAGATCCAAGGTATAATATTGCAAACAAATGATGCCGGGTCGAGAATAGCTAAGTTATTTAGAGAAATAAACTGCAGCTGGAAGAAAGACGAGTTGACAATGTAGAAAATCTCTTCCTGTTGGTTTAACAAGACATGCTTGATTGAGCATCATGACTGGCTGAGGTTACTCAACTCGATCGGCCATGTGGTGATAAAGACTGGCCGGACGATGCCACCACGCAGGGCGGAAGTGCGGGATTTGTGTTCTGTAAATTCCAGTAAAAAAAGTCTGGTTACCCTATTCACTCATTTTGGCGGCTGGGTACACAAGATACAAGGAGAGCATATTCCTACGAGAATAAAAAAAATCTACACGCACATTGTGCCTGTTGTTCGCTTTTTCACGTTTTCAGAAACCGAAATGAGTGAAAAAAAACAACAAAGGGCTTAAAACTTGATGCGAGATTTGTTTTCATATTTCTCCCCACCATAAAATTAGACGACCAGCTATACCCCTTATACAGTAATTGTCGCTGGCAATGCAACATAAGGCATTATTTTTTTCACTTAAACATAAAATATAAACATATATTATTAAGTATATTATTTATTACCAAAGCTATTAGCATTGAAATTATGTAATCGAAAATATACTCGAATTATAAGTGAAAAATTATAAGAACATTTCATTAATATGCAAAAGATGTACTAACTTTTGAATTATTCAATATTCATTGTTTTAATGACTGAGAATTTGAGAATAAATGATACTAGAAATATCTATTTGGATTGTATATCGTGCTTGTATTGATAGAATACTCCATACCACCACACATACTCATACACACTTATCATGCATATATATATATATATATATATATATATATATATATATATATATATATATATTCACTTTTATTGAATAGACTTACGTAAGAGTTATATGTATCTATTTATCTATATATATATATATATATATTTACGAGTGTGTGTGTGTGTGTGTGTGTGTGTGTGTGTGTGTGTGTGTGTGTGTGTGTGTGTGTGTGTATACCAGTGTGTGCATACTAATATATATAATGAAAAGCTGTGTTTGTTTACATTTCAGAATAGTTGTATTTATATTATACTTAATCATGCATGCATTAGACTGTTTATACGATTAATTATTTATTTCATGCGTATTATCACTAATGTAC
Source organism: Sepioteuthis lessoniana (assembly GCA_963585895.1). Lineage (NCBI taxonomy): Eukaryota > Metazoa > Mollusca > Cephalopoda > Myopsida > Loliginidae > Sepioteuthis > Sepioteuthis lessoniana. The sequence continues at coordinate 98,692,615 of OY757905.1, read as the reverse complement.
GCCTGGAAGCGTGCGTAAAGATATATATTTCTGCGTGCACATATATACGTTAGCATTCACAGAGTACGAATACACATACACACACACAAGCACACGCACGCACACAAACGTGTGTGCGTGTTTATAAAGCTATAATCGGACGCATGTACATAATAGTTGTCTCTTCATATCTTTGTATGTTGTTCTTCTGGGTTCACTTGTCTCATCTCACAGCTCCCGCAACAAGTGCTTTGCCAGCCTGTTAAAAAGTGAGCTACCGCACACAGTGAGCAGTAAACTACAATGTGAGTCAAAGGTCATCTGTTATTTGGGCTATGTATACTGAACCACACTGGATTTCGCTCAGTGAGGCGCATTATGCGATTTAAGGAAGGCAAGACGCAATCATGACGAAGATGGGGTGGGCATAGTTCCAGCACCGGTTACGTGTGGGCCAGAGAAAGAATTTTTTTTTAAATCCTCCTTTTCCTTATCGCTTATCTTCCTCTTCATCACTTTTGCTTGAGCTCTTTATTAAGTACCGAGTAAACCCCGGCCGCTAAGATCCCCGTCCTGCTTGCTCTGCCACTTGGGAAACTCGTTTTTTATTCCTTTCGTTTTTAAACAAGTTCACAACATATGTGGGTTTAAAGGGTCAGCCTTGAAATGTTCTTTTGTGTCTGGACGCAGACCTTGCGTAATAATTTCTCTTGCTCTGTCAGACTTATGGGAGAAGAAATAACGACGGAAAGAATGTAAGGAATAGTAGGAGGAAAACGAAGTTGGAGATTCTTTTAAAGAAAAGATTGACTTGGGTGGGTGAGTATTTAACACCAAATAAAGTAGAGAGGGAAGTAAAAGAGAACAAAGGATTGCACAAAATTTACTATGGTTGATTTTACTGCATGTCAAACATTGTGGGTTATTTAATGCCAAAGCAAGTTTTTGTAAAAGCACTTATGTGCGCTAATGTAACAAAATGATTATTAATTGTTAATGATTATAACTTTAGATAATTATTCTTAATATAAATATCTTACTTTCACTTGTTTTAACCAAGCAATTGTATGGTTTCAATAAATTATGAATTGATTTGTTTTGGATTATTTTATGACTAGACAAAAGGTAACTTCACAAATGAACGTACTATGGGCACAATTAGTGCCCATAGTACGTTCATTTGTGAAGTTATTCTTAAGAGATTTTATTAGAACTCAATCCAATGGAATAATAATAATTTTTAAATAGATCAATTAGGCCGATTGATTGGACTCTTACTGGTACTACCAAGCCGGGTCAGAATGAACTTGTATATGCTTTTCAGTAACTATACATATTCAATAATAATAATTATCGTTTTTATACATATGGTTATATGGTTTCAAATATTCCTACCAAATGCTAAATATTTTCAAATGGATCTTCTTGGACAATAAATGGTATAAATAACCTGGGCTGTAGTAGACTTGGAACTGGTTATTTTGCTATTCTTAACTTTGTCATGACACAAGGCCAGAAGTATGGGACCCGCCAGTGAGAATCGAACTCACTAACAATGGTCTTCTAATTTAGCTTGTCGGGTATCATAGTTCTTATGCCTTGTGATAAGTCATAGTGAACTTTGAAGTAATAGCAAGGTGTATTCTACTCTCCCCAGATCTCTGGAGGCGGAGCCTCACCACTGGATACATTTTAATATCATTGTACTCTTTTTTTTTTTCGAGTCTTACCTTTCAGCCGAATAATTCAGTCTACGTGTTCTTGGCTTCAGCGCCCACGAAGAAAGAGAATTTTCTTTTGGAGTGGGTGATGAGTTAAGAAATGAGTGAAAGAAGGGAAAGACAAAAGAGAGAGAGAGAGAGAGAGAGAGAGAGAGAGAGAGAGAGAGAGAGAGAGAGGGAGAGAGATTCATGAGTGACGGAGAATAAAATAAGAAAGCGGTACCTAATCCATGTGAGAATTTGAAGAACTCATTGGAGTAAGAAAATGGTAATAAAATTATGAAAAGTGAATTGCAGGAGATAGAATGGATAAAGGAAATATGATGGAAAAAGGTCAAAGGAAGTAGCAAACGGCTATGTGACAAATAGAAGTCTGAGTGACGGAAGAAGAAAAAGAAAAAAATATATAGAGAGAGAGTGTGTGTGTGTGTGTGAGAGAGAGAGAGAGAGAGAGAGAGAGAGAGAGAGAGAGAGAGAGAGAGAGAGTGTGTGTGTGTGTGTGTGAAAGAGAGAGAATAATAAAGAAAACGAACATGAAACAATACGTTAGAAAGAAGAAATATAGCAGATACAAAACTGTATCAGAGAGAGCAAATATATGAAGGGCAAATGTCTGGAAGTTTTTCGAGGATTAATCGTCAACAAAGACTTCATTGGGAACAAAAGAAAGAAAATGAAAAATAAAAAAAAAAAATAAAAAAAGGAAAAAAAACTGAGGTCGGTGAAAAGGAAAAGTAAAAAACGAGTAAACAATGATCAGAAGATAAAAAAAACAATAAAAAAGTAAGAAAAAGAAAAAAAAATAGTAGAAAAGATGATTAGCATCAGAAACGAGATAAAAATAAGAGCAAATAAAAAAAAAAGTAACAAGAAATGAAAAAATTCGGGGTGGCAAGAAAACGAACAAAAATCAAAACTAACTAAATACATAAAAACTAAAAGACAAAAAAGAGATGAATACATTGTACATATTCGAGTAATGAACGACTTCGTGTAATGAACGACTTCGTGTAATGAACGAACCCTGTTTTTCCGTCACCAAAATGTGTTTTTATCAAATATTACGTGTAGTGTATGACCTCACACTTTTGGTTGTGTTGACATAAAATTATTTCTTCAACATCCAATGACATTAAGAAAAAACATTCTAACTCTTATCTATTCTTTCAAAACTACAACATTTCAATCAAAATCAATGCAACACCTTTGACATAGTGGCTAACGTCTTTCCCTGCAAAATCATTGTAAGCGAGTTCATTATCCAGTATGAATCCCCTTACTCGTCTTGGTATGGGTTGAATATCACCACAACTGTAGAAATGTAGTGATGAAAGCGTCTACACGAAGAAGTAGAATTACAAACGTCTATTGAGACCGTACTTTCACAAATGACATTTTCAACACAGTAGCGTTAAAAATGTCTATTTTTGCTGTGTACAACCTTCAATTTGGTATCGTAACAGTACAAAAAATCTTCAGAAAAATAAGAATGTGAACGTGAAAGGAACGTGATTCTCTAACCTCTGATATATACATTATCTTGGTGGATTGAGATTCTGTTAAAAATCAATCTATCAATCTATTTTTCATAAAGAAGGATCCGAATTTTTTTCCAATGTTTACTTGAACTCATTTTAAAAAAATTATATAGCAAATTGTTAGGCTGTCTATCGATGACTGACACACAAAATCTAAACAGTTGATACAGATTATTTGCATTATCACTAAATGAGGAATTGATTCATTACAGTAATCATAGTTTTCTGGACACCTTTGCAAACCGCTTCTCTCTGGTGAGGTATCTATTTTGTGTTTTTCAACTTTTGTTGTTTAACTTTCTACCTAAAACCGTTGCCTGCTGCATGCCTAAATCTTAAGTTCAACGTAAAAGAAACGAGAAATGAAATTAATCAAAGAAAATGAGAATAAACAATCAGTTTAGAGCCCGGGTTATTCTCGAGGAATTGTGTGTGTGTGTGTGTGTGTGTGAGAGAGAGAGAGAGAGAGAGAGAGAGAGAGAGAGTGTGTGTGTGAGCGGGAGGAAAAACAAGAGAGAAAAAAAAGCAGGCGAAAATTATCTAAGTTAGAAATAATGGAAAACACACTAGCAAAAAGTAGGATTAAAGATAGGTCGTGGTTCATGGCAATAGATATCCTCTATAATCTTTTTTTCTTCTTCTTTTTTCTAAAGTTGTAGCTGTTATTCGTAAATACCTTTTAACTGTAAACTTAACATCTGTAAAAGAATTAAGAGAACAACACGAACGCAAAACGCGAGAAGGAAATCAACTTGATGAAAATAAAGGCGCGGTAAATATTTGATAAATGTTAAAAAGAAGAATAGATAATCTGGTTTGGTTTCTTTGTTTAATGGCATATCAACTCTTTTTAGGTTATTTAATGCCAAATTCATTCTCCTAGAAGAACAGTAGTGGTACTATTTAACCCATGGCTGGGAGGATAAGGGGATTCATACTTTTCCAAAGGGTATTTGCCCGAAAGTGAACGTAATAGCGCGACTAGAGTATGAACTCGCGTACTACGATTCCGCAGTCCATCGCTTTAACCATTACACCACGAGGACACCCACCTAGATTATCTGAGGTAATGTAAAGGAATTGAATGAAACCAAAATCGAAGTAAAAGAAGACATGGCATTGTAGTATCACCTCCCTTACTAAGGTCAGTAAATGGGGCAGTCAATACTAACTCAACAGAAATCTTGGTCCTTACTTCCACCTCGGCCAAGGAATGCTATCCCAGAATCCATCGCCTCTCACTCTTCTCTCTTCCCTTCTCTCTCCCTCTGGCCAATCAGCGGAGATAGTAGCAGTTGCCGAAGACGATCCAAGACAGAAGAGGAGGCAGTTGCTGAAGAGATTCCAAACACTAAACACACGTGTTGACCGCCGGACATTTTCTAGCCAACACGTGGCGCTGTATACGAAGAATAAAATTCCTCTTTTAAAGTTAATATTTGTACTTCTCATTTATTATCTCAAATAACATAACCCAAGTACATATATTACAATGGTGATCCCAATTAAAAGCATATAAGACGCAACTTTTGAAAATTCCTGGACAAATTCAACCAATTTTTCAACTTCACGTCGCAAACGTTTCAAGAGAGAACCTTCGACGTAAGTAAATAAAAAAAAATTATTTTCCTCTTTTATTCGTCTACAACAACAACAAATATATATATACATATATAAAAATATATATACACACACACAAAAAAAACAATTAAAACAGAATAATAAAAAAATAAATAAAAATGGAAGAAGTTTCTCTACAGCAAATTAACATAAAGACACCATAATTCATGGAAACGGCAGTGAATGGCTGGTTTTCCATTCTGGAGGCACAATTCCACCTGCGCAATATAACGGCATCTACAACAAAATTCTACACGGTAATATCATCTCTGCCTGCAGATGTGGTAGCTAAAATACCGATAAGAATTTTAGAATCCAAAAAATACGAGGAAATAAAACAGTCATTAATTGAGGCCCACGAAAGGACAAAGCCGGAATTGCTGGACAAATTAATGTCAACAACAACTATTACAGGCCGTCCTTCAACATACCTGCAAGAAACTCTATCGATAGCAAAACGGATAGGTATCGGAGAAGAAATAGTAATACACAAATTTCTTCAGGCCCTCCCAGCGACAATTTCCTCCATCATTGCTTCACAAAAGGAGTTAAGTCCAACTCAACTTGGAAAGCTAGCGGATGAGCTTATGCCTCTGCTTAACAATATCAACGCGACAGCGTTCACCGCTCAGCATAGGACACAAAAAACTGAGAAAAGCAAAGACAATGTTATTTTACCGACAGGTATTAAACCTTTCTTCCCTGAAAAAAAAAACAAAATATGTAGAGCACACCTCTACTTTGCCGAGCAAGCAAGAACTTGCAAAACTTGGTGTAGATGGCCGTAGAAGCAAAACACAAAAATACTACCAAGCTCGCGTCCACCTACACCAACTCCAACAGACTCGGAAAACTAACGGCGCGAACCATGTCTGTCCCCCTGAGTTCGCCGCTATTACAAATCAATACACGATTAGGGACAACTACATTAAAATTTATAGTGGATACTGGTGCAAGTATCTCAATAATACCAGTGTTTAGGTTAAACGGCGTCACGTTAAATCCAACACCGGTATCACTCACCACCGCTAATGGAGAGAAAATAAATGCTACGGAGAAGCAAACCTAGAGATTGGGATACCAAGTTTGAAAAGGTCATTTTCCTGGACATTTGTGGTCGCAGATATCACCAATCCACTCCTTGGATTTGACTTTTTAAATGAATTTGGTCTCATAATCGACTGCAAAAATAAAACAATTTACGACCCGTTAACAGCTACCAAAAAGGAATTAATACTAAACACGACATCTCCAGTAAACGTGGTCATTAACAAAGTAGAACTACCATCATTTATTCAAACCAGTCTGGATAAATACCCAGAAATCATTTCTCCTCATATAAACAAAAATAACAACTACTGCGGTGTTTATCACAGAATTGATACAGGTAGCCACTAACCGGTTTTTGCAAAATCCAGACAGCTATCAGCGGAAAAACTATCGGCGACTAAAGAAGAGTTTAAAAGACTCATAAATGAAGACGTGATAACTCCTTCAGACAGCGAATGGTCAAGCCCACTACATCTTGTACCTAAGCAAAGTGGAGTATACCGCTGCTGCGGAGATTACCGTGCATTAAACAGCATCACTAAAAGTGATAGATACCCCATTCCCAATATAAATTCATTCACAACAAAACTCGCGAATAAACAGCGATTTACAAAAATTGATCTGATTTCAGCGTACCATCAAATTAAAATGCACCCAGATGATATTCCTAAAACGGCAATCATCTGTCCGATGGGTCTTTTTCATTACGAATTTATGCCGTTTGGGTTGAAAAATTCGTCGGCAACATTTCAAAGGTACATGGACAGAATCTTTCGACAGATAGACTGTGTCTTTATATATTTAGATGACATCCTAATCTTCAGCGACGACGAGCCTTCCCACAAGAAAGATATAGACACAGTTTTTAGGATTTTACAAGAAAATAACCTGAAAATATCACTATCCAAATCTATTTTCAATGTAACATCGCTAGATTTCCTAGGTTTTAGAATTAATTCAAATGGAATCACACCAACTGCTAACAAAGTAAAAGAAATAGAATCTTTTCCATGTCCTACAGATGCTAAAAGCTTACGCAGATTTCTTGGTATGGTAGGATTTTACAGGAAATTAATACCAGGATTTGCGAAGTTAGTCTTACCTTTATCCGAAAGAATGAGATTAACACCTAAAGGATTAATTACCTTGAATAATTTGGAAAAACAATCCTTTTCTAACATTATAAACATACTTGGTGAGCTAACTGAATTATCTCATCCTCAACCAACTTGTACACAGTATCAACTAGTCACGGACAGCAGCAAATATGCAGTAGGTGCTGCCTTACATCAAGTCATAAATGGAAATCCGATACCAATAGGATTCTTCTCAAAGAAACTGACGACAACACAGACAAGGTATTCCACTTTTGACCGTGAACTTTTAGCAGCATATTTGTCAGTGTTACATTTTCGCCACCTCATAGAAGGTCGTGAAGTATTACTTCTGACAGATCACAAACCAATATGCGGTGCATTCCACAGTCTAAAACCTGCCAAATCAGATAGACAACAAAGACAGCTAGCAATTATTACAGAATTAATTTCAGACATAGCCCATGTGAAGGGTAACCAAAATGTAGTTGCAGATTGTCTGTCTCGCCCAACATTTGCTGTACAAATAGATATATACGATCTGCCAGCACTTGCAGATGCACAAAAATCAGACACCGAAATACAGTCCTTTCCAGACTTAAAGAAATTCACATTATCTGGAAAAGATCAATTTGTGTTATGTGATACATCAACGTCATACCCCAGACCTTTTGTACCGTTCACACTACGAAAATCTATCTTTGACAGCTTGCATGCAATATCACACCCTGGAATAAAATCATCTATCAAAATGATTAAGGCTAGATTTTACTGGCCACATATGGATAAAACTATCAAAGAACTATGTGCATCATGCACATCTTGTCAACAAGCAAAAATATACAGACATACCAAATCGCCTGTACAAACGTTGGAAATACCATCATCAAGATTCCATACTGTACACATTGATATATTTGGACCACTACCACCAGCGAAATGCTCCAACAATCCTTTCATCAATCCATGTTGGTATGTTTTAACATGTATAGATCGAACCAGTCGATGGATAGAAGCACAACCTATATTGGATATTACAGCACAAACCTTAGCAGAAGCTTTTGTAAACACGTGGATTACGCGCTTTGGTGTTCCACTCCACGTCATATCAGACAAAGGCAAACAGTTTGAGAGCGAACTCTTCCTTGAACTATCAAAAATTATTGGATTCTATAGGCTACGTACAACATCCTATCATCCACAATGCAATGGAATTATAGAAAGAGCCCACAGAACCTTAAAAGCAGCTATTATGGCCCGAAAAGAATCTTGGATTTCAGCCCTACCAATAGTTCTCATGGGAATTCGAAGTATGCCCAACTGCTCCAATTTTCCCCTTTTTATGTGGTCACAGGTGCACAAATGTTATTGCCACAACTAATGATAAATACGGAAAATACAGAAACAGTTACACAAAATTTTATAAGAGAACTGCACAAAACTATGGCAAAACTCGATCTGACAGACTTTTCAAACAGAGAAAAATCAACAAAAAAATCATACGTGCCAGATCAACTTCAAACTTGTGATAAAGTTTGGATTAGGATAGACCGCGTTCGAAAACTGCTAGAAGCACCCTATTCAGGTCCTTACATGGTACTCGAACGAACACCAAAATATTTCCTAATAGAAACTAACTCAAATACTTATACACAAGTTTCAATAGACTGTTTAAAACCTTACTTTGAAAACAAACAAAAATGTACACAATATGCAACTACCAATACAAATAAAAAGTCTGAAAGTCTACCTCCTGAAATAGTGCAGGAACATAAAATGAAAACAAGAACTTCAGGTAGAACGGTTACATGGAAAATGGATAAAGAGTATATTTATTAACAAAACAAAAACAAAAAAAAAAAAAAAAAACAAAACAAACAAAAACTCCGTTTACTGGTAGGGGAGTATTGTAGTATCACCTCCCTTACTAAGCTCAGTAAATAGGACAGTCAATACTAACTCAACAGAAATCTTGGTCCTTACTTCCACCTCGGCCAAGGAATGCTATCCCAGAATCCATCGCCTCTCACTCTTCTCTCTTCCCTTCTCTCTCCTTTTCTCTCTCGCTTTCCCTCTCCCTCTGGCCAATCAGCGGAGATAGTTTCTGAAGACGACCCATGACAGAAGATGAGGCAGTTGCTAAAGAGATTCCAAACACTAAACACACGTGTTGACCGCCGGACATTTTCTAGCCAACACGTGGCGTTGTATACGAAGAATAAAATTCCTCTTTTAAAGTTAATATTTGTACTTCTCATTTATTATCTCAAATAACATAACCCAAGTACATATATTACAGCATTGGGTTGTAATAGTTGCAATTTTGAAGCTTTCAAGCTCTGGTAACATGTCCCATTTTCAAACCCTGTTTTTTAAGACATGCAGTCTTCCATATTTAGATCACTGGAACTATTCAAACTTCCCTTCTCTTCTTTTTCTTTAGCCCTGTATCGTACTAAGTAAAGTTTTAAAAATCTAGAGCTTGTTTTTACCTTCATTTTAGTGCTATTGGTAGGTATATACCAAGCTTAGCTTAGCTTAGTTTGATAAAACTTCAGAAGAAAGAGACATCCAGTAAGATTCGAAATCCCTGACAATGGTTTGAAAATACTAACTGGCAATAATATACTACGGCCGGCACCCTTTTTATTGACTTAGTTTTATTCAGTTTCACCTTTAAGTAAATACACCCTAAAACTTTTTATAAAAATTGGTTTGCGTTTATTCGTTTAATGGCATATCAGAATTGAGCGCTTCCGGTTTTATAATATTTTACAAGCTAGACAGGCAAACACTCATGAGTGAGTTCGTGTTTCATTATAGGGGGTTATTAATAAGGCCTTGTGCTACATGTAAGCAAAAAGCCTAATAAATCATTAATATCCTGCCAAACATAGAGGTTTATTTAATGCCAATGTCGTCCTTATAGAAAACTAGTACTATTTAACGTATAGCTGAGAGGATAAGATGTTTGATACCTTTCTCAAGGGTATTAGTCTGAAAGTTAACATATCAGCGTGACCGTATTTCGAACTTGATTACTACGAAACCGCTGGCTTGCACTTTAACCATTACGCCCCCATAAAAAGTAATTTTCTTATAAAGCAAGAATACCAAATCTAAATATATCTATTGGAAGTAAAGACAATCAAAACCAGTATCATTATTTATTGCAAATTTTTACAGTATTGAAACTATATAACCAAAAATAAATGTAAGTTCTTGGAAGAGTGAAGAATTTTGACCACGAAGAATTATTTTCTTTTTTTTTTAGTGGAAGAGGGAAATCAGTAAGAATGAATAAAAGAAGAAAGGGGTGATAAGAAATTAGTGAGAATTCAATTAAATTCGTAAAAGGGTAATACACAGAAAAACTAAATCTCTATCTGTTATTAGTAAGAGTATTTCAATTTTTCCTCTGTAGACGACCAAATGGTTTAACGTAGAACTACCAAATTTCCGATGAATACAAAAAGTATCAAGATGAACATTTGAAAGAGATTTTTTTTCTCATAAAATAAGACCTGCATCAAGAGAATTTTTTTAAGAAAATAACCGATAAATATCGGAAAGATTGCTTGCTTCATGAATTTAAAATTTGTACGGAATTTGAATATACTAATTAAAACGGACATAAAGAAGTGCTATAAGAAGATATTTATTCAAATTTAATTAAAAGTTATTAATTAGAATATTTTACACTCTAAAGTCGTTTTTAACATAATTCTCCTTCATTAAAATTCTTGTCACATCTTCAATCCAAACCTTGCAATTTTAGCCGGCCTCATTTTTACTACCAATACAAAAAAATTAAAAAAATAAAGCTGAACAAAAGATTAAAAACAAAGGAAGGGTTAAATAATAAACTGCATTGACAAAAGAAAAGGATAGTGATAAAAACGGAATCAAAAACGGGCTGAGATTAATACAACAGGGAAAGAAAATCAATAAAAGAGAATGTGAGCCCACACTCCCAAAAATGCAAAGTCCGAGAAAAAAGAAAAGAAAAGAAAGAAGTTAAGTGCAAGGAAAAGTGATTTTTAATAAGAGAAAAAAGCTCCAGAAAAGAGAAAAGAAGAGGAAGTAGAAATTGATACAAAAAGATGCGAAAGAACTAGCAACTGAAAACATTTAACACAAGAAAGACACTGCCAAAAAGTAAGAGACTGAGAAGGTCGAGAAGTGAAAAGTAAAAGAAAAGAAACGAGAAAAGAAAAAAAAATAGATACGTAATCAGTATTCATAACGATGTAATTGGGTAAACATGACTGCATCATCTAAAACCTAGACAAAGGTGCGACAGGTGAAGATAAGCTGAAGAAGCAAGTGATGAAAGAGCAAAGTGAATAAGGATAGACGAAGTGGAGGAGATGGAAAGGGTGGATCAACCGATGATAGGAAAAGGTCAGAGGAAACATCGGACAGATTGGAGGGGGACTGAAGCGACGAGGAAAAGAAGGAAGAAAGAAAGAGGAAGAGGTGAGTAAAGAAGTTTGAAGGAGAGAGAAAAAAAAGGAAGAAGAGAAAATCTACAAATAAGAAGCAGAAGAAAGAATAAAAGAAAGATGCAAATTGAAGATAAAGGTGTGATAGGCGAGTGTCTGGATGTTTTTCATGAATTAAAAGTCAACAAAGAGTAAGTTACGATTGATGGGGAAAAGAAACATAAAGATAAATAAAGAGAGTGGGAGGGTGAAAGGAAAGCGAAAAGACGAGGAAATGTATTGCGAAATTGGAGAGGGTGTAGAAAAGAAAAAATGAAAAGATAAAAATGAGCAAGGAGAGAGAGAGAGAGAGAGAGAGAGAGAGAGAGAGAGAGAGAGAGAGAGAGAGAGAAACAAAAATAAGCATTAGGGTGGATTTAAGAAAAAGAAAGAAAAAAGAGAAAAACGAGACATTTGAGTGTGACAGCTAGACTATATTTGGAAAATAAGAAAAGGAAAAAGAAATAAAAAATGAAATAAGGGAGGATAAAAAAAAGAAAAAGGAGTGAAAACAAAAACAAAAATAGTGGAAGAGAAAGACTGGTAACAGAAAAAGAGTAAGATGAATAGAAGTATATATATATATATATATATATATATATATATATATAGAGAGAGAGAGAGAGCGAATAGATGGAATAAAGAATAGAAAATTTGGGAAAAGGGAAAAGTTAGATCAGTGGAATAGAGAAGCAAGATACGGAACGAAACCAACTGGAGTTTAAAAAGAGAAAAATAAGCCGAAACATTAGAGAGTGGGAAAGAGAGAGGGAAAGAGAAAGAACGAACTGTCGGAAGAAAATTACAAGCAATGCAAAGGAAATGAAAATATAAGGAATAAATGAAAAGAGAAATGAGAGAGGGAAGGGGGGATTTTAAAAATATAACGAAAATAAAAGCGAGAAGATAGCATTGTAATAGAAAGAGAATAAGAATAGGAGTATAAAGAGGGAGATAGAATGAAATCAGAGAGATGGAGAAACAGAAAAAGAAAAAAAAGAAGATAAATAAATCAATAAAGATGTCAGAAGAAAAGGACTGATAGAGGTGGTAGACAATAATAATCATAGAAAAGAGATAATTTTGAAAACGTGAAGAAAAGAAAAGGAATGAAAAAAGACGTCGTCAAAAGAAGGGTATGAAATATTAAGGGAAGAGGGGTTATATCTTCGTATCTCGAATTATTTAATTCTTAGGGGTTAGGGAATCACGTTAATTTTATTTCATATATTTTCGTGCTATTGTTGTTCAAATATTTATTTTTCATACGATACTTTTAAACAGATCAATTTGACACATTAATGGGACCATAACAGATAATACCATTCCATGTGAGAGTGGACCAGTGTCAATGAAGGGATACTCCCGCTCTTCAGATTTCCAGAACTGGCAGCTCACCATCAGATGCAGGTTAGTTTCATACTCAAGACACAGAGAGAGAATCGCGAAAAAAAAAGAAAGAAAAAAATAGTGTACAGAAAAGAAAAAAAGAAAACGAAAAGTAAGGTAGAGAAAGAGATATGGAAAAAGAAAATAATCATAATTGGAAAAATTAATGAAACGAAAGTGTCCTAAGATGAGTACAAGAAAAATTAACTGACAATTTTTGTCAATATCAGAAATATGAAATTAGTATTTGAGAATTATAAAAAGGAAATCTTATTTTTCTAATTTTAATTAAGACGTAAGAAAATACAAAAAAAAAAACTGACGGCGTCCAAAATTTAATTTAGAAATGTTTTAGATAAAAGTTAAGGCATGGAAATGGAAAGAAAAGAAAGATTACATGATGATTGTAAAATAAGGGACCATGAAAAAGGTTTGTAATACTATTTTGGGTAAGCATTTCTGAAGATACTGGTACATTATAAAATCACTCAAAATATTCTCTGTGGGGTTTATAATCAATTGTACTACATTAATTATCGCTTTATTTCAAAATCAGAGCTTAAGCTACCAATGTGACATTTGTTGGGACGAAGATTGCTCTTGCATTACTTCATTTATCTCAGCATTATACGCGCTTGTGACGAGCACCCCAATATATATATATATATATATATATATATATATATATATATATATATATATTATTATTAATTGAGAAGTGTTTATATGTTATATATGGTATTAATGAATTTTATACACACACACGCAAACACACGCAAACACACGCACATATTGCCCAGTCAGCTAGGGCTGTAGAATACACCGACTGCTTCTCTGCAGAGGGCTAAGACTCCCCCAACAAGCGTTCCGGATATGATACTAAACAATCAGATGGTGATGTTCCAGTAATGCTGGAGCTTTGGGGAATAGGAAGTACCCCTTCACTGCCATCGCTCTAAGGTCCACTCTATATTTCTCAAACACTTAATTTCAATATTTTAAATGCTGGAGTCTTAAATTTAAAAAGAGCAAGGGAAAGAAAGCCGTTGTTCAATTGCTAGAGAGCAGTGAGTTCGATTATCACTATCATTTTTGTACTTTTCAAAAGGTAAGCTATGTGTAAATTTTAGTAACAAGTTCGGGTGAATTTGGTAGCAAGCAAGTCTTGCAGATCACTTTCTTCACAGTAATGAGTTTGATCGACCGAAGGGAGGTGTTTTGCTAAATTCAAGCTACGCTTAATTTTTCTTAACTCAGCCTGGAAGGATTTTTTCAAAATGATTAATCAACAAATAATAATAACTTTTTATGAAAAATTATAATTAACAAATAATAATAATTATTTGTAATCAATTATATATTCAAGAATTTCCTTTTAATACGAATTATTCATACATACCTACATGGTTTTAAGCAATTCAGACGGATCACCTAATCTCGGCCAGGAGACCAGACCTTATAATAATCAAAAGAAAAAAAGAGGATTTGCAAAATTGTCAACTTTGCAGTCCCGGCTTACCACAGAATAAAACTGAAAGAATGTGAAAAGAAGGATGAATACCTCGACCTTGCTAAAGAATTGAAAAAATTATGGAACATGAAGGTGACAATCATACCAGTTGTGATTGTCACCTTCATGTTCCATAATTTCATAACTAAAGGGTTATTTAAGAGACTGGAGGATTTGTAAGTTGGCGGCCGAGTGGAGACCATCCAAACGACAGCATAATTGAGAACGGCCAGAATACTGAGAAGAGTCCTGGAGACTTGAGGAGACTTGGAGTCACTCATACTCCAGTAAAAGACAATCAGCTAACGCTGATGTGAAAACTCTAAAGGAGTAAATAATAATAATAATAATAATAATAATTTGTTTTGCTCCTTTAGAGTTTTTCACATCAGTGTTAACTGATGGTTTTTCACTGGAGTTTGAGTGACAGCAAGCCTCCTCAAGTCTCCAGGACTCATCTCAGGATTCTGACCATTCTTAGCCATGCTGTCGTTTGGATAGTCTCTACCCGTCCGCCAATTTCCAAGTCTTCCAGGCCTTTTAATAATCCTTTACTTATTTTGCCTAACGCACCAAATTGTATTGTTGGAAACAATTTAACAATAACATGGTTTTAAGTAACAAATAATTATAATTATAATTATAATTTCAAATAACTATTCTTGATACAAATAATTTGCATACGTAGGGCTTCAGGAATACTTATCTAATACTTATAATTTAAAAGTATATTTATTTGAGCCATAGATGAGACCCTAATAGTTACTACTTACACTTCGGATTTACTGGACCTGGTTGTAAATGTAATGAAGAGGTAACTCTACTCTTCCGAAGGCTCTAAAACTAGAATCTCACCATTGAATGCAGTTTTGTCATATCTTAGGCGCCAATATTTTCAAAGAGAGTCTTAATCTTTTGAATGAGATACAGTCGGGTGTATTATATGTTCACTGACAATGCTGACTTAAAATAGGATGATGAATACAAGTATGATTTTCAGATCCCAAAACGCCAACAAGAAGCAACATTGCATCTTTTTGGTAGACTTGCCCGAGAAAAACCGTCCAGTAAAACTTTTGAGAAATAAAAACAAAACAAAAACAAAAAATGAATAGGAAAAAAACAAAGAAATATTCTGCTCTGCGCCTAACTTTCTAAAAGTTGGCAGAAAGACGGGTTTTGTTTGGCAATAAAATTATTGCGCACAAAATCAAATATAAATTTACAACTCACTGATTAAAGAGCAGACTGACTTTCTTGACCTGTTGAGACCGAATCACTCACTCTCGTCATGACAAGACCGAGGACGGTGAAGCCTATATGACCAAAAATGCGTTTTATTTGAGAGTAGAGGTCAAAACTTGTTTGATATTTTGTCTTGTCCCTTAGAATAAAACCTAGAAGTGGTCAACTATTAGGTTCCAATTATGTCATTTTCATACAAAGACACTTCGATTACTTGCAGCTGAAAATTTCAGAACTAATAGGAGATATAGCATGAAATATTTTCGTCGACATCCTCCCTAGAAACCCTAATTTGATTAAAAGCGAACAACATATTTGATACGCCTTGTGTAATGGTTTTATTCAAAACTGAATTAGTGATCCGAGTTCAAATCCAGAACAAATGCTGTCCACGTTTCTCTTTGCACTAATGCCCTTGGTAACAGCATTAATCACTCTCTTCTCCTTACCAGTTATGGCTAATAGGTTAAGTAGTACAGATTGGGATCTTTAGTTTTGGTTTAACATCTCCGAGAGAAAAAATTCAAAACAGCTTTATTCTGCTGAAAAATGACCTTGATTCCCATCCTGACCATTTCGGAGTGGTTGTAAATACTTACAAACAATAGACTCAAAAGTAGGTGAGATAATAGGAATAGAGACTGAATCTTCATTTTTTGATAATGTGAAATTTAAAAGGAAGACATTCCCTACTAGACTGGTTTAAGTTGGTTTATTTGTTTAATAGTTGATAAAACTCCGAGGTTTATTGAATGCCAAAGCCGTCCGTAAAAAGGAAGAGTAGTTGTACTATTCAACACATGGCTAGGAAGAAGAGGGGGTTCATACCTTTCCCACGGGTACTAGTCCAAATGAGAACTTAATAGCATTACTGGAATTCGAACTCGCTTACAACTCTGTTGCAGTCCAGCATGTTAGTCACTACTCCACGCACAAGTGAGCATCTTATGTAATAAAGTAGTGATATCATGAAGTCAAGATAAGTCAGTGCCAATTTTCTATATACTCACCAGATTTTGCACCGCACAACTGTTTATATATAACGAAACGAATATATGCAATATATATATATGGTGAGTTTTTTTACGTAAGTTTAAAATAGTGTTTTTTCACTGGATTCTGAGTGACACCAAGTCTCTTCAGGTCTAAAAGAATCTTGTAATTATTCAAGTTAATTTTAACATTGCTGTGGTCCAGATAGTCTCAATAATTCTACTTATTTCCAATTCATCTGATTTCTTTTCCATGGCTTTGGCGACCGTTCCAAGGGTAACAACTGCAATTGATGATTGCGGTTCTTTCACGTTCCACAACTTTTTCCGCTCTCTAGTAAACTCCATGTACTTGCCTTTCCTTTCTCATATTATTTCTATTGCTCTTTTAAGAGTTTTTCACACGAGAGTGAGCCAATGGTCTTCCACTGGAGTTTCAGGTGACAGCAAGTCTCTTCAATCATTAAGGGTTTTTGAACTATTGTCTACATCTTTATTGTTATTGCCACAACGTTCCGGCCGATATGTCCTCCGGCTTTCTTCAGGTGTTTGTCGAAGTTGGGAACCTACACAGAACTTCGAACTACGCACTTTATTGAATCCACGGGGGTCGCCTCTTCTGATTCCGTTAGCTATAACCAGATACAAGTGTTTAGTATTCTTGTATTGTTACTCCACCTGCTGTTAATGTTTGAACCTGCAAAGTCCAGATGATTGTATCTTTAGAAGCTTAGGGAACCAACGCCTATAACCGTTATGCTATGTGTCCAGCTGGACTGAACAGGACACATATCTCCACGTAACCTACATCTGCTATTTTGCTTTGTCTTATCTAATCTTGCATTGATATAGATGCTTCTTATGACGTTATTTTGGGCAGCTACCAGAAGAGATTATATTTCTAAAGGACGATTGTGCAGTCCATGGCTTATTACCGAATCGTAAATCTCTTCCCTAATTTGTGCTTTTAGTATTTTCCACATCATCGATAGGTACGTTATAGGTCTCTAAGTTTTTGGGAAGTTCCGTTTTTTTTTGGGGGGGTCATTCTGGATCAGGGTGGTTTTTCCTTTGGTCATCTATTCGAGTATGTATGTTTCTTGTAAACATCTGTTCATTTCGATAGCCAGTCTGTAATGGATGGAAGTAAACATTTTAAACCAGAATCCATGTATGCCATCGAAGCTTTGTATTTTCCAGTTTGGTAATTTTTGAGTGTCGCTCTATGAATCAATGTGTATATTTGCCTTAGGGCTATCTTCGACACTTTGGAACTTTTTTTTCTGGTGATTGCGGTTCTTTCACGTTCCACCAGTTTTGTTATCAATTCATTCGTATTTCTTGTATGATCCTTCCGTTCACATACGTTGCTCCAAAATTGTTTTGTTTCCCTTCATTCCCGTTGCTGGACAGCCTTCATGCATTCTTCCCCTACTTGCCGATAGAAATTTCCTTTTATTATTAGTGATATTATTTTTTTTTACGCCATGGAAATTCTTCACACCTGCATTAGCTGGTGGTATCTCTCTTGAGTCTAAGTGATACAAAGTCACTACACGTCTTCATGACTCTTCTCAGTATTCTAGCCGATCTTAACAATGCGGTAGTCTGGATAGCCTCGATCTATCTTCCGATGTCCAATTTTTTCTCTTCACTTTCCAAGCCTTTAGGAACCGTTTCAAGTAGGCCAGTAAGAATTGGTATCACAGTCACCTTCATATTTCACAGCTTTCTCAGTTCTCTGGCTAGGTTTAAGTACATGTTTCTTTTTTTTCTTTTTTTTTTTTCTTTTTCGTGATATGGTCCTCTGGAATGGCAATGGCCATTAAATGCTAAATATGTTTTTGGTTATTTGTCACTCTTAGACAGAATTATATGTTTAGTTTGTATCTCAATATCCCAGAGAATTTCATGCATCTCATTCACTAGGATGGATCCTGGTTTGTGCATACACCATCAAGTAGGATCGTCAAATTTCAGTTTCTTGAACAATTCTAAGTGGATCACTTTCCCCACTCTGTCTTGTCTAGTTTTATACTCCTTTTCCGCTAGTATGCCGCATTCGCTTATTATGTGATTAATCGTTTCGTCTTTGTCACCAGATAATCTACGCTTGCTGGGCCATTGTTCATTATCGATTTTGGCTTTAATTTAACTGATCCTTTTGGTGTTTTTTATGTACTGCTATTAGCAGAGATTCAGTTTCTCTCTTGAGGTTTCCCTTTCCTAAACCTGTCCCGGTCTTTTCGAGTGAGATTTCACCAATTTCTCATATGTGTTTCCTAGTTATTGTTGTTCTGTTCATCTTTATATTGCCAGTGCTGTTACTGACCGCAATAATTCGTCTTTCTTTGCTCTTTTTAATGCTATGCACGAGTCGATGAATTGATGTATCGTCGCTATCATCAATGTAGTCGAGTCCTCTCCCTCCTCCTTTTTTCACACATATAATCTGTCTCTGTCATCTCTCGGATGTAAGGACTTGTGCATCAAAAGCAATATTCTTGTCCTCCGGAACATTTTTCTGATTTTCAGCCTCGTCCATTTTAAGAGTAGTCTCGAGTATCTTATATAAAGCACTTAATACACTTGATGAGATTTTAGCTGAAGTGGTGTCTTTCGAGCTGTTTTCTCGTTCGTCTGAGTTACACTTTTGGTTATATTTCTTTGATCTCATTTTGTTTCATGGCGTCCGCTTCCAATATGGCCAAGTATTTTTATTTTTCAATTTTTCCAAGCGTTCTAATACTTTATTGATTTGGTCGTTCTATTCCTACAATTTTTTGTCTTTTTTCACTTATTATTATGAGCATGGAACATTTTTCTATGCTAAATTTAATTCCTAGATCTTGGTTGTGTATTCTTATTGTTTGTATTCGAGTGCAATGGTTTTTCATTTTTTTTTACCAACAGCTTGATGTCGTCCATTTACATAAGGTGATTTACCTTTTTTTATTTTTTAAATCTGTTGCCCCCAGAGCACTTCCTAAGAATACGATTAGGTTGCATCATTGTTATTAAAAATAATCATGGCGAAAGCGCATCTACTTGAAAGATGCCTTCCTAATTATTCACCACCGCTAGATTTTTTTTCTTCCTCTGTTAATTCTACTTTCCAGTGTTTGATGGCTTCCGTAATAAATTTAATGACTTAGATATCTTGCACATTTTCCGACAATCTATCATTTTTATTTTGCTCCTGGTGTGTTTTTGATCCCAGCGTTAGTTACTCGTTTTTAAGTGGAACTCGAGTGATAACAAGTCTCCTCTGGTTTCCAGGATTCTTCTCAGTATTCTAGTCAATCTCAGCAATGATGTAAGTTGGACGGTTTCGAATCTCCCGTTGAATTTCATTAATGGGGTACAATTCTAAGCCCACGAATTACAATTGGTATTGCTTCACCCTCATGTCCCTTAGCTTTTCCATTTCTCCGGTAAAGGTTCAAGTATTTGCCTATCTTTTAGTTTTCCTTTATTTTCATTCTCAGGTCCGTCAAAATTGCGAAATCCACAAGTAATATCCTTTTTTTATTTTTGTTAATTAACTAAGTGTGATTTTCTAGCCGAGAATAGGTGAACCATCTGTATCTAATCATCAAGGAGAATTTTATGGATCTCACTCTCTAAGACTGATTCTGAGCAGTACATAGACCTTTTGGTAGTATGATCAAGTTTATTTCTTGCACAATTCTCGGCGGATCACCTTCCCCACCTAGCCATGTCTGGTTTTCGACTCTTTTTTTTCTATTTTACTTCATCCACTTATAATAATTCATTTTTTAGCCACGTCATCTACATTTGCAATTCTTTTGCATATTGATAATTTTCGATTTAATATAATTGATCCTTCTGACATTGCTTTCTTCTGGTATTTGCAGAGATTCAGATTCTCTTATGAGGTTTCCCTTTCGTAGCCATTTCCAGTCCCATGTTTGTTTTTCTTCCCATTTCTTTTTCCTAGTGTTTTGTTGTTTTTCCTGGTGTTTTGTTGTTTTTCCTAGTGTTTTGTCGTTTTTCTGCCTGATCTTATTTTGGCAGTGGTGTTATTGACTGCTGATTTATCTTCCTTTTCCCTTTTTTAATGTAATACTTGAGTCCTTTTATTGATGTTTCTACGCCAACCTCAATGCTGATGAGTCTTTTTTCATCTTTTCTTCAAACATTTAATCTATCTCTGTCATCTATCGCGTGTAAGTCCTTGTGCATAGTCATCAATTTTCTTGTCGTTTCATCTATTTATCTGAGTTCCTCTCTGGCCAATTTTAGGAATGGTCCAGAGTACCTTAAGAGGGGAATTGTGCTGGTGTTCATCTCTTTGAGAAGATTTTTGCTGCATAGATTTGTTTCCAAAAGTTTTCTCATTAGTCTGAGGTACTCTTTTGTCATCTTTTCTTTCAACTTCTCTCGTTTCATGGTGTCAGCTTCTAATATTGCTAAGCTCTTGTAGTTTTCTTTCTCTGCAAGAGTACTACTTCTTTCCTGGATTGTGTTGTGGTCTTGAAGGGCCAGAAATGAATAACATAATGAGATGTAAGGTTTACAGCAGTCTATATTTACGGAAATACAGACAGTAACGGTTACGGAAATTGACTCGCTTGACTCGTTTATCTAGGCAGTCACTATTTATAGTGTCAGGAAGTGTCCATGCAGTGAGGTCATACAGTATATCATCATGACAGATAGGCAGTTCTATTTCATACATCGTTTGTTTTTCTTGTTTTTTTTAAGCATGACACATTTTTCTATGAATATACATTACATCATTATCTAATATTAATATATAATTAATCTATTATTCATAATCAAATTAATATAATAAGTATAATATAATAATAAAAATAGTTATTATTATTATTATTATTATTATTGTTGTTTTTATTATTATTCATATTATATTTTGAGAGAGAAAGACATGTAACAATGTGTGTGTGTGTGTGTGTGTGTGTGTGTGTGTGTGTGTGTGTGTGTGTGTAAAATACATAACATATGCGTATGTTAAGACGTACGCATTGAACCCAAGTAATTTTTACTGTTTAAAAAGGACAAAATCATTGAAGGAAAAGAATAATCTTTATGTTGATTAGTTAACTTAATTGATCTCAGTTTGCTAACGTCATTTCGATATATGTTATATATTCGTTCACTTGTTTTTGTATACGCAATACTATTTATCTATACTTAATTCCTTTCACCTCAGTAGCAAATATCAGTTCACTCGGAAAATAGATTTTGGCTGAGCTTAAAGCAGCGTAGTAAATAAATACCTTTCTTAAATTAAAGCAGTAACCACATTACCTTAAAATTTTAAAAAAATAATGCTTACATATCGACTGATTAAGACACACACAGTTTTAATATTGAACATATTAATTTAAAGACAACAAGCTTCCTAATATATATATATATATATATATATATGTGTGTGTGTGTGTGTGTGTGTGTGTGTGTGTGTGTGTTTGTGTGTGTACTTATATATATATATGCGCACGCGTGTGTGTGTAAGAATGTACATATGTGTGTGTGTGTGTGTGTGTGTGTGTGTGTATATATATACACAAATGGACCTCGATAACATCACTAAGTCTGTATCATAATGATGAAATGTTTTATTTTCCGCAGCAGAATTTTCAACGAAATAATCTTTCGTGTCAATGCACTTGTTTCAGTAGTGAATAATTAAAAAGAGCTTGAATATAACAGCAAATGTTTCAGACCATAATTCAACTATTAACTACGTGTGAGGCTACTGAACTATTTGTCCATCCAATTTTAGACAGACATTTATATCAATCTATCTCTATCTATATACAAAGAGAGAGAGAGAGAGAGAGAGAGAGAGAGTGAGAGAGAGAGAGAAAGATAAGAGAGAGAGATAGAGATAGAGAGACGGGAAGGCGCCATGCCTTGTTTTTGAGAAATTAAAATCGACGCTTATTCAGCGTTTGTTTATTGCAAAAATTTTGCTTAGTCTGGTTTTATGTTGCTTATATTACTGTTAAAGAGCTGGCTCCTCACTACTTTTAGTGGGACTTGAACGTAAGATTGTTGACTGCTCTTTATAGGAGCACATCTAAACTATCTCTTCTTTCATTCAAAGGTTATTAAATAAAGTCTTGATTATAATAGGGGTATTATTTTTCAAAATTTTTCAGCAAGAATTTTTTTTCGAATATGATATGACATTAAGAAATATAAATTTTACTCAAGGAAGTCGAATTAATATATATATAACTGCAGATAAATTCTTAGTTTTTTGAAGCAATTGATCCTTCAAATTTATCTTTACCTATTTTTATGCATGTCGTTCAGTCAATAGCGCTTTCTTGAGTCGTTTTTTTTTTTTTTTGGCATTAAAATACACTTCACAGTCATTTTATGTTTGAAGAGTTGTTTGATAGCTGATAGGCTCTCGGTCAGTTCATCAGTTCTTTGACAGGCTTTGTTTTTAAAAAATCTTTCTGGAGGTTTAGCTACGCTCCTGACAAGTTAAACCTGTTTTGGCGTGTATTTGCAATTTTCCATTTCCTGAATGGTTCGTCCCAGTTTTCCCCTAATACTTTTAATGTAGTAGATACCGAAGTCAATAGCCCTCGTCGACTGTCAGTTTTGTACTTATATGATCATCTAATCTAGAGACTCCTAAATGATAGATATCCCGTAATTTATTTTTGTGTGGAGCAGGATAAGAATGGTTATCTTGTTTAGGGTGCATTCTTATAAAGGCGGTTTGAAGATTTGCTGATTTATATACTTTATATTACATATTATATTATTAATTAATGAATGATTTAATTAATTCTATTAGTCATTAGAATCGTTAGTTTTTAAGTAGCTTCGTTGAGAGATTGCTTTTCCCAGAATGCACCACAAATGGGATTACAGTTTCCATCATACCCCATCCAACAATATATATATATATATATATATATATATATATATATATATATATATATATATATATATATATAGAACCAACCACACTTTCAGGATGGGCTGCCAACAGAAGAATTGCGGTCAACGTGCAACAGATTCTGTTGAATTACTGTAGTGTATTGTTTCTCATTATTCTAGAACGGTTTTACTACAATGATTAAAGAGTCCAGTCTACCTTATTATTTTACCCACCGCTGTGGTAGAAGAGATAGATGTTAGAATATCAGAGTTGGTCTTAATTCCAAGTTTAGCGGCTCGACAAGAATTTCCTGTCAGAAGTTCTCGAATCTTCTTTTCTATCAGTAATTTTTCTTGAGTCTCTTTAGAATAATGCATGAGCTTTATTACAGAAATCAGTAACGGCACTTAATACCCAAAATATTCTCCCAGTATTCTTTCTCTTCTTCCATTTTTCAGTATTCTCTTCATCATTTGTGATTTCTGATTGAAATTCGCCAAGCAGACTTTTTCTGATGCAAGATGGTAAATCCTGCAGGAATGCTTCTCTACAACCCAACTTATTGTATAGGATCCTCAGTTAGGATTTTCCGGTCACTATTCACTTTGTATGATAAACAGCAGAGTCTGGAGCACGAATTACATTTTTGACAGGAATTGTAGTATTTTAATCACTCACTTTAGAGTCACAGTCAGCCTGTACTCTGATAAAGATGTAATGATGTTTTCAAGTGACACAAGCATTGCTATATATATAGGTTAACGGCATAATTAAAAAGAGTATCCTGACTGAGCTATTAATTTTAAATATGACACTTTATTACACTAAATGTGAGCGAGAACATATTTTTCGTGAAATAAAAGACCGAAGTCAGTTCACACAATCTCAAAAAGAAATCATTAACCCAATGATACTAATTTGAACTGTATGAGATGAAAGCATAATTAGAAAGTTTATATAGTTCAAGTTCAAATGATAATGTTATATGTGATAACTTGCATCGATTAACAAATAATCCAGTGTATAATGGGGACTTTCGACACTGGATCTCTTCAATAAATTAACAAACTTGGTATGATATTTACGCATTTATAAACTTCCCTAGTTGGCTGGAGCTGTAGAATACACCGATTGCTTCTCTGCAAAGGGGTAAGAACCCCCCCCCCCGCCCAAACGCGTGTCCCGGATATGACACGATACAATCTGATGGTGAGGTTCCAGAAATGCTGGAGCAGAGGAGAATATGGAGTACCCCTTCATTACCATCGCTCCCAGGTCCATTCGAGCCCGAAGGGGTTGCACCAGATAGGGTCCTATCTATGGGTCAAATAGAACTAAACTGTATACTTATGCAGAACTGAATTGTTTGACATGAAACTGTTTTTGACATTGAAACTATGTACTTATTTCAAACAATTCAGTTTAGCATAAGAAGGAATTTACTTACCAAGTAACAGAAACTCACCAAAAAGTGAGAGGATTGAAAACGCTCCTTTTGAATGGCTAAAGGAACGTTTTCTATCCGCTCACTCTTTGGTGAGTTTCTGTTACTTGGTAAGTAAAATCCTTCTTATGCTATACTGAGTTGTTTGAAATAGAACTGTTTATGTGTATAAAATGGGTTTGGCATTAATAACCTACAATGATTGATGTGTCATAGACCTAAACCAAACCAAGTCTTTATAAACACAGGTATCTAATTTCATAAAGAGCCTTTAGTATTGTTTACTGACATAATGAAGATATTCTATTTCCTCATTATTAGTGTGTTATCCATCTTATTTCCCATTTGTGAAGTGCTTGTGATTAAATGTTCTTTCCCTGCTGTCATTAGATTATCCGAATGTAGGCTGAATTTTCCCGGACGTTTTCCGTTTTTTCACGCAGGAAAAATACACGTACGTAAAAAAACAAAGCCTTTATCAGATGATGTCTCTGGAGGAAGACATAGCTTTGCCGCAAAGCATTATTATTGCTAAAACAGAGCACACTTCTAGCAAATTAGAATACCTGCAGATTTTATTAATTCTTTTTCTCATAAAGGTAATGCCATAAGATTTAACCTCTTCGTATAACTCTTTGGTGTATTTACAAAGGGCAAGCTACTATGCGCTAATTTCCTGGTGTAAGATGTTGATTAACTAACAGGAGACTTCAGTAAAGACAAGCCAATTTCAATTTTCAAGAAATGTGAAGCGAGTATATCTATCTATCTATCTATCTATCTATCTATCTATCTTCACACACACAGACACGCGCACGTCCGCGCATATATATATATATATATATATATATATATATATATATATATATTGATTATGTATTTTTAAAAATTAGATTAGATTAGATACACAGAAGTTTGTGGGTTTTAGAGTTGACAAAATACTTTTCATTATTCCCTGATTTATTGGAATTGCTGAACTATTCTTGGGTAATAAAGCCGCTGCATTCAAACCGTTTACACACCGATTTAACTTTACTATTTAGAAATTATCATTTGAACGCTTATTCTTCTTTGACCGTTGGCTAACCTACGGTGGAATGAACTGTCGTCCACTGCATTACCATGGGAATTTCTAGTTTGGTGTTGGTCATTTCTGCCAAACATCGGAATACCCACTTATGTCAGCCCCTCCATTCTTCTATGACACCACTTATTTTTCATAAAGCTCCTCTCTCTCCTCTCTCTCTCTCTCTCTGTGGGTGTGTGTATATATATATATATATATATATATATATGTTCACAATGTCACAGATTCTCAGAGAACATGGAAAAAATCGCGAGCAACGCGATTGCTTTTTGTTTTTTTTCTAATTCTTGACAAAGAGTAAAATGTCGTCCATATACATTAGGTGGTTGATTTTTTCACGAAATTTATGAAGTTTGTATCTACCGATGCATTTCCTAAGAATATGACTGAGTGCCATTATCGCAATTACAAATACTTGCTGCGATAGCGTATCTCCCAGAAAGATCCCTCTCTTGATTTTTATCTCAGTTAAGCTTTTCCCAACTTTTTACAATTCGACTCTCTCATCCACCATGGTATGTACTATAAACGTTATGACTTAATCGGATACCTTGTACACCTTGAAACAATCTATTATCCAATCCAAGCCATAGTCCGTTTTTTCCACCTCGTCTTGCTTTCCTTGAGATATTTTGATCTATTATTATTATTATTATTATTACTCCTTTAGAGTTTTTCACATCAGTATTAGCTGATGGTTTTTCACTGGAGTTTGAGTGACAGCAAGTCTCCTCAAGTCTCCAGGACTCGTCTCAGTATTCTGACCGTCCTCAGTAATGCTGTCGTTTGGATAGTCTCTACCCGTCCGCCAACTTCCAAGTCCTCCCAACACTTTAATAATCCTTTAGTTACTGTGCCTAAAGCACCAATCACAATTGGGACAATCGTTACTTTCATGTTCCACAGTTTTTTCAATTCTCTAACGAGGTTGAGGTACTTATCCTTCTTTTCACTTTCCTTCAGATTTATTCTGTGGTGCGCCGGGACAGCAAAGTCAACAATTTTGCGGATTCTGTTTCTTTTGTTGATTATTATGAGGTCTGGTCTTCTGGCCGGGATTAGGTGATCCGTTTGTATGTCCCATAGGAGTTTATTTTGTGGTCCGCTGGGACAGCAAAGTCGACAATTTTGCAAATTCTCTTTTTTTTTGTTTATTATTATAAGGTCTGGTCTTCTGGCCGGGATCAGGGGATCTGTTTGTATGTTAAAGTCCCATAGGAGTTTATGTGTCTCATTTTCTAGGACAGGCGCTGGTTTGTGCATATACCATTTGTTTGTATGGTCGAATTGAAATTTCCTGCACATTTCCAAGTGGATTACCTTGACGACCCAGCCGTGTCTCGCCTTGTACTCCTTCTGTGCTAATTTGCTGCATTCGCTTATAATGTGATTATTATTATTGTCATTATTATTATTGTTATTCTTATTTACTCCTTGAGCTTTTTTTTATCAGTTTTAGCTGAGGGTTTTCACAGGAGTTTGAGTGATAGCAAGTTTTCTCAAGTGTTTCGGACTCTTCTGAGTATTCCGACCTTTCTCAATAATGCTGTAGTTTGGATGGTCTCCACTCATCCTCCAACCTCCAAGTCCTTCAGACCCTATAATAATCCTTTATTTATTGTACCAAAAGCACCAATCACGATTGATATAATAGTCACTTTCATGTTCCTTAGTTTTTTTCAATTCCTAGCAAGGTCAGGTATTTATCCTTCTTTTAACATTCTTTCAGTTTTATTTTGTGGTCAGTCGGGACAGCAGTCTACAATTTCCAAGTTATTTTTTTTCTGTTGATTATTATAAGGTCTGATTTTCTGGCCGCGATTAGGTGATTGTTTGTACGTCAAAGTCCCATTTTGTCATGTTCTAGGACAGATGTCGGATTGGGCATATAGCATTTGTTCGTATGGTGAAATTTAAAATTCTTGCACATCTCCCACTGGATCACCTTGATCAACCAGTCATATCTGGTCATATACTCCTTCTGTACCGATTTGCTTCATTCGCTGATAATGTGATTGATAGTTTCGTCTCTATCACTACATATCCAACATTTGCTATTTTCTTCCGTATTAACTATTCTCTTTTTGATATGATTGGTTCTGATGGCGTTGTTTTGTGCTGCTATTTGGAGAGATTCAGTTTCTCTCTTAAAATTTCTTTTCTTAGCCACGTCTAAATTTTCTCGTGTGAGATGTTGGTTATTAAATGTTTACAACGCTCAAAAAGTTGTTTTTCTTCCCATTTTTGTTTCCTAGTAATTTTCATTCCGTTGGAAATCGGGTTGTCCGTATCATTTCTAATGGCTGTAATCAGTCCTCGATCGAGTTTTGCTATGTAGTCCTCCTGTCGTTGTAGTGTTGTCTTCAATGCTGGCAAGTCCACTTCCTCCCTTCTTTCTTGAGACATATAGTCTGTCAACGTCGTCTCTGGGATGTAATGCCTAATGCATGGTCATTAGCTTTCTTGTTCTTTGGTCAATTTGGTTAAGTTCTTCTCTGGTCCACTTCAAAAAGTGTCCCGAATATCTATGGGCGGATACAGTCCCGGTATTTATTCGTTTGATAAGGTATCTGTCTGATAGTTTTGTCTCGAGTAGCTTTATAGTTCACCTGATATATTCTTTCTTGATTTTTTCCTTCATCTCCACTTGTTTGATGGTGTCAGCCTTCAAGATGCCCAAGAATTTTTAGGTTTACTTTTCTCCAAACGTTCTAATGTTGTCTTGATTGGCTAATTCCATACCGTCAGTCAGATGTCGTTTGCCACTTTTCATTACTGGCTGGGCACATTTTTCTATGTCAAATTCCATTCCTACGTCCTGACTGTATGTTCTAACTGCGTGTGTTAGAGTCTCTTGCTCTTTTTCATTTTTTGCAAATAGTTTGATGTCATCCATGTACATTCGGTGATTGATTTTTTCTTGTGATCAACTAGGTTTGCATCCAGCGGAGGATTTTCTGAGTATGTGGTAAAGTGGTATCATGGCAATTATGAATTTTAACAGTGATGGTGCATCTTTTTGGTGTGACGATAACCCCTCGGCTCCCCGAATACATCAACTTCTTAACCATTTCACTTCTTGGCCGGTGATCATCTAGTGGCTCCGATAGGGGTATCGCACATTTCTTCATAGCTACAAGAAATACAATCATAGGGGGTGGGAGGAAAGAACAAAGAACAAACGAACGATATGCTTGGGTTAATTCAAGATGCAAGAAGGGGAGTTATTTAACATTCTGCATTCCCTGTGTGTATATGTAGACTAACGCTAGCATGAATTTATAGCGAAATTTCAACAAAGCTGCGAGGAATGCCAACCCATCTTGACCGGTCTTCCCTCACTGCTCTGGACCCTATCTCATCCGACTGGTCTCTCAGATGTCCGTTGTTGACCGACCACTCGCGTTACTCTTCGCCAACTTCCTTTTGTGGCTTCCTTTGCCAACTCCTCCTCGCATTCCCTTACCCACTTCCGGTCACGTCGAGATCGCAGTCTCAAGCCTTTGTTTGGTTTCGCGCCAAAACAGACAAAGGTATCGTCTGCTTGGCGGACCACCCACATAGTTTTACATTGGAAAACACCTCTTTGGATCGTTGCTTCAGCTAAGCTTCTTCCTCCTACTGTCAATTCAACTCTCTAGGTTTTCACGCTTTTCTCGATAATATTTATGACTTCATCAGATATTTTGTACAATTTGTGGCAGTTTATTATCTAGCTTTGTGGGATCGTATCCTATGCCTTTTTTATTCAATCCAAGCTATAGTTTTTTTTTATTTTTTCGTCTGGTCTTGGTCTCGTTTAGGATGTACTAATGTAAATTTAATCTGCTGTGCGTTTGGATCCTTTGCGACATCCTTTCTGTTCCTCAGGGAACAATCCACAGCTTGTTAGCGAGTAGTAAATCCCTTCCCTTTATTTGTGCTGTTAATATTTTCCACATCTTCAGTAGGCACGTTATGGGTTTGTAGTTGTTTGGGGGTGGTTAATTTGCTTGGGTCCTTTTGGATCAATGTGGTCTTTTCTGGGTCATTCATTCGGATACGTGTGCTCCTTGTAGGTATCTGTCCATTTCTAGTGCTAGTATTTCGTGAATGGAGGTGAATTTCTTGAACCAGAAAACAAAACTTCTATCATGGCCTGGCGGTTTCCACTTTGCTAATTTTTTAGTGTCATTTTGAGTAAATCGATGTGTATTTCCGCTTTTGGACGTTCTTTGAGCCCTTGTAATTCTTTTGTCATATAGTTTATCCATTGGGCTTTCTCGATATGTTTTTGATTACCGTATTTTAGTCCAAAATTGTTTTGTTTCTTTTGCATCCTGTTGTTGGTATATTTTTGTGTCCTCTCACACTCGTTTGTGCAGGGTATAAATGAAATATAAACTCTATTTATTTTCAATGAGAAATTCAGCTGCAATTTTTAATTTTAATTGTAATCATGAGCAGTTTTTCAAGTCTAGAATTAGAAAAGTTTCCCGTCTCTTTAGCATCTCTTTCCCAGACGGTTACATCAGTAAATACAATTTATACATCAAAACGAACATTTTTTAGTATTTCATGCAAAAATTCAAGGCATTTAATTTTATTCATTGAGGGAAGATGGAGCAAATGCTACTGCTTACTTAAAGAAACAATTATTGCTATAATGATGCTCTGAAAAACTCAAAGAAATGGTTTGCCAACTCGATGGTGACACAGACGTAAGCATAGTTACCAGAGTCGTGTAACGAGACACATTAGCGCCATATATGATTTATATTCTCCCTAATTACATTTATAGAGAACGTTTATAGATCTGATGAAGAAGATGATATCCTGAAAAAGCAATGACAGAAGTAGACTATGCATATGATCTAGAGCTTCTCGTTATTACACCAAACCAATCCTAATCTATGCTGCGTAAACTTGAGCCAGTAGAAAAAGGTATCTACCTCTACGTGAACATAAATGAACCTGTTCATAAGCTTTAGTCAAGAAGGGACCATCTCCATTTTAAGGGGCAACATTTTGAAATCAGTAGACAAGTTTATATACCTCGGCACCAAAATCACATCAACTGAAAAATGGCAACATTTGCATCGCTAAGACGCGGACTGCTATGAGCAGCATATCGATCATATGGAAATCAGATATCTCTGATAATATTAAACGGGTTTTTTTTTCAAACAGGGACTGTGTCTGTACTACTGTATGGATACACCACCTACATGCTAACTAAACGCATATTAAAAAGGCAACGCAGAAACTACACAAGAATTCTACATTCTGCTTTTAACAACTCCTGTGAGCAGTGACACTTCTGACAAACCATTAAAATGAGACGAAAGAAACACTGGGCACTTCTGAGTAAGTAAGAACGAACACATACACGACGTTCCCATTTAAAATCTTACACATGGACACGCTATGGTTGGCCCACCAGCAATGACTGATAAATGAGCTCTGTTTGGACTTATAAAACCTACCTGGAGCGATGGACGATCGGTTGAGATAAAGGTAAAGAATCAGGGAACTCTATGCAATCAGCATGAAGTTGAAGAACAGAGTAAATAATATGTGAAAACCAGTTTAGCGGAAAGTGTATATGTCATGATGTTTCACCTGGTATATGCTTCCTCGGATACTGATTTAGAAAAATATATACTTAAGTAGCATTCATAATTGTTTTTTAATTTTAAAAAATCTGGAAAAAAACCAAATCATTATCCGAGGAAGCACATATAGGACGAAATATCATGGTAAATATGTGCACAATCCATCAAATTGGTTTGTGTCTGTCCACACGCACAGCACACAGCACACACACACATACATACATACGCACAATTGGAAACAGGAATAGATTTGTAAAATAAATAAGAGAATGATATGCGATATTGTGCTTAAGAAAAATGCTGAAATTAAATTAGCTGCTTAATGTATTTTACTATTATGGATTGCATGAGATACTGCAAAATGTTCGTTTTGATGTATTAATAGTATTTGTTGATGTAATTATCAGGGAAAGAGATGTTGAAGAGATGGTAAACTTTTCTAATTCTAAGTTTGAAAAACTCGTCATGATTCATATTAAAATACAAAAACAGCAGCTGAATTTCTCATTGAAAATAAGTAGAGTTTATGTTTCATTAATGCCATGAAATAAAGCAGGGATCGAACCAGGATAACCAAACGGATCTCTGCTGTATGGCTTTCGAAGAAATTTTGGTCAGTACAATATGTCTTTAATTTAAAAACTATTGATTTTTCGTTACTCATTAAATCTTTTGGTGAACATTTATATTTCAAATGAAGGCTTTTAATTCACAAAATTATTTAAAGCTAAAGTATTTTGAAATTACGAAATCGATTTGTTAAAATTTATCGTGCTAAATTTTATATGACTCATCTATGACTATTCTCAATCTACGAAAATACGTACCTGATGTACTTTGAAAGCATTAAGTAAGAACATTTACCATTCACAATACAACTGGGAAAACAGAGTCTGTCAGCCACTTATGAGTGTAGTTAAAATATGACCAGCTCAAACGAAAAAAAAGTTTCAAAATAGCGTAGTAAATATAAACCATAAAGGTAATACAGGAACACCTGAAGCTAGTTCAGGTACTCAATCGAGAAATAAGGCATAAAAATAGCTGGATAATGGGCTTTAACTAAGTTGAAACTTACATTGTTTTGTTTTTCGTTTTTGTTTTTGTTTTTTGGAGTTTTTTTGTTTGACCCACTGCTCATGAACAGTCAGTGTGACTGTTCTCGGTAACATCTGTATTAGCCGTGGAGATAATGAACAATCCCTGGGTATGATATAGCCAAAATATACCACCTATGATAAAAATGTTGAACCAAATTATGGCACAACGTGGGACCCAGGCAACAGGCTTGGGTGTTATGATGGCTGGTGCTCTCCTGATAGCCAACATGACCATTCTTAAAGTGAACCAGAGAAAAGGTCCCACAAATCTACTAGGGAACAAGAAAACTTATGACGATGCATAAGGCTTCAACAAGGAATAAAGAAAGCTGTGGAATATGTAGGTGACGGTTCTACTAATTGGAAGAGTGAAAATTCGGAGGACGATCCGAGACTATCCGAACTAAAGCAAGATGGATGTTCGTCAGAATACGGAAAATAGTCCTTGAGACTGGGTATATTTGCTGTTTAGACCACAGTGATGGACTAACATGCTGGTGTGAAAAACTTGCACGAATTGAAAGAAGAATAATTAACATTACCAGAATATCAGATTTATTTTTTATTACAAAGAGAAAAATAACTTATTATCCAGTAGATTTCGCCGTTCATTCGGACGACCGAATGAAAAAAAGGAAGCGAAAAGATACACAAATACGTGGACCTTGCTGGAGAACTAAAAAGAAACCGTGGAATTTGAAGATGATATTAGTTTTAAATGGTGCCCTTAAAGCCGTCTTCAAAGGCTTGTAAAAGAGACGGGAGGAATCGGACATCAAAGAAAGAATCAAAACTATACAGACTACAGCATTTAATAGATCCACAGCAATACTGAAAAGATTCCTGGAGACCTGAAACTCAACTTCTGCTGATATACCACTAGTTAAAGCTGGTGCGAAAAACTCGCAAAGAGTAAAATAAAAATAATGATAATAATGATAATAGAAGACGGAGGGGATAGAACGAACAAACCAAGAAAAGATCAGAATGCTTGAAGAAAAGGAAGCTAACGAATATTTGGAAATATTGGAAGCGGATAGCCTCAAACAAATGGAGATGAATGACAAATTTGAAAAAGAGAACGGGGAAACATCTCGAAACCGAAGTATAAAGCAGAAATCTCTTCAAAGGGATAAAAACCTGGGTTGTCTCCCTTGTAAAATACACAGTGTAACATTACTGGTATCATCTTGTGTATTGAAATTCAAAAATAATTGGCGACACATATTGCCCAGACACGAAAGCCTTTGTTCAGACCGGTAGAATCTTTAGCAGTCTGACTCAAACACGAGGAGAGAGAAAGAATGTGTAAGGTTTTATCAATGTATCTCCTTTGAAGCCCCCGATTCGTACCAACGTCTCACTCAAGCTTCTCTCTTAGAGTTTTAAAACTTAACTCCCTTAATTTTCAAATTATCTCATTTTTATATATCGTCTATCTTAATTACTTATTACATCATACTTTCAAGAATCATCACGTGTGTCATAAACCCTTATTTACCCATATTGATCGACAAGCCTTGATTGGTTCATTATCTATATCCTGCCTTCTCCAACTTTATTTTGACGTGAGGTGTTAAATCTGGTCGCCCCCAGTGCTCATATTTGAACTTTGTGAGGAACTACACTTACATTCAAATCCCTAAGTTAACTTATAATTTTCCAAAATAAATTACATAATTAACATAATTAATTAATCACCCTAATTATTTTACCCTCGAGGCCATTTTTGAATGGATGAAGGAGGAACTTTTAAAAAATGGATAAGAGAACAAGAAAACTCATGCGATTCATAAGGTCTTACAACCCAGAGATGACGTAGACAGACTGTATGTCACGAACAGAAGAAGGAAGAAGATTCGCTAGCATTGAAAATAGCCTCGAAGCTTAGATACAAAGACTCGGAGACTTCATTAAAAATACAGAGGAAGACTGATTACAGTTACCAGAACCATAACAGACAACACAAGCATCAACAGAACAAAAATAACCAGAAAACAAAAATGGTAAGGAAAGCAACTGTATGGTTATTTTAAACGACAAACTAGCGACACTTCTAGCGAGAAAATTTCGACTTGGCTGAGAAAGAGAACATGCTAAATAGTGGACTTTGCCAGTTTTTCAGTTCCCGGGTACTTATCTTTTTTTTCGTTTTCTTTTAGTTTTACTCTAAGTATCCAGGAACAGAAAAACTGTAGAACATGAAAATGATGGTTAAACTAACTGTAATTGGTGCTCTTGGTACAGTCACAAAAAGATTATTAAAATAACAAGAGGATTTGGAAATAAGAGGACGAGTGGAGACCATGCAAACTACAGCATTGTTCAGATCGGCCAAAATACTCCGAAGAATCCTGGTGACCCGAGGAAATTTTCTATCCCTCAAACTCAAGTGAAAGATGACGAGTGAACGCTTTCGTCAAAATCACGCAGTGAATAATATGGATGATATCTGATAGCATTGTTATCGGTACAACGACACAGTGAATCACTTTTTCGTGCATTTTATAACGGATTTGGCGTTGTACAACGGGAGACAAGCATTGGTTGATTGGTTTCAACGACATATCTACCTGTTTAGGATTATTTTATGCCAGATAATTTACATTTTCTGTATATGTTTTTTTTTCTAAATAGATTTCTTCATACACGGTCCTATTTAATACTAATAATTTAGAAAAATATCAATTTGACCCATAGAAGAAACCCTAACAGATTCTACCACTCTGCCAGCGTTGGATACAATCTGAGACATGTTATTGACATTATTGTTGTGTAATTATTGCTGCATCAATAAATCTTCAACTTGGTTGGGCCATTAACGGAATTTGACTAGAAATTTTCATCGAATATTATTTGGTTCATGTTATTAGTGAACAAGCGTCCTATTTCGTGTTTTAACTGAGGATATCATGTTGAAAAATAGACATTTCTTAGAAATAACCACTTATTTTCATTACTGAAACGTAAAATATACACGAATATGATCTTTTTCTTGAAAACAATCTTGACTTTTATCTGTGCTCGGAAATTTCCTTTTATAGTGATCCCTTAAAAGTCATGTTGTACTTAATATATATATATATATATAGTTTGGAGTGATTTAGTTTGTTTTACGGCAAATCAACCATTTTTGGTTATTTAATGCCAAATCCATTTTTATGCATATTGTCAGTTTTATTTCAAACAGTACAGTTTTGCATAAATGCAATTTTTGTTTACACTCAGTAAATTGTAAAAACAGTTCTATTTCAAACATTTTAGTTTAACATAAGTACGCAGTTCATATGTTAAAAATAGTTCTTCGTAAGTTTGTTTGTTTTTATGGCATATCGAACATTGCAGATTGTTCAATGACAAATTCTGTTTAGGTTTATATATTCTCAAGGTTTGAAAATATTCTTCTAATAAGATATTTAAACAAACCTGATCTCATTTTCCTTCACTGTTAAATAATTTGAAGTATTTCTATCTAATATGACTCACACCATTAACTTTTCCTCATTTGTTTGCACACAAGTAAATGATTTCTTGTGACGCTATGTAACAGTAAAAATTTAACAACGGTCATTGGTTTGCTCACATTTAAAATGATAGGTATGTGATGTCAGAGATGAACATTTAAAAATGTGAGAGAGCTTAGAAGTTTGCCCACAGTTAAATGGTTTCAACTATTGTAGTTATTTATCATTTCTTCAAGATTAAAGCTGGCAACCACACGGTCTGTGTCACTATCCATACTATCTATACTATTGGTTCATTGTAGAGGTTTCGTCGATCCCTGAGCATTGCACGGTTTGATTCTGATTAGCTATTTTTTCTTGAGGGCATTTTGAATGTGCTTCCTGGTCTATCATTGTTTCCTTTGGTGTTCATCTGTATTTTCTTTGCTTGGCTAATGCGAGCTTGTGAGTTTGTTTTAGTTGTTCAGCTTTTAGTTTAGTCCGTCTTTAATGATTTTTGTTGGATGGATTGGTGACTTATGTAACAGCTGTTTTTTGGAGATTTTGCACATTTAGGAGTAGTTCGTGTTGGAGTGGTAGATCCTACGTGTTTTTTGCTCGAACTACAGCATTGGATCTCTCCCTATTGCTGCGCTGGTGCTTGGTAAAATTCCGTCGAGTGTAGTTTTTTCAGGTGCTCCTGAGACTTTGGCCAATCATTCGTTTCCAACTGGATCAATTTATTCTCGAGTGTCCTATAATTGTTGTCTTGATTGGTTATATCCCCTCTCCGTACGACACTGGCGTAGTTGCTTTCTCCCATGTAGGTCACAACAATTTTCCTTGCTTCCAGAAAGGACACATTCCTCTTGTGTTTCACCTTAGGTATTTCCCTTTCTTTTTTGTTAAAATCGCTAGGACTTATGTAAGCCTGGTGATCTTTTTGGAAGTTTGCACGTCTATTTTGCTTCAAGCAATCTTTCTCCAAGTGGTCTCGGTCCTTTTCACTGCATTTCGCACACATATGTCGTCCTCCACAGGCTTCCTTTTGGTGACCATTTCTTTGGCATTTGAAGCACCTCAGGGGCACTGGGACGTACTGCTCAACACTTTCAAGACAATAGCCATCTTCAACTCCTGTGGGAGTATGAGGCTGATTAAGAATCTATATGTAAGTGTTGGTCTTGGTTCGTTCTTCGCCTTTTCTCATGGAGATTCTTATATTTGTGACTCCCGGTTTGCCCAAGGCTAATGCTATCTCCTATTCTGTAGCCAATGCAAACTTCTAACTCCTGATAACTCCTTTAGAAGTGTTGAGTTTCTCAAGCGGGTAGGCTCCCCATTTCGTCGAATGAAAAGTTTTCATTTTTAATTCGCTTTCTGCCTGCCTCCAACTATCCAGCTTAACTAGCAAGTTGCCGTTCCTAGTTTTCTTAACAGTTTTCGGAGTAGTCCTTGTAGAAAAAAAATTTTTTATGAAGAAAGGCGAGAATTTGGTTTGGCAGACTTCCTTTAAAGATTCAATAAAAATGAATCTGAGGAAGTCTGCTGCCTAATTCTCCAAATCTGATTCTGCGAGGTTTCGTTGTTTGTTTTTTTTATTTGAAGACCCCATAGATGCTGTATATTTTTCGCTGGCTCTGTGCTTCACCACCCACCTAGGAGTCCAGCTTGCGTTGGCAATGTACCAAGGGGGAAAACCATTTGCCTTGTTTGAGACTGGAAGACATGACCAATAAACTCGAGCTGAGGGTAGGTTTTTGAGCCATTGCCAATTTCCAGTTCTCAGCACTCGTCAATTTCCTTTTCTCTCAATCTAATTGACCCTCAGCCTCCGTCTTCTAGGACTTAAAAATTAGGGGTCGGAAACTTGCTGAAAGAGCAAGAGCAAAGAATAAAACATAGGTTCTATGACTTGACATGACCAACTGATTGATTGGATCAGGTCTATTCGACCACCTATCAGACAAAGTAAAGACCAAAGTAGTGTGTTGGAAGTCATTGACTACTCTATCGCCGGATCAATGACTGCTCAACCACCAAGATACCATCCTAACGCCTTATGAGTCACCACTCACGGTCAATAGGTTGCCTCATTAGGAGTGGGGTCTTACCTCTGCCGTGTTGCAGTAAACGTATTCCATATATATATATATATATATACTATTTTCAATAATGATATAGATTATTAATATAATCAGGATAATAAATAAAAACTGAGTTTCACATTGCTTATCTTCTGGTGGGCCAGTATGGATATTTTCTCTATCACCGTTTGAATTTTAAAATACTGCGGTGTTGTTCTGCATTGTCGTGTGGAGGAGGATTTTACCAATTAAAAGTATTTAGTGCGTGTGTGCGTGTGTGTGTGTGTATTAAAGACCGTAAACAAGATGAAAGAAATATATTTCACCATATATTTACTGTATCTATGCAAGATAAAACATGTATGGACTCAGTTAATATAAATAGTGTAAAAACATTTGAAATCTCCTGCTTTGGGCAATACTTTTTTTTTTGACAGTCAAGATCAGAATACCAAAAACCATATAGCTTATTTTAAATCCAAATTTTGGCATTTTGTTATAATGTAATCACTCGAGATGCGACATTCAAGAGAAATTCTTCACTATGCTAAATATATTATATATAATCTTTAATAATATATGATGCATATATGACATGATATCATATAGTATAATATATAATAATGTATCATATATATATAATGTTTCCTCGTTTTATTATATACATTGATGCCTATTTTACAAGATAAAATATTAAAGTTTTCAGAGAGCAATAGTCGTTATATATATTCTGAGGTTATTTGATTCTTAGAATTTATGCTTACTCAAGCAGACTCTTTCTGAAACTAACGGCGGTAATTGTGCCACACCAGTAATGCTGATTCGATTTCAAACGGCTTTTCCGATGGTGTTTCTATCGGGAGAAGAGATGAATTTTTGTTTTCCCAAGAACTTTTCTATGA
Source organism: Sepioteuthis lessoniana (assembly GCA_963585895.1). Classification (NCBI taxonomy): domain Eukaryota; kingdom Metazoa; phylum Mollusca; class Cephalopoda; order Myopsida; family Loliginidae; genus Sepioteuthis; species Sepioteuthis lessoniana. The sequence goes on along the minus strand of OY757905.1, from coordinate 98,653,444 downwards.
GCCACAATCCTAGTTTTAAATTCAATTTTTCCTTTCATCGGCTGTCTCTCAAAATCGGCTAAAAAAACCAATCACTCTGGTATATAACCTATTGCTGATGGTTGGAGAAAAGATGAATTTATGGCTTTTCTTTGAGGATTTGGGAGATGGGAATACAAGCTGCTTATTTTTTTTAATTAGCTTAATGATTAATTTTCTTTTTTAACACGAAACTTCAAAGAACTGTCGGCGTAGCTAAGAATACACAAATTAATACCCTACAAAATCGGATCTTCCACGCCACAAAAAATAAGGGATATTCTGCATTTAACGCTAAACTACATTCAGTGGTGAGGCTCCAGTTCAAGAGCTCTGAGAAATCTAGGGTATCTCTTTATTGCTGTTTCTACAAGGACAATTCGGATCGGGAATAAGGATGCCAGCAACGGGTACCATATATGGGAGAGTAAATTTGTTTGAAAATTATAAAAATTAGATAGGAATACATTAATCCAAAATAAAAACTGTTAATATCATATAGAAATACTTGATACTGTGTGCAAAAAAATGATTATTATCATTAAATAGCAACAGTTTCCTAAAACCATATAATTGCATATAGATTTTAATTAATAGATAGATATTCTTTATATCCTAAAACTGCGTGCAGAAAAATTATTATCATAGATACATAACGCGCAATCTTCAGAAATCATACCAAATTGAAAACATAATTATTCAATAGGAATAGATACTTAGAAGCATGTACTTGTGTATAAATTAGTATTGGATAGGAATATTTGAAACCATAGAAATTATTTGTATTATACAGACAATTCTTGGTATACTCTAACAGCATGCAAATAGATTAAAATTATAAACAATTAAAGTCAATTTTGAAAAAAAAATACGATTATAATCAAAGATTTTCAAATACATCAAATTTCGGTATTAAATAAACCTTTGTGGGTTAATAAGCCATAATGTAAATAAACGAAACAAAAGAAAACCATAAATTTCCTTTCTGACCCTGAGTGGTTCTACTTGTCAGGGTTCCATCTAGAATAGAATTGTTTCATTATTCAACCGTGCGCAAGCAAATGACTAATGTTAAATTGACTTGTTGATGTGACATAGCAATACTTGAAACCATAAAGGTGTGCGAACAAATGAGCTCTGGTTTGTTTAAAATGCTCCCAACAAACTATTCGTTTGCAATTCATATATATTACAGGATTTGGTATTAATTAGCTTATTTGGTTTGGTATGCAATAACGCCCAAATTCTCACAACGTTAAGCAAAGTACTGATTTTTGGCTATCATCAATTTTATGACATTTAAAGTTTTAGCACTTCTTCCAAAGAATCTCAAATGAGGAGTGCTCATGGGAAATAATTATTAAAGTGCTAGCGATATCGGCGTAATGAAGTACGAACTCCAATAAATAGTCTTATATTAAACTTAGCTTTTGACATAAGGCTAGACGTATGGAGAGCTCGAGGAGAATCAAACTCACAAATATTAGTCTACGAATATAGCTTGCAGACCATCTCACCACATGAGGTACCAATGGTAAAAGAATATAACTATGAAATAAAAGTATTATTACTAGACATGTTATTGAAGTTAAATCCATCATTTAATTATCCGAATGTTTTTGATTATTTAATTCAATTTTATTTGATTAAGTTTTCGCTTAAATCAAAATGTTTATTGAATCCTTGAGCAGTTTTAAGACGTCTCGACAAAAATGGTTTTCCAGTTGGAGTGAATTTTTAAAAGGTATATGAAGAGTAAATGTTCCAGTATTGAAATTTTACTGAATAATTGTACCCACGCTACTGCAGATATAAAAATATTTTCTGCATTATCTGAAGAGAGGTAAGTCCACCCAAAATATTTGTATCATTAATATGACACTATGACACTAAACTATAGTTGATGGCGAGTCTACGGTTCTGGAGATTTGGGGAGTGCGAAGTACCCCTTTCATTGACATTACTTCTAGATCCAACCTGATCAGAGAATGATCGTACAATTTAGGGTCACATTTATGGCTCAAATTGATCTGTTTAAAATTCATACATTTTCGATGGAATCATGCATAAAAAATCTTGTTAAGAAATAAATACATAGAAATGTAAATATGAACGTGAAACGAAAGTGATCCCTTAAGTTCTTGGGGTATCATCATCATCATCATCACGTCCTGTTGCTAGCATGGATTTTCGTGACCCTCTCTTGCCATTTGTCTCTATCGTCCATCAGTTCTGGGAGGTCTTCATGGCTTTGTGTGAAGGGGTCCATAGGAAAACATCACTTATGTGTTCGTCCTTGCTTCTCCAGCAGTGTCCCACGTGTCTTGTTCGTCTAATTTGAATGGTCTTCGAGATGTGTGGCTGTACAGCCGTTGTTTTGTCGGATGTTACCTCTATTATTTGTTCAATGTAGCTCTTAGCATTCTTTTTATTAACGTCAATTTTTTTCTCTATACGCTTAGACAGCGTCCATGTGGTGCATCCATATAATCGTCTTGACACGACTGCTGCTTCGAA
>OY757905.1:98590909-98645909 GCA_963585895.1 Sepioteuthis lessoniana | reverse complement strand
TTTTTTTTCACTGTCAAGAACCAGCTTAACTTACTAATTTAGTAAGTCGTACAAAAAGCAAAGTGAAAACGCCATCTGAATCATCTACAATGATGATGAACCGGAGTAAAAAGTAAAGACATATTTTCATTTGATAAGTATAATTCTATTAAGAAAATCAGATTTCTGAAATGTAACGTTCATAATAACTAGACATAACAAAACAATTAAATTATTACGTTTATTGCAATCAAATTTGGGTATTCTAGTATAATGCTTCTGTTTTAAACTTTAAAAAATGTTGGCTTGTTACATATTCATGAAACTCCCTCTCCCCTATCTCTCTCTCTCTCTCTCTCTCTCTCTCTATCTATCTATCTATCTATATATTACCAGGTCGGCAGTTACTGTAGAATATAATGCCTGTTTATCTGCATAGGAGTAAGACCCCCCCCCACCAAATAGTGTTCTGTATATGCCAAGAAACAATCTTATGGTGAGGTTCCACTGATGCTGGAGTTTTGGGGAATACAGAGTACCCTTTCAGTGCCATCGTTCCCACGTCTACTCTGGCTCGGAGTAGTAGCACGTAAATAGAGCTAAACTGCGTTCTTATGCTAAACTAAATAGTTTGAATTAGAACTGTTTGACTAAACTGAATAGCTTGCAACAGAAATGTCTTTGACAATTAAACGGTATACTTACATTTAAACTGCGTACTTACGCTAAACTTAATTTTGAAATGGAACTGTTTACGTATGCTAAACTGAATTGTTTGAAATTAAACTGTTTTTGACATTGAAACTGTACTTACGTTAAACTGAATTGTTCAATATAGAACTGTGTTGACATTTAATTGTGTTACACACAGTTAACAAATTTTGTCCTTATACTAAACTGAATGGTTTGAATTAGAACTGTTTGACTAAACTGAATAGCTTGAAATAGAAATATTCTTGACAATTAAACTGTACTTATGCTAAATAGAATTGTCTGAAATTAAGCTGATTATTTGTATAAAATGGGTTTGGCATTATATAACCTACAAGGCTTGATATGCCATAAAACCCCCAAAACCAACCAACTCTCTCTCTCTTTCTTTCTCTCTCTCTATTTCTCTCTCTCTCTCTCTCTATATATATATATATATATGTGTGTGTGTGTATGTGTGTGTGTGTGTGTGTGTGTCTCCCAGCAAGGGGCCTCGCGTCACTTTTCGTTGCTCTAGCTTCCAGCTAAATTTAATTATTTAAAAAAAACACATTGTAATCGAAAGGCTAGTGTATGCAATATATACGAATTTCGAGGTGTACAAAACTTATCATCATTAGAATATTTTACCATTTTTCGCCAGATTTAACGAACTAACTTCTAAAAAAAATGTTGATAATAAAATTTTTGTGTATATGTGTCTTTTTCATACGCCCCACCGAACGAGTGAGTTAGGCACCAGACCTTTTAAAGGTGGGTCCAGATGCAGGGCCGCAGCCCACACGCGTCCAGCTTTGCCAAAAATACCTTCGGTCCCGTTGGCATTCCTCTTAATAGGGGCGCCTCACGCGCCAAGCAATAAACCTAACCCCCCGTGAGGGGGTAAAAGCCTTGGGGGTAGCCCCCTGAGGCCGGAGAAAAAAAAAACGCCAGTGCCGAGATCCATGTCACGATCAAACACGGCCGATGAAGTGCGACCCAAACAACTGGAGACCAATTCATACTTTTGTGACATTAGTTCTTAAATGCTTAAGCTTCACAAAGAAATGTTCGACGTCATTTCATCGTCAGTCTGATGTCATCAATCTCTAAGATATTACACAACTTTTCGAAAGGGACACGTTTTAAAGTTCGTTTTATGTTCTACAGACGACATTTCAGCTAAAGCAAATTTCGTTGCAGAAGAAAAAGTGCCATTTGAACGCTTGAAAAAACGGCTTCAACTTATTATCTTTTTTTCTTTCCTGAGAAAATTTAGACATTTTTATTAACAACAAAAATTTAAAATGATGAAAATGGAGAAGCTTAATTAAACGTCTATAGGACATTATTTAGCTTGTGAAGCTTGATTATCATTGCTATGGGATGAATTTGTTTTACAATAATGGCAGTTGAATTGTTTAGCTGATCATCATCATCATCATGTCGCGCCGTCTGCGCGGATATCCCTGACCGTCTTTCGCTATTTCTCCCTATCACTCATCGCCTCCGGCAGGTCTTCAGGATTACAACCCGTGTCCTCACATAGCTGCTGTATGTAAGTTCGTGCTGGTCGTCCCACACTTGCACATCCATGAGCGGGGGTCCACAGGAGTATATCTGAAGATGATGATTATCCGAGAATTTTTGAATTCACAGATTATTTGTATTTTGATACAATTTTCAGTCATTTTACATAGGAACGTTTAGCATTTGTTTTGTTATATATTTTAATTTGTGTTTGATTTAATAATTATGTTTTTGTTGGAAAATCTTTTTTACGATAACTAGTACTTTTAAGGTATGTTGCTAAAAGAGGCTCTGTAACACGCTTCTGGCATTGTGTCTGTTATATATATATATATATATATATATATATATATATATATATATATATATATATATATATATATATATATATATGTGTGTGTGTGTGTGTGTGTGTGTGTGTGTGTGTGTGTGTGTGTGTGTGTGTGTATTAACTCTCCACCTTTTGCAAATCTATCGAGGTCATGACTATGCTCAGGAAGTACACGTCTATCAGATGGACAGCTTTATAGGTCATTCAAACTAACATATTTGACAGTAAGTACTGATTGCAGATTATGATACTATGTAAAAAGCTTAATTTAGTGAAAGGCAGAATTATACACGATTAACCAGAAAATTCCCATGATTTCTATTTAGCAATCAGGGATGCTGACATACAAGCACGACATAATTGCACATACATTCGCATACACTTGATATTACGGTTGGTAGGTTGGTTGGTTGGATGGTTTGATGCTTGATGCTTGGTTTTACAGAATGTCAAATTTGTTCTTTATTTTAAATGGCGAAGTCAGTATTTTCATTTTTGTAAGCTGTTATATCGTTTTACTTAAGCATTCTTAATGGTCCTTTCAAAATGATAGAGGACCACGCAGTAAAACTTTTATCAACCATCTGATCTGGTGTAACAAACGAATGGTACACACTGCTTTTCCCATAAATTAATGGTGATCTTTGTTGTTATTTGGTGGAATTAAAGTCAAATGTACCTTTCATACATTCACAATAGCATGGATTCATTTATACTAACCAACATCTCATGTTGCAGAATTTATTTAAAAGAAGTTATGGTTATAAAATATTGTAGAGTATATACAGACTGTCTTCTGGAAGAATAATTTTCATCTATAACTGTTTTCCAGTCAGCAAAAACACAAACACATACACACACACGCACAAATATATATATATATATATATACATATATATATATATATATATATATATATATATATATATATATATATATATATATATATATATATATATATATGTGTGTGTGTATATATAATGTGTGTGTATAGGTGTGGGTGTGATCATGCATTCATGTTAAGATGTGTTGTGAGTTAAAAGAATTATGGAGTCATGTCCAGGGCAAGACGAGGAATTCGATATTAAGAAAATATGATACAATACCTCTAAAACAGTATGGGGCAATTTGAAACATATATCAATTAATATATTTGCTTTAATTCCCCCATCTCTCTCTTTCTCTCTCTCTCTCTCTCTATCTATCTATCTATCTATCTACCTCAAAACACACAAACTCACACAATATTTGGGAATTTATTTTAAATGTATCTATCTATCTATCTAGCTAGCTAGCAAGCTAGCCATGAAATCTCTCTTGTATTTATTTTCTCATACCTTTCTTACTTTCTCTTTCTACTACTGCATTTCACCCGCACGTATCTTTCATAAACTGTGTCATGGCTTAGGTTAAAATCGCACTGATATTGGCTTAATCACCAAATTTTAGCATTGACGAGCTTATTTAGATCTGTGACCCCTGAGAAACAGCAGGCATTATTAGGGAATAGAAGCTAGTGTCCCAGACTAAGCATGAAATGACAACATGAATTGCATGGACGTCTCTTGTGTTATAATTAGTCGCGTAGTCAGGCAGACCATTGATAGTTCAGTTCTCGCTGGATGTCCATAATTCTGACCTTATTCAGCACAATATTATATAAGTATTACCAATGTTATTGTGTTTTCTATTTGTTTATTTCTTTGATCATCTCTCCGGAATTTTAGCTCGAGTTAGACTAGTACCCGTGTGCCCTGTCAATGTCTAATTTGCTGTATTATTCCCCGAGACAGATGTTACCCTTTGATCTCAAGTATTCATTCACACCCTCACAGAGGCAACTGATTAAATTTTAAAGAGAAGACCAACAGGCTTATAAGTCCCCCTCGCCGGCTGTAAAGGAAAATATTCTATATTTGGATTACTTACCGAAAGACAAAGTAATCTCCTGATCTGAATAAGTCCTGGAAAGCAGGATTTAGATCTGAGATAAATCGCATATATGCTACACTCTGATCCTAAACAGAAAGGTTGATTCTTACATAAATAATTTGCAGGTACGTCCTATGCTAGTATATAAATTAGTAAGCATATTTGAGCCTCCGAAAGCATACATGATGAATACAATCACAATTTCGTTCAACAAATCTCTTTTTGTAATCTTATTATTTAACAAATAACCGACTGTCTCTCCGACTATCACACTAAGGCTCCGCATTTGTTGACCCCAATTCAAGTGAAGTCTAAATTTGATGAGTCATCGCTGAAACTATATTTGGCCAATATTATTTTATTCGTTCTCAGTAAAATAAAACTACTCATTCAAATAAAAAATTAAGTAATGCTTTGAAAAGGAGGTAACAAAATAAGACGTTTGTCTTTCAATGAGAATGGACGTTACTTTGAAAACTCTAAAAAGAAATAATTCATTTTGTAGATTTGATAGGAACGTGACTATTCTTTATTAACTTACGAATCTTTTACTCATTTTTATGTGAATTGGTATAAAAAGAATTACGTGAAAATATTTAATTTGCATGAACTAAAAAAATTTGTCAGATTTTCAAATACTTACATATTTTTCTTGATTTTTTAAAAATATTCTACTTTTTAAATGTTTATACATTAATATTGCATATCTACCTACGTGATTAAACCTTCTAAGACTGGAATCATTTTCATCTGAATATATATGTATATGCAGAAGTAGCATCAAGCTTTTCAATATTCTAAAAATTCAACGACATTTCGGACAAAGAAACTTTCACCGTTTTTGTTGGATTTATTTTAGCATCTTACCTAGTTGAATACAGTTGAGATTGTATAATGAACTTGCATAGTTGAAAATAAAATTATTTTTTACAAACTTACTTTAGCTCATTATCTAGCTCTAGCTTTATTTTTGGTGAATTTATATAAGTAAACGTTGATTTTTAACAGTCCAATTCTATGTTAATTAAAATGCATTTGGTTTTGTTGCTTGGGGGGGGGCTTTTAAAATAATTTTGTCTGTCATCTTTCAAGAAACACTAATAAAAATCAAGAATGATGTTTTCTAAATTTTAATTACGTTTTTAAATAGTATGTTCAAAATATCTTTTTTCAGTTTCACGTTCGAAGGAAAGTCGACATTAAAATGTTTCGGTTTTAATGAACTTTTATCGCGACTTTTCATCATTTTTGTATTGCTTTGTTTTTCAATTTTCTCAAAAATGTCGGATTCCTTTCCATTATTTACTTCCATTATCAAGTTCATAAATTGAGCCTGATTCTGTTCGTAGGTTTGGATTTTTCATCCTAAGAAATAAAGAATTGTGTGTTATTTTACATCACCAATGAGAATCAAACTCTCAATTTAGCAGTCTTCAAAATAAACTAAAGGAATATTCACTGTAAAATCTATTACATCCTGAATTGAATGAATCCTACTGGGACTTGAATGGATCAAAGACATCCAGGGGTCTTCTGGTTAGGATGGAAGGATTATTTTTAAACCATACTTTATTTTTCCTAAAATAAAGAAAACACCTCATACTTACATGACAGCACCTTTTAGTGTCTTAAAAATGTCCCTTTTGAATCAATGGAAAGAGGGATCGATTCCGACCCAACTCCTCACAGTGCCCTAGCTAACTGCAATCTGGATGGAAGGCTAATTTGAACGAGGCGATATGAAAATTGGTCCGTGGTATTTACTGATAAAGAACTATATTTAAAGCTGAGCTCAGTGAATTCATGAGTTTTAAAAGCATCGAAAAGAGTCTTGTTGTCAATCGTCTGGGAAGAAATGTCGAACTTAATGCTATCTTCAAAACCATATTGCGCTATGTATAATCTAGATATAGCCAAGAAATGTATATTTACTTTTTAAAAATAAGAATGAATTGTGAAATTGGCAAAATGAAAAATATAGTAGAGTGTTAATAGTCAATGCTTCCTTACAGACTCAGGTAAGGTTTGAACTCCATATGATTTTAAGGGTGACCGAATATGGCCTGCTAACATCGAAACTCCCTTCAACAAAATATTCACTGTAATATCATAAACGTGACAAACACAGTGAGGTTCAAAATAAACTAAAGGAATATTTATATGAACTTGCTTATTAGTATTGTTTAATATATATTCATTATATCCTCTGTTTATTTTGTTAATTTCTTCCTTTTTCAGTTTTTAAAATTTCATTGTTACGACACTCGCTACGTTTTATATAAATGTATATGATTCGTCATTGAGTTTGAAATTATGTTATTAACTCCTCTGAAGATCGTTTCTATTGGGAATCTGACGGCACCTTCCTAAATCTATTACATCCTGAATTGAATGACTCATACTGGGACTTGAATGGATCAAAGACAGTATAGGCAGACAATAAATGTCTGTCCTACATAATCACCCACAGAAACACAAACTCATACACACACGCGCACAGATAGATAGATAGATAGATAGATAGATATTTTGTGGATAATTATATTTGATCATGGGAATGAGTAATACGAGTAATGAATTAAAATCATTTGTCCTTTTCAACGACTTAGTTTTCATCTTATCAGTCACATTTCTTATTCTTATTGAGATAGACTAATAGATAAATATTTTTGATAATGATATCTGATCATGTGAATGAGAAATATGAGCAAAACACATTAACCAATTTTTATTTTAAGCATCTTGGTTTTCATTTTTTCAGTCACATTTCTTAGATAGATAGATAGATAGATAGATAGATAGATAGATAGATACGGAATTTTATAAGTGGATTTTTAAAGGCTTTTCTCATGCAATTTAGATAAAATCATTTTTATTGCTATAAGCTATGTTTTCAAACAGCCTTAAATTACTGAGGCCATTTTTTATTGAAACCTTAGATACGATATCGGCTGAAAAAATAATTTGTCACATTTGACGTGAATTGTTAAAATGAGAAAGTAATGGTGCTACGTAACGTTTAGTAGCTTTACGCTTTTAATGTTTTCTCTTTATTTAATACGTGATACGCTTGATATTTGAACTCTCTGAATTTAAATGTTTTTCAAATATATGAACGTTCTGACAGACACTAAAAAAGATTATTTACTTTTAATCTGCCTGTAAAATTTGTTCAGATGTTAGCAAATCTACGATTTATAACGTGACTATTCAAATAAGGCTAAAATTTGTCAAAGCAATTGGAATCATTTAGTTACCAATGTTTGGTAGATATAAATCTAATAAAAGAAATCATTCATCCTTTTTTTTTTAGGTATTTAGACGTTAATAATCATTTTCTCGAAATTTTTTTGTTATGAAATCACATATCTAAATGTAAATCAAGCTGGTTGTGATTCGAATTCAGATGATCATAACAAAAAGTATTTCCTTGGTTTGACTTCTTTTTGTAATGGCATATCAACCTTCGTAGGTTAATTAATGCCAAAGACATCCTTCCAGAAGTAGTGACGTTTTTTAACCCATAGCTGGGAGGACAAGGGGAGTTCATACCTTTTCCCAAGGGTATTTGTCCTAAAGTGAGAGTAATAACGCGACTGGAGTTCGAACTCGCTAACTACGATTCCGCAGTCCATAGATTTAACCATTAAACCACGAGGACACCCACCTAAAAGTCTGTCATTTACATTTATATTGTGATTAAACATTATTATTTTACTCCTTGTGAGTATTTCTCACTGGGTGGTTTTCACTGAACTATGAATAAGACCAAGACGTCTAAGCTTTTCAGAAATCTTCCACGTGATTGTGCTGATTTTTGTAATGCTGTGTTCTGTACATTATAAGTCGAAGCGTTTCTAGTTTTCCCATTCTATTGTCTAGATTCTTGGGATTATTCCGAGAACTCGGACAATCTTGGCTGCCACCTTCATATTACCCAATTATTTAAACTTTCTGCCAAGGTCCAGATATTTACAGAATTTTTCACTTTTTTTTCTAATTTAGTGATCTGTTGGAACGGCGAAGTCTACTCGATGACTCGATCGTTTCTTCTTGTTTATTTCCACTCGGTAGGGGTCTTCTGGTTAGGATGGAGGAATCTGTTGTCATCTCAGTCACATGATTGGTTGGTCTTATTTTCCAGGAAATTTTCTGGTTTGTGCGTGATTTGACGCATGATTTTAGCTCGTTTTTTTTTTTTCTTCTTTCATATCACGATTTATTGGGGACATTTTCTCTACAGCTGGAACAGAACATATTAGACTAAATAATTAAGATTAAACTTCCAGTAAGACTCTGACTCAAGTTTCCTTTTGCTTCAGAGAAGCCTGGTTAATGATCAGCAGGAGCTTTAGCAACCAAAGTACGAGAGTCAAAGGTTTGCAACAGTTTATCAATTCATATGTTTCTTTTAAAATATTTTTCTTCAATAGGCCCTTGTAGATTTTACATTGACTCATACTCTGCATCGTCTCAATGGTCTTCTCCTCTTCTCTAAATATTACATGTCAATTAAGAATGAAAGACCATAGCGCATTTCTTTATAAAAAATATAACTTACTCTTTCTTTATACTCGAAAGGGTCAACGTTGGCCGTAAGTGTGAAAGAGAAATAGAGACGAAAGACTCGGACTTTGACTGACAGAAGATTGCTATAATGTCGATGGAATGGGGAATTATAAAGAATACATGACTTCGTTAAAATCTTACGTACAGACACATAAAGCAGAATGCAAACTATTTTCACATTAGGAAATAATTTGTCACACACAATGGGCATTATATAAGTTTCATCACACATTACAACATTGTATTATTGTGTGAATTTCCCGCGTTCATGAGGATAATAGCTCCAAGTCTCTAGGTTTTCATGAGTTGGAGTCGCTAGCTCTATGTGCCTTAGTTTTAAAATCAGACATATTATTTTCCATTACTGGTTGTCTTTCCAAAAATAAAGAGTCATATATGCCATAGAAATTACCCAGTGCTGGGAAGACGATAGAGTTCTATGGATTTTTTTTGAGTGTATAAGTTACCCAGGGAAAGGTTTTTCCAAATTGTCCAGAATTTGAACTTGACTTGTCGCTTCCATTTCTTAAGATGATACTTGTTGCATCACGTACCTCCGATACTATTGTAGTGTTGCTAGAAAATTGCCTTGCCAAATGGCTTGACCATAACATAATCAAACCTATTTCGAATTCGAAAGAATGAAAAGGCCATTAATCAATCGGAGAACCAATATATATATATATATATATATATATAGTATATATATATATATATATATATATATATATATATATATATATTAAAACAGTATATTGTTGACACTATCTCAACTGGTGGGTTCGTGGCAGACCAAATTCGGTATAATTTAGAGAGTGTCCAATATCAGTGATAGCACATTTTAATAAATGAATATATAAAAGTTTTTATGTATCCAAGCTATTAAACATTTATAAAAACTACTATATATATATATATATATATATATATATATATATATATATATATATATATATATATATGAAAAACTATTTGAACACTTGGCCCCTATTCTTTTCTTAAGTCATAATTTCACGGAATTTTCTTAATATTTAAACAAGTCACTACAGAACATGATCTACTCTTTGGCTTGGATATTTGCGCATATCTTACGGGATCTAGAGATCAGATATTAAACAATGAGAAAATCTAATCCTTAAAAATTAATTTTCCAGTGAATTAGAGCATAATTAGAAGGGAACCTTGGTGGAACACCATTCCTTCACTCACTATTTAAGCACTTGTAACATTGGGGTATGTTCTGCAATTATATGCAACATGGAAAAGAATTTTCAAACATCAAAATATTCAATAATTTTTGTCAATTGTTAAAGATTAATTCTTGTTATCTGTATTTTATTTATATTATCCTAACATTAAACAGACCTGAAAGGATACATTCTTCCGAAATATAAAATATGTAATTCCACAGTTCAAAACGTATACTTTAAAAAATCCCTTTTTTTATATATATAAAATTAGTTTTATTTAAAAATTGCTTAATTTAAAGCAAAGGCATATATATATATATATATATATATATATATATATATATATATATATATATATATATATAATGTAAAAAACCTTAACTGGAAAGTGATAAAATAAAAGAAAATCACTGCTCTTCTGAATATGTACCCCTGAGAAACACTGGCTGTATTTTATTCTATTTTCTTTATTTATTTCCCCAAAAAGATTCAGTTTATCATTTTTAAACAATGGATATAGTGGTTATTCAATAAATGTTTTAATAGTTATTTATAGTTTTATCGTTTTTATATGCTGTAGTAATTAGCAAAATCTAGACACTGACATTTAGGTGAAAAGCTGGATTATTCAAGTGCTACTTGCCCAATCAACTGGGGCTGTAGAATACACTCACTGCTTCTCTGCAGAGGAGTAAGACCCCCACTCCGGCACAAATGAGTGTCCAGTGACCCAGTCGGCTGGGGCTGTATAATACACTGACTGCTTTTCTGCAGTTAGTGTATTCTACAGCCCCATTTGATAATGTATAAAAGCAAAATTAACTCCCGCTAGTAAAATCTAAAGATTTACTTACTAGCACGAATTTGAACAGCTTTCAGCAGAAAAAAGTCGCCATTACATCTGATATATATCCTTTTTTGTGGGGGGGAGGTAAGATAGATAACAATAATTACTTTTCCATGCATTTAAAATTAGAAAATTGTTTGATATTTTACGAATATTTAAATTATTTCTTTACTTTTGTTTTTCCGAAAGATAATTAATTCAAACAAATGCAGCATTTTAACTTTGCACATTTTGCACTTGATAATCCATACAAGCTAAAGAAACTTGTTATAGAAAATCAAGTTTACTAACAGGCACGAATTTCATCTGCTTCCAGAAGAATAAGTTTCCAATATATCTGATTTATATACTTTATTTCCATCCAACACTAATAATGTTCAAACACATCTATTTGATCCAGAAATGGGATTGTAAATGGCAATACCATTCAGAGTGAGCTTGGGAATAATGACAACGGCATGGTGAATTCATATTCTTCAGTTCCGATGGACAGAAAACGTTAGTTTTCTTCGAAATAGTCCCCTTTTTGAAGAGACTAACCATTCACTTATTGTTTATTTCTAACTTGGTAAACACCGCTTCAGTCTTAAGATTTCTTATGACACGAAAGAACACATGTGATCATACTTGCTAAAGTTGATATTCAAATTATGACTCGAGTATGGCTCATTAACCCGTTTGTTTGAGTCCAATTTGCTGTCCATGCATCTTGGCTAGCAAGTGCATTTTAAAATACGTTTCCACAGCTTTTTGTGCTATTTCATTAAATGTAAATTGAATATTCAAAAAAGAAGACAAACATTAGTCACCGTTTTATACACTGTGTTTATTTATAAATATTTCTTTTTCAGCGAGTCATATAAATTTACAAAGATAATGCCAAGGAAAACAAAAAAGAAAACCGCTCAAATGTAATTACAATGATTGAAGTGGATATATACATTAATAAACATATCTGCGTCTACTTTACATAAATAAATGGTTTGCAGCGTTTATTTGATAAAAGCATTGATAGAAAAAATATCTAAACTCATCAAAAGGCGAAAGAGTGCTGAGCATACAGATATTCTTAGTGTGCAGGATTCTGGCTACAAAAAGTCAATACCATCAATCCTATCTTTGGTGAAGGAATATATTTTGGCTAAAAGAGTACCGTCTTAATTTCTCGATTTTGAGACTCAAGTTTTTTAATTATGAGAAATGGTCAGAATTACGAGGTAACATGGGAGAATCAAACTCACTAATAAGTATGAATTTACTCAACTCATTTGCTACGTAGAAGATACGATCTAATATCAGTCTCCAAACGGTTTACAACTAGATGGAATCTCAGAGCTTTCTTTCTTCTAGTTAAAGAGTCCAATCTTCTGTACGATATATCTGTAGCTGGTAAAAACAGATAGATTTGGCGGTGGGGGGTTGAAGTGACACGCAAGCACGATCATCCTACATTTGAACTCGGGTAGCCCATTCCATTTCCTATTATGATAACCGTTACAGTAAGCACGCCACAACTCTGATTTACCCTCCACCACGTAAATATTGCTTTGGCTAACTCGCTTACCCGCATAGCATGCAAGATCCATATATATATATATAATATATATATATATATATTATATATATATATATATATAGATAGATAGATAGATAGATAGATAGATAGATAGACACAACCACCTAGAATTCAATAAATGATGGTAATTATGCAACACCGAGAGAATATAGATCTTACTAACCT
Source organism: Sepioteuthis lessoniana (assembly GCA_963585895.1). Classification (NCBI taxonomy): domain Eukaryota; kingdom Metazoa; phylum Mollusca; class Cephalopoda; order Myopsida; family Loliginidae; genus Sepioteuthis; species Sepioteuthis lessoniana. The sequence continues at coordinate 98,633,100 of OY757905.1, read as the reverse complement.
GTGCAATAAGGTTGTTCTCTATTATATCAGAACGTGTTACCGTTTCCGAGACAAAGAGTAACCATTTCCTAAGTTTAACTTAGAAGTATGAAATATCAAGACAAAATCGAATGGTTTGCTACCCATACTTGCTATCAATAACACCACAGAAGGTGCCATACGTTATATAAATGCCAAGTTTATTTTGGTAAATGGGCAGAAGTATAAGGCACATAGTGTGGATCAAATTGGCGTGCGAGATTAGCCTGCTACCCAATATGCCATAGAGAGATTCAGAGTTGATAATCTTAGACAACCATCAAATTTCAGCGGTCAATCTAAGACATATATGTATTGCCCATATATAATTACATTCTTAACAATTCTTTTATAGAAAGTCTATTTTCATCTATTAAGATTTTATTTTTTCCTTTGGAACAATCAAAACATCGAAATAACTAAAGTGCTGGACTGCAAACTCAATGAAGCGAGTTTCAAATTTTTAAATAAGTATAACAATGAATTGCATTTAGTCTTGTTTAATGGCTCTGATTCTTAGTATCTGAAAAAAAAAGTACGTATTATAGTGATGAAATCCGGTATGGTTTTTTTTTATCCAAATTTTGAGCCAAAAACATTTTTTGTCATTATGCTATGGTCACACGGTTGTACTGACTTAAACTCATACATACCCAAATCCACGCACTTGCACACCTGGCACTGTCTCAATTTTATTACTTTATGATACTTGTGAACATATATCATTTAAATTTTAGATTGAATATTTTTAAAAATGCCTTAGTCTTTAAGCTATAAAAAATTCCTCGTATATGTATGGAGGTATATCTGCTAGTGTCTTTGTTTGTTTGCTTGTATACTGGTGTGCATGCAGGGATGCCTGCGTTTGAATGGAGAGGGGCATTTACGGATGAACATCAGTTACTCCGATGCCTGAAAGATACCGTGGATACGAGTATGTATTTAAAACAAAACAGTCGATTTGCCGTTAAATTCGCCGTAGTTTAATTTTGATATTTCACAAACATTGCACACTTACCAAATGTTAACACGTGATCTCGGATCAGATTCTATTTTTTTTTTTTTGTCTTATTAGCATTTCGCTTTATTTTTGCTTGTGATTCTATCAAAAACCATATATATATATATATATATATATATATAGAGAGAGAGAGAGAGAGAGAGATGAGAAAATCTTAGATTTTAGAAGCATAGAAATGTTATATATTTATTATCGTCACCTTTGTTTTTTTTTTGTGAATATACTCTGAGAGATGATTTCTTTGCAAGGAAAATCTACTGATGTTTCTCTTCACCCGATGTGTCTCCAGTTTCTTTTACAATTAGTTTATTTTTTAGTTCAATTTTTTTTAAATTTTCAATATACATCTCTCCTCAACTTCTTTAACAGCAAACTTTAGAGCAAGAGTCAACAGTCACTTTTATTTTAATGTATTTTAATCTTACTACCTTCCTAATTTTTGTTTTCTTACATTGTTTCACAGATTATATTCACCAAAAAACAACAAGTTGGGTATAATCGATATATGACAATTATTTCCATGCCTCTAAAATCCAGAATTTCTCTATTTTTTTTTTATTTTACAATATTGTACTCTTCAAATTTATGTGAATCATACGTCAAAACTATAAAATCACACACACACACACACACACACACACACATATATATATATGTGTATTTATATATATCATCATATTGTGCTACATCACGGATTTCCCTGACCCTCTCTTGCCATTTGTCCCTATCGTCCATCGCCCCCGGAGATCTTCCATGCTACATCCAGTCTCAATGCAGAGCTGTTGTATATAGGTTCTAGCTGGTCGGTCAACTCTTCCTTGTCCGTGTGAAGGAGTCCACTGGAGTAGATCGCTTATGAGTTCGTCCTTACATTGCCAGAAGTGTCTTGCAAGTCTTATTCGTCTAATTTGGATGGTTTATGAGATGGGTGGTAGATGGCCGTAGAGCTGCAGTTTTGTGCGATGTTGCCGCCCGGATTTCTTTATTATAGCTGGTGGCATTCTTGTGTAATTGACCTCAAGCTTTTTCTCCATCTGCATAGCCAATGTTCATATGATGCATCCATATAGCAGTATTAACACGACCGCTGCTTGGAAAAAAACCGCGTTTTATTTTATCGGATATGTCTGACTTCCATATGACCGATAACGTATCGATTGCTGTCCATGTCTTCGTTAGTCACGTATTGATGTCATTTTCCTTAGATGAGACGCTTCTTCCAAGGTAGGTGAATTTATCCACAAGTATCAGAGACCTACCATTTAGTGTGGACATGTCCCCTCTTTGATTAAAGCACACGAACTGTTTTATCTACGTTCACATGGAGGCCTATGTCGCCTCCTTCCTACTCCAGGCTATGCAGCTGGGATTCGGCTTGGGCGGGTGTATTTGCCATAGGTGTTATGTCATCGGCGTAGTCCACGTCCGTAATCGTTTGTGCAGGGTATTGTCTGCTTAGTGCATACTGGAAGAAGACACAGACTTCTTGACATTGTCACAGGTGTGCTGCAACGGCACACTTCGGTCCAATACCTATTTATTATCTGTCAAGAATTCCTGATTAGAAAGTTGATAGATTTAATGAAAGAAAATTGCGTTACTTTGGCAAAAGTAAGAAGCAGACGATACCCCGTAATATATATATATATATATATAAAGATGACCTGTAAGGTTAATATGATTACGTCATATCTGCTCTTAATTTCATTTTATCAGAGGGATCAAAGCAATTCAATATCGATGGAAGAAGAGTGTAGACCACAAGGAGGACTGTTGAAAAATAAACCCACCCATGAGAATATGGTGGTCAACTTATATTTTTTAATTGACTCTAGTATATATATATATATATATATATATAGAGAGAGAGAGAGAGAGAGAGTAAGAGAGAAAGAGCGAGAGAGCAGCAACATAAATTGAACGACTTTAGCAAGTAGACTCAAACACTGAAAATATTTTACGAATTAATACTTCAGGATAAAGTATATTTTTCGTAAGAGTAATTCCAGAAATTTAGTTCTAGAATTTTTTTTTTTAATGTAGGATGGCAATGCTTTCATTTTGCAGTAAAAATAGACTCAATGTTTTCAATTTAAACAATGAAAAAATGTTCTGCTCTTGATAATAAGAGTTGAATTGGACTAGTAATTTCCCGATCTTTAGTTTCGTCTGTATATCTGCTTGTGGAAGTTTAATGTATACGTGTTTTATTTTATGCAAAATAACATCTTATAGAATTAAAAGTGTTATCATTCTACATTTTAATAGATGTAATTGTTAGTTACAATTCTAATACTAATTTCACCGAAAGTGACAGCATATGGTGAAAAGCATTCGATTGGGACAGGTGTCGAGAATAAATCAGCATGGGGAGAGATGTTGTTGTAAAATTCATTTCTGGATGGGGTTACCTGTCGATCCGTGTAGTAACATAATAGTTCAGTGGATACAGGGATTAGGTCTGAGTTTATTTAATCTCAACCATCCCTTACCTTATATTATCGTGACGTAAACATAACCTTGTCCTCTCGGTAATTAGGAAGCTATAGAGGTACAAAGTGTTTTTCAAATGTTGAAACAAAGCAGTGCATTTTCAAAAAATTCCTTTTGACTATGTTCTCTTTTTCTCTTAAGATTATTGCTGGAAATAGTAAACATCTTGATATACTTGAATAAATATAGTGAAGTCTGCTTTAGATTATATCGTATATCTTTTTGTGAAGATATTTTATTAAACTAAGTTTTTTCAATATTGTTTAAGCAAGAAGAAAGTTTACTTTCAACACATTTCCAAAAAAGAATCAGGTTTTTGCTTGTTGAGTTCTTTAAAACTCATGGCTCTTAGTGAAGATTGTTGGGCAATGGGTTCCTCATTCTCTGGGCTTCAAATTCAATTCACTCAAGAGGAATCTACACAGTACACGCCGCATTCAATAGTGCCTTCAATTGAATTGCAGACATTTGGAACATACATTGTCTTACTCCTCTCGACATTTTTGTTCCATGTTTGATACTAGATAGTTGCAGATTTGAAAGTGTTATCATTCTACATTTTAATAGATGTAATTTCCACTATTTTATCATTTGATGTCCTTGGTTTGTGTCTGATCATTTTCTTTCAAAAATTGTGAAATAATGTATATATATATATATATATATATATATATATATATATATATATCAGACGAAATCTATAGACATTTCACCTTTCCGGATCATCAGGATGAAGCTTCATCCTGATGATCCGGAAAGAGGAAACCTAGGTAGATTTCGTCAGACCCATTAGGTACTTATATTAATATTTGCTCTATCCTGTATCGAGCACTTTCTTCGTTTACTTAGTCCTATGTTAGAGTTTGTTAGTTTGTTTGTTTGTTTGTTTTTTTTGCCTGACATTACGATATTCTTTGGGTTTTTTTTCAGACAATACGCATGTTTTTAAGCTTTTTTTAAATTGATTTTTCCCCAGATATCTATTAGAGTATCTGTTTATTCACAAGCGGAATCATTTGGGTTTTTCTACTCTGCCAGAGTTAAAGTTAGGGATTAACCTAAAATAGAAATACATTATATATATATATATATATATATATATATTGTTACGAGTTTCCACCCGTATTTTTAATTTTTCGAGATATGGACGGAGTCCTATGTGAGGGTTACTAAGACCACGGACGAATGAGGGTTTGAAGGTTAAAGGGGTCGACGTGTTATGGATGAACACGTGGGGAATTCTGAACTGGACAAACAATATAACGCGTAGTTGGTTTTCTCATTTTCTTTATATATGTATCATTCATACATTTTTTTCATTTAAAAGAAAGCACAACTGTGACAACAGACAAACAAAGAGCAAAACGAATACAACAAAAAAAAAATACAGCAATGTGGAGGACAAGTCGCTCCCAATAGTATCTGACTAGGTCCTTCCAATAAGACAAAGTATTTTTTTTTCTTTGTATTTTTTTTTCTTCTTTCACCGAAGAACAAGAGTCTCTCCTCTTCGTCTTTATGGATATAAAAATTTTAAACAAATAGGTTTTCCGCTGAAACTAGCTGCTGATGAACAGCCTCAAAAATGTTTCTTTGGAATAGTCTTGATACGGAACTTTATTTAGGTTACGTATATTATTCTGGATAAAAATTTTGACAAACCTTTTTTTTTATCTTTCCTTTCTTTTATTAATTTTTTTCTTTTTTTCTTATATTCGTTAATCTCCTATTAATGAATTGCAAGGCACCAGTTTTTGTTTTCCTTTTCTTTTGCGTTGATCCTCAAGTTCTTACTCAACGGAGCCACGGCTTCTATTGGCCGAATTTCCCCTTTCGCCGGACCCCGTGAAAAGGCGACCTTTCTCTTCCTTGACGAAGCTCGAAACTGACTTTTTGGGTTTCGTTTCTTTTTGGCGGTAAAGCGCCCTACCTGTCTCGACCGATGGCATGTCTTCTCCTTATCTGGGTCAAGACCTTTGCCCCTTCTCGGCTGCTTCTTCCATTGTTGCTAGGGCTCGAAGACTCGCCAATCGCCTGCCCCACTTCCGATTCTCATAGTAGTCCTTGCATTATAATCCTACCGTGGCCGGTGGCCGTAACAATATATATATATATATATATATATATATATATATATATATATATATATATATATATTATGAGAATCGATTAATAAAGAATATGCAGACAGCAGATTAGTCAAACAGAAAGGATGTAAAATTTTAACACGTTTCTAAATAGGAGTTAGATTTTTAACTTGGACAAGAAGTTTGAAGTTCATGGCACTTGTAAAGATCGCAGGATAATGGGTCACTCACCATGAAGAATGTGCACGCCCGGTCATTTTGTTTCAAAAGTTGTGAAACAAAAAATATTAATGCATAGATTTTGTAGGTGTACCTATTCACGTTTAGATATTTCCCCACTGGTTCTTTCACACTTAGTTTTATTCCCTAGAAAATTCGGAATTTCGTGAGGTGATTTATTATAAGGTGGGAAATGTTCTCTTTTTCGAGAAGACTAACTTAAAATGTTCCAAGTTCCAAATACTCTGCATTTGCTGTCGTACTTTTAAAAGGCTAAGCTTAGCAAATATCTAAATCGTATTTTGATGAATTTAATCAAGCATATATTTTAGGTGCATTAGAATGGAGGATTGGTGATTTTAAAAATCAATCGAAATTTTAACACTACATACAAATTTATAGGACTTTACCGTGTTACACGAAAATTGATCGAAGGCCATTAGCAATGAACTCTTTGCCCTGTATATACACGCAGTAAACCAAAAATGATTAAAAGCGTGAGAAAAACGGTGTAGGTAAATCATTTCGGTAAATAATTTTCTTTCATCTGTTCTTTTGATGTTTGAAAAGTTATGGTTGCCTTTGCGTAGGTTTGTAGACAATATGGCGCTGTTTAAATACAGAGGAGGGACTTGTAAAAATGTGAGTTTAAAGAAAATATCAAAATTTCAAACAGCAAATGTTAAGAAACAATATCAATTTTTTTTAAAAATAAAGATTAGAGGCAAAGTCAAAGATAAATACTTACAAACGTTCTTCTCAGAAATTTTCTAAATATAAAGGCAAATCAATACAGAACATGCATCCAAAATCTGGCATTAAATATCTTGGAAAATATCCTAAAGTTATTTAAAGTTAAATATAATCGGCGGTATAAAACATCGTCTCAATCTTATGATTCAAAGTGTAATATGCGAGATGATTTTGAGAGGAATATGTTGACATTCTTTTTAAGAGTAATTTATATGCCAAAAAATAGAGCAATTTAATTTTCGTTAGCGAGTTTGTTTCAATAATGAAAATATTTTAGAATAGATATAAGTATTAGAACTAACCCTTTACGTAGGGTAAAAGGATAAGGCTTAGATTGCAGACGGCCAGACTAACAGACACATACCAAAAATCCTGTCTACATATTTTCTTTTCTTAAATAATGTATGAGGTGTGTACAAAAATAGAATAAAACAATAAATGAAATGCTAATTTTTCTTCAAAAGATTCCCCTGGCCATTCAACGAGTTTCCAATTGCTCGAAACAGTTATGAAACACCTCCTTTGATATGGTGTGAAGTTGCGTTGTCGTTTTATAATTTACTCTTGGGATTTAATTTTCAATTTACAATACAAGAAATATTGTATGGACGTAGGTCTGGTGTAGTATAGATGGTATTGCATTTGTACAATCGTATGTTTCCCCGAAAGTGTTTTGTTCAAAAAGGATTTAATTGGCTTGATATCTTTTTATTTATTTATTTATTTTAATTTGCAAAATTGACTGCCACCAGTAGACATCATCACATCAGGATTTCGGTGGACTGGTTGTTTTCAACTCTTGCAGATTATAGTACCAAACCATGTTGCCCAGTCGGCTGAGGCTGTAGAATACACCTATTGCTTCTCTGCAGAAGGGTAAGACACCCCCCCAACGAGTGTCCTGATATAACACTAAACAATCTGATGGTGAAATTCAAGCAATGCAGGAGCTTTGGGGAATGTGGAGTACCTCTTCATTGCCATCGCTCCCTGGTCCACTCTGGCCCCGGAGTGGTAGCACCTGATAACAGTCCTATCTATGGGTTAAACAGAACTAAACCGTGTTTCTTTCAATATACTGATTTTTACATTTAAACTGCGTATTTATGCTAAAATGAATTGTTTAAAATAGAACTCTTTTGATATTGGAACTGCGTATTAATGCTGAACTGAATTGCTCGAAAAATAACTGTTTTTGACGTCTAAACTGTGTACTTATGCTGAACTCAATTATCTGAAATAAAACTGTTTGACATTTAACTCTGTGTATTGTCTAGTCGACTGGGGCTGTAGAATACACTGACCGCACCTCTGCAGAGGGGTAAGACCGCCCCCCAAACGAGTGTCCTGGATATGTCACTAAACAATCTGATGGTGAGGTTCCAGCAGTGCTGGAGCTTTGGGGAATGCGGAGTACCACTTCATTGCTATTGCTCCCAGATCCACTCTGGCCCGGAGTGGTAGCACCTGATAGGGCCTTATCTATGGGTAAAATAGAACAGCATACTTATGCTAAACTGAATAGTTTGAGTAAACTGACTAGCTTGAAATAGAAATGTTTTGGACAATTAAAGTGCACTTACATTAAAACTACGTGCTTTGCTTAACTGAATTATTTGAAAAAGAATTGTTTTTCGACACTAAAACTGTATTTACACTTAACTGAATTGTTACATATAACTGCTTGAATATTTTGAAATGGAAATGTTTTTGACAATTAATCTATGTACTTATGCTAAACTGAATCGTTTTAAATAGAACAGATTATTTACATAAAAACGGATTTGGCGTTAAATAACCTACAAATACCTACGAATATTTTTTTTCTGCTAAAGAAAAATTAAGTAAATAAACGAACCTTTTCTAAGTCTGGGATTTCCAGAAATTTTTGCCTGAGATAGTATTAGAATTTTGTTTATGCATTTGCTGATAAAAAAGGGTGTTTAATGTACTCGTCAGCCGATATTTCATCTGGAGCATATCTTTCAAAATTATTGCATTAGCGATGCATTTTAGAAATGAAAAAAAAATGGTTATGCATATCATTCAATTATTTTTTCACCAAGCAAAGTATTTAAAAAAATCTATGCTGGATGGCACAAATGCCACTTATCATTTCAGAAAGTAGTAGCATATTTTATTTGTAATCGCTTTTATTTAGAGAATAACATATACCAAAATCCTTTTGAAGCAATTCATAAGAGTCAAAATAAATATAATTAAGATGATATTTTATTCAGTTTTTTTTTCAGTTTTTTAATAGCGACTTTTATGCTATCGTATAAAGGAAAAAAATTACAAATAGAATTAACTAAATGAACAGGTAGTTATGGATTATTTGTGAGACAAAATTATCGCCAAAGTTAGTTGTGATAAATCTTGTGCAGAGTAGCCACAAACTGGAATATTAAAGCATTTTTAAACAGGGTTACAATTGCCTTGTTAAGAAAATCGGCCCAAGAAAATGAAAAAAACTCTAAACGACACATCAAAGTTAATCCTTGTATCACAAGGTCCACATGTCTCACAAAGAAATCTTCATCTTGCTGTGTTTTGAGGGTTAGGGGTTCTTTTTTTAAGGCATATCAACCTTCGTGGGTTATTTTATACTAAATCCATCTTCTAGAAAAATAGCAGTGATACTATTTAACCCATAGCTGGGAGGATAAGAGGTTCATACGTTTCCCAAGGATATTTGTTCGAGAGTGAACGTAATAACGCGACAAGAGCTCGAACTCTCTTACGAAGATTCTGCAGTCCAGCACTTTAACAATTACACCACGAGGACACCACCGGAGGATTTTGAGAAAAAAGGTGATGAGATAGGAGGGGTTTACGGACACATGAGAAAAACTCATTGAGTTCTAAAAAAGAAAAACATAATCAGACTTTTGAATTATAAAATATAATCCAAGTATTTTCTAGGTATTTGCGAAAAATAATAACTTATAGATGGCTGTCATCTTCCTTTTGACAAAGTCACTGTATAATTCGAACACTTTGCATTACTCTGCTGTGGGTTCCTTGGGCCAATTTGATTACCATGAATATTATAGTAGCATCTTATTCTTGAACACATATATATACTCCTTCATATATCTCAAAAAGCGAAATCAGAGAAAAACAATCCGTGTCAATTTTGAGGGCATTTTAAATCTAGATTTATTCAAATAGCTCTTCCAAAGACGTTTTTCCCCAAGCCCCATGCTTTCCCAGTTAGTATTAACAGTTGCTAGGTCATGTTGAAACAAAGAGCGAGGGATATTTACATGTGCGAGCAGAGTGCCATTAATGTTGTTAGTTTGTTTTTTAAGGGCCAGGAGCCCTTCGAGTAGATGTTATAATCTTTGAAAATGGAATCAGTTAACTTATTTCAAATCTTGAACGTTTCAATTCGATTTCAGATCCTTGGGGAAATAGAAACGATTGTATGTGTTATGCCCCCAAGTATAGGTTAATAGTAGAGCAGGCTATGTTGTTTGGCCTTTATTAAACAACTAGTCCAAGAGAAGGAAAGCTAGGGGGTGTCCTCGTAGTGTAATGGTTAAAGCGATGGGCTGCGGAAGGTCGATATGCCATTAAACAAAGAAACCAAACTAAACCAATCAAAGGTTTGGCAATATTCTGCATAATATTCTGTATGTACTTGGTGATACGTATATCACACGACCGAATCAGTTCAAGCAGTGTTAAGTATCTGCTGTGTTTGGTAATATCTTGGTTGTTGCTGCGGAGAAATGTTTTATACTACTTCACTCTGTGTGTGATTTGAAAAGCCTATAATGATCTTGTAGCGTTGTTAACTTTGGGAACGTATGCTTTATGAGTTTGAAGGGGCCCAATCGCCGCTGAAGCAGATAAAAACATTTGCTGTGCCTAAGACAAAGGCGCAGTTGATTACAATACAATAACATGGTGGTTCAAGAAATTTCACTAGGGTTGTAACAGCCCCAACGGTCAGACAACCTCAAGTAGACTAAAACCATTAATTTCAGTACTTTGCTTCAACTCACAGAGACCAACCTGGCGAGCACGTCATCTCACAGCCCTATGTGAATTATCACCTTTATGGCTCCAGTAAAAGTATCCGAAATTACCGAACTGTGTTTCAGGTTAGCAAAATATTGCAAAACCTTAAATCAAACTAGCATAAATGCGTCTTCCCATTCGATTAATATCTATATTTTACGACGAGGTATCAACAAAAAAAGAGTATAAACTTAAGGCTAACAGTATCAGTAAAAAAATTTCATACGGTGGATGTCTGTCTTACATAATTAGGTCATCTAACGTATATAATCATATTTCTTTTTTAAATAAAAGCGTCCGTGATCATTTCCTCTCATACGTTTCGATTTTAACGTAGATAATCCATAAACCTGACACTATATTAGTTTATATAAATTGTTCTTTTATTTCTTCAATATCTTATTTTTGTTAAGGATAGTAAAAAAATATTAAAATACATCCTGGTTTATGATAAGCTGCAGACACTTCTCATATTAAAGAAAACATCAGACAAGCGGGAATTAAATTATTTTAATGAGAAGCCGGTACTGAGTACAGACACAAAACATGTCAACGGACAAGACGTGTAGCTAATCCCCCCTAAATGATTACTGAAGCATACATTTTTCATGCAGACATAAGAAGAGGGAATAAATATATCATAAAAACGTCTGAAAACTTTATCATAAAAATGTCTGAATGAGCACAAAAATTGTTTCTTTTTCCGTCGAAAGTAGATTACTGAAAACAAAAACGAAAACAAAATCAAATATTTGTGCAATTTCGATAATGTGCTTACGTACGGCAGGAAAAACAATACATTTTTAAAACAACTGTATTCAAGATATTTAGCATCATATTTGCAGTCGCACTCCTTCTCTCCCCTGCACACCCTCGCAAACACACCCACACACTTGTACACATGCACAGATTCACACACACACACACACACACACACACACACACACACACACACACACACACACACACACACACACAAACTAGCGTAGTCTTGGTCCGATGATCACGTTGGCGAAAAACTGTCAGATGTTGACTGCTCTAAGAAGATGAAGTGAACATGATGGTTATCACACATAAATATATAATGGATATTTTCGCCCACCTCGAGATATGAGAGAACAAAATTTCGGTTAAATTTGTGAACTGTTTACTTTTCACATTGGTGACGAACCAACCCGATTTTAGGGGTATAAGTTGATATCAGAAGAATGATACGCTATTATGACAAATATTTCATTGAGCAGCACTCCTAATATGGTTCAAATTCATAAATTTCCTCCTCGTAGACAGGTTGCCTTACTAAAGCTACAGAGTCTTATCTGCTTCAATATTATAACCATAACTGGGATTAGAACAAATATATTTATAATTTCCCCAAGGGGATTATCGCGAAGTGAAACATTGGCAGCCTCATCTAAAATCTGTTTTATTAAATAATACTGATTACAATAATAATAATAATAATAATAATAATAATAATAATAATAATAATAATGGTAATTATAGAAAGGCTACCTGAAAATTGGAATTATATCAAGACTCACACCTGGTAGAAATATGAGTTTATTTTACTGTGAAAAGACAAGCACGAATCGTGACTCATGTGCGGCGGTCATAAAAAAAAATGCTTGATTATTGGGACGCCTCAGGCGCCAAGCCAGGAACTCAGTTCCCAGGAACCCGATTCAGAAATTCGTGTGGAAGGAACACTTTCTCCGATTATATATAATATATTTCTCTCGTGAGGAATTATTGCTTACCCCCTCGCGTGATGCAAAGCTCATCTAGTTAATTGAGCATTCCGGTAGCCGTTAAACGTAAACAGTAGAAAAACCATAAATATGTGTAAACTTCTTTCGCTTCAACTGTTGCTTTTGATGGCTCTACGTTAAGTCATCAGACTGGCGTAAATTCAGCCAGGTTTCGATCTCACCTTGAAGCATATCGGATATCTACCCCCACTAATGAGTTGTAATACAACGAAACAGTTTGTCAGTGGATCTCCCTGCTGTCATGACTACGTCTTTCTTTCTGATCTTCTCTGTGTACCCTTGGGACAAACTTCGCGCAAATCTTCCACATCTTCAGTTCCTCGCGAATAATTGTGTGCTGTTCCCACGCTGACATCAAACGGTGCACTTATTGTCTCTATAGACACAAAGCGGTCCTTATCTATGAAATTCTTTATTTGGCCAATCAACTCTTGTGTTCTGACTTCCTTACTCCTCTCACACCTCTCATCATCCCTCACAGACCCACTGCCTTCCTTTAATCTCTTATGCCACTCAGAAACTGATGCTCGATTCATCCAAGATGGTCCAAAAGCAGTCTGAAGCATTCCATGCGTTTCTGTGACATTTTTTCCAAGTTCAAAACAGAATTTTATAGCATATCGTTCTCCTAAAGTGTCCTGACGTCCAGATTGCATTTTTGAAATTCACCAGCTGTGACAATCAGACTTTAGTAGGGTGTATTCCAATTCCTCCTGTAGCTGTTCATTTGAATCTGAAATCATAGAAATTGGTTGGTCTTCTCATGAAATGTATAGCAATAACATAGTAAATTTTCAAGAGTCTACGACAATTTTAAATGCCTGTTCAAAAACAAGTCTAGAAACTATGTGAAAAATCCTCGTATATATATAAGAGTCATATTAGGTTTGAAGAGAGTTGATTCTCCAGTTATTTTGGTACTTGTGCACTTGTTAATCTAGAACTAGATATTGTAAATCCTAATCATAAAAATTATGTCGTTTGTTTGTAGCAGTTAAAGTGCGATTCAAATTATTCTTGATTTCTGGGGGGATAATTTATATATTTTGAAACTCTTCTCCACTTATTTTATCTCTACTTCACTATATCAGTCTCTATGTGTGTGTGTGTGTGTGTGTGTGTGTGTCTCTCTCTCTCTCTCTCTCTCTCTCTTTCCCTCACTCTATGTCTCTCTCTCTCTCTCTCTCTCTCTCTCTCACACACACACACTATATATATATATATATATATATATATATATATATATATATATATATATATATGTATATTAATCTTAATAATATCGTTTTCGATATTATCAAGGTGAATTCAATCGCAATGATAAAGCATGTATATCTAAATTTGTATAATCAACGGTGGTTGGTGTCTTTAATCTTCTCGTTTGTGCGATCGTCCACAAACACCACTGACTCTATGTCTTTGATAACATACTTATGCATCAAATCATTATCTAAACATGTTCGGTTGAAGATCACGGATTGTTTCTTATTCCAAATCTTTAAGTGAAGAAGTCCGAGGCTTCTTGGTATTTTTCTTTTGTCTATAAGAAAGATCCTAATTAACAATACAAAAATCATGTATAAAAATAAAAATAAAAACCGTTTACAAATCCTCGAAGTAATAACTTAAAAAAAACTATAAGAAATAAAATAGCATCCAACACCGGTATTAACTTATAAAGCATTTATAATAACTAACCGTTCGCCCTAATAGAATGAGCCAGTCCCATCAATAAAAAAAAAAAACACTGTATATAAATATAAATAAAACTCCCAGCAACAATCTAAAATAACCCCCTGAATAGGGTACCTTCTTCACTTATCTTGACCCAGTCATAAGAAAAATAGCTAAAAGACTCGAACGTCTTCACATAAAGATTTTGAAAAAGAAACAATCCGTTGTCTTCAGCCAAACATATATATATATATATATATATGGACCCCCACAGATGGCCACGCAAAAGCAGGACGACCAGCCCGAACTTACATACTGCAGGTATGTGAGGACACGGGATGTAACCCAGAAGACTTGCCGGAAGCGATGAATGATAGGGAGAAGTGGCGAGAGATGGTCAGGGATATCCGTCCTAGCGGCATGATGATGATGATGATGATGATATATATATATGTGTGTGTGTGTGTGTGTGTGCGTAACCCATATGTGAAGGAAAATATTGTGACTAAATCACTTTTCTTTTAATTTTTAAGATTCTAAATTCAAATGAATGCATGTGTACATCTGAGCCACTTACATGATATCAAGACTTTAGTGTCAACACTTTTCAGCGAGAAATTTTTGTCATTACACTGGATCGTAATCCTGGCTCCATCGATTTTTTGTCATTTCTTAAATCTTAATTTTCTTTAAAGGTTTTTCACTTGAGAAAGTGATGGATATCGAAATATATACATCTGCGCTTCCAATCACACCAAAAGATGAAATCTCAACATAATTTGTCATACGGAGTACTCGATGGGATAACTATTGAATTCGAAGAGAAGTATTATCTTTTTTGCTGTGGTGAAAATATCATTAAACCTGACCACATATACTATAGCCTGAAAACTTTAGTGTATTATACTAGATAAATATATGGCACAAAAGCGTAAGAAAGAAGTTTAAAGAACTGTAGGGAAAGTATCTATCTTTTTGTCCATCTAGCAATACAGCGTTTGTTGAACTACCCCAAGCATTTTATATATTACTCATTGTTTTTGGTAGCGATCCTTTGTGCATATGAACGTATCAGGAAAACTAAAGTGATCCCAGATTTTAATTTCGGAAAGATCGAATATAAAAAAGATATCGTTCATTTGGCTTCCGAGGTTCGTTTGGCGAGTTATATAAAAAGCTAAGAAAGCCCAGTCGACTGCTTCTCTGCAGATGGGTAACAACCCTCTAATAAGTGTCCTGGATATGACACTAAACAAATCTGATGGTGAGGCGTCAGTAATGCTAGAACTTTGAGGAATGCGGAGTACCCCGTCTTTGCCATTGCTCTCAGATTCACTCTGGCCCGGAGTTCTAGCACCTGATAGAGTACTATCTATGGTTACACAACAACTGTTTGAAACTTAAACTGAGTGCAAGCAAATGATTTATGCTAGATTGGGTTGTTTGAAATAAAACTATTTGATCATTTTATTGCAAGTAAACAAATAACTTATGTTTAACTGAATTTAATTGCCCGTGGTGTAATGGCTACCGTCGTACGAAAGAGACACGGCGACACGAGTTCAAATCCTGGACGAGACTAATTGCACTTCACATAGCACTAATACCCTTGGGAAATGTATGAATCCAATTATTCTCCCTCCAGCTATGGGTAAAATAGTAGGACAGACTGAGTTCTTCAGGCTTGGTGATGCAACTAGTCTAGGAGAAGGAAAACTCTGAATTCAAACCTGTTAAACTCCGCTTAAAAATTGACCTTGTGTCATATCCTGCCCGAGCGGAGGGGTTGGGTAAAACGGATTATTAGTGATACATTACAACATTTTCAACCGTTTACTTGCGTGTTAGCGAATGAGTAATGTTGAATCGAACAATTAGAGTTAAATAGCAATGCTTGAAACCGTTAATATATTATGTGGAAAGAAAATGAACTCTGGCTTGTTTAAAACTGTTATCAACAAAATGCGTTTGCAAATAATATATATATATATATATATATATATATATATAGTAGACTTAGTTCAGTTAAACCGGAGTTGGTAGTAATTCCATCAGGACAAGAAATTATTCATGAATGAATATTTAAATTTTCCTGGTAAAGAGCTCAATGTACCAATAATACAGAGCAATGATTTCTTTAAGAAAAAACAACGAAACCAATCACAAAGGATTATAAATTTATTTTTATTTATTTCCATCCTGTTACGCATTTTTGTATCAGGACAAGAAATCAAAAATGCGTAACAGGATGGAAATAAATTTATAATCCTTTGTGATTGATTTTGTTGTTTTTTCTTGAAGAAATATATATATATATATATATATATATATATATATATATATATATATATATTCATAAAGAGGGTTTGACATTGAATAAGCTACAATGTTTGATATTGCATAAAACACAATCAAGCCAATAATCTAACACTAACCATTTAGTAAATCAAAATGTTTTGCTCAAAACCTCAAAACGATTTGAATTCAAATAATCGTTTCCCTTCTTCTAGTTGGTTGCCTAACGAGATCTAAAGAACCAAGTCTCACCTATCACTGACATATTGGTAGAGGAATATGACTTGATTCATGCCTATCCGTAGAGAGTCAGCGTGAAGTGAAACGCAAACAGCCTCATCCAGTTTTATGTGCTCAGCTCACCGATTCCATTTCCTACGACGATAATCGTTACGCTACATTCTCTTGCTCCATTTAATATAACGAATGTAGATCAAATTTTATTCACTGAACATTTCAAATTTATCAGCTGAGAGAAAATATTTACGAGGGTCATTCAAGCAATGAGTTTTTTTTAAGAACAAATTAATTTTGTTTAGAGCAATTTTTTTGAAGAATGTAAACTCCGCACTGGCTGTAATAAATTTATCAGAATGTTTTTAATCAAGCAAAACTATGTCTTAAGGCAATAAAAACTAGTTGCAAATCAAACAGAGTGCTCCCATCTTGAACAGAGTTCTGTCATTAAATCTTTGATGGCTAAGAAATGAAAACAAAGTGGAATCTAATAAAGAATGTGTGGTGTGTGCAGAAAAGCATATATTTGACAAAATTGTTTACAAATGTGCTAAACTTAGTTTAGGCACTACAAAGCTGAGGAAAAACTAACAGTCCAAGATATTGAAAAACACTGACTCTCCAATAAAGAAAGGTTTCCCGACATAGCTCTCAGGAAATAATGTCATGCTGACAGTCATCTGGGACATGAAAGGACATATTCCTTTGGCCTTGCTAGAAAAAGGTGCACCTGTAAAGAGTGTTTGCTTACATATACACACATGCATATATATATTGAATTTTGAATTAAAAATTTTAATTTTAAATTTTGAATTTAATTTAAGATAAGTATTACTGTAATGTCGCTATTAGTATTGATTGTTTGCATTTTAGTAGTTTTTGATGGTTGAGCTCTGTAGCTGATTTTTCGAACACTGAGGCCAGGGCTCCAACCTCAGCAGGACGCGCCCCTTTTTTAACTGCGCGAAGAGGCCGACTACGCCGATGACATAGCGATACTGGCAAATACACCCAACCAAGCCAAAACACTACTGCATAGTTTGGAACGAGCAGCCACAGGCATAGGCCTCTATGTCAATGCACACAAAACGGAATATATGTGCTATAGTCAAACGGGTGACATCTCCACTCTAGGCGGAACCCCTCTTAAACGAGTAGACAAATTCACTTACCAAGGAAGCAGCGTCGCATCAACCGAAAAGGACATTGACATGAGGTTAACGAAGGCATGGACAGCTATAAATAGGCTATCGACTATATGGAAATCAGACCTAACCGATAAAATGAAACGCAGTTTCTTCCAGGCAGCAGTCGTATCGATACTGCTATATGGATGCACTACATGAAATTTAACAAAACGGCTGAAGAAGCTAGACGGTAATTACACAAGAATGACGCGAGCAGTCTTGAACAAGTCCTGGAGGCAACACCCCACAAGACACCAACTGTACGGCCACCTGCCTCCTATCACGAAAACTATTCAAGTTAGACGAACCAGACATGCAGGAAACTGCTGGAGAAGCAGGGACGAGCTCATAAGTAATGTATTGTTATGGACCCCCACACATGGCCGTGTAAAAGCAAGACGACCAGCACGAACATACATTCAGCAACTATGTGAGGATACGGGATGTAGCCCAGAAGGCCTGCAAGAGGCGATGAACGCTAGGGAAAAGTGGCGAGGGAGGGTCAGGGATATCCGTGCTACCAGCACGACATGATGATGATGATGATGATTACTGTAATCTTTACGTAAAGTTAATAAGAAATGTAATTCCCTAAATCATTAATAAATCTGGAGATTTACGTTGAAATATAATTAGAATTTAAAAAAAAAATTACTGTAGAAAGTAAGTTTTGAATATACGTCTAGTTACTTTATTTTGATTCCAACTGGTAATAAAAAAAAACTGGAAGTGGGTAAATGTGGAGGAAACTCTCACCCTTCTTTTACAGCCTCCAATCCTTCCCTTCTGTGTCTATTCTGACTGTAATTATTTATCCATTAGATCTGAAGAAGTCCTGTCATTTTTGGTGTTATTGATACATATCAATACCCATGACAGGATGGAAATAAATTTATAATCCTAAAAGCGGTTTTTGTTTTTCTTACAGGAATTATTGTTCTGTGATGTCAGTTATATTGAGCTCTTTACCAGGAAAATTTAAATGTTCATAGCTGAATGATTTTTTTGTCCGGACGGAATTATACCCGTCTCCGGTTTAAGTGAACTGAATAACACACACACACACACACACATACACACACACACACACACATATATATATATATATATATATATATGCATACATGTGTGTGCGCGTGTTAATTATGACGAAAATTAAATAATGATAAATAAAATGGGCAGGGTATATATTTTCTTACATGTCTATGTTGATGACGTGAGTCTTCAACACAGTTTTTGAAAAGAATAGAACACCTGTTTCCAAAAGTCAAATAATTGATGATATGATGTTGTCACTCTTGACGTCATTACAGACAAAAGTTTAACATCCCAAAGATCGTATCATTAGCTCACCTGATGCAAATCGATAAAATCTAAACGCTTTAATTTTATTATGAAGATGAATATCTACTTACTCGATTGGCTAAAATATTGTGATGTAAACAAAAACAGTTTCAGTCGGAAGATTTACATAAATTACTATAAAGAAAAAAACAGAAAATAAACAAAAAAAAAAAAAGCCGAAAATTTTGTGTCTCTTATTCAAATCATTATTTACATATACTATTTATATTTCTTAATTAGATGAATCCCAATCTTTTGTTTTTGATTTTTCAAGGGAAAATAATCATGTGGAACCAATTATAAACCTTTGATGAGTTAATAAATATTATGTTATATAATATAGGGAAACAATATTTTTGTCTGCCTGCCAGACAATGGATACTGTAATTAACAATATGACGCTAAACCCAAATATGTTCTCATGTCACCGTAGAATCTCCCACTATAGACATCGCTTCCAGCACACAGTTCAATTGATTAAATAGAGCTTAGATGTGAGAAATGCGTTTTAAGATAGATCTAACTGCCTAAATCAGATGTTATTTTCTAAAATATGTTAAGTCTGGTACCTTGGCCTTGGTTTGCTTACAGTACTTGTTATTAGTAAACGGCCCACTATCTAATTATTGTGTAAGCTCATCACTTTAACCTCTGTGCTCTAGTACACTACCCTCGGGCAGCTTACAGTACTTGCTATTAGTAAATGGTCACCCATCTGATCCTTGTACAGGTTCAACAATTCCTAACTTCGTTGATCTGGCACACTTGCTTTGGTTTCTTAGAATACTAAAATAAAATACAAAATAGTCAACCATCTGACTAATGCGTGATATCATCATTTCTTAACTTCGGTTATCTGGCACAATATGCCTTGAGTTGTTATCAAAGGATTATCCCTCAGATCATTGCGCTTGTTCATCACTGTTTAACATCAAGGACCTGGCTCACATCCCTCTGGTTACTAACTGGCGTTTTTATTTGTAAATGATCACCCATCTGATTACTGTACAGTCTCTTTACTGCTTAACTTCGGTGATCTGGATGAGAGGTTTCGAGGTACTTACTATTCTTGTAAATAGTCACTCATTTCATTATTCTGCTGGCCCATCATTTATTAATTTTAATGAACTGACCCACTAGCCTAAAGTTGCTTACAGTACTTGCTACTAGTAAATGATTACGCATTTTATTGCTGTGAATGATCATCACAGTTTAGCTTCGATAATATATCCCACATTCCTTGGGTTACTTGCTGTGCATGCTATTAGTAAATGTTCACACGACTGTTTACTGTGCAATCTCATTAATTCTTAACTTTGGTTATCGAGCACGCAGGTTTTGAGTTGCATACAGAACTTGTTATTAGTAAATGGTTACACACCTGATTACTGTATTGTGTCATCATTTTTTTTACTTCGAGTTTATGACACACTGGCCTCGGGTTGTTAACAGTACTTGATATTAATCAGTGGTCCCTCATCTGATCACTGTTTAAACTTAGGGTTTGGGCACACATGCTTTAGTTTGCTTACACAATTTGTCATTAGTAAATGGTCCGCAATTTGCTTACTGTGCATGTTCATCACTAAAATTTTGATGATTTGGAAGTCGTTTTCGGGTTTCTTACAGTACTTGATATGAGAAAATAGTTACTCATCTGACTCCTGTGCAATCTGATCACTGCATATTGTTGGTAATCAGACTGCCAATAGTGATTGTTATTAGTAAATGACAATCTGTCTGATTGCTGGTCGGGATCATCACTGATCATAGGTCATTTGGTCGGAACTAATGGTTTCATCATGACTTGATCGTAAGGCGTGTGCGCATTTTTTCACATATATGAAAGCCCTAGAAAATTCTAAAACGCCCAAACCAATGATTTTCATGTATCCAGCTCAAATCCCTGCCATTTTTCTTTGAATTTTCTCTTTTAAGCCATTTCTCTGATTCCAGGTTTTATTCAAATCCCTGCTTTCAGTTTAGCATCAGTTGGTCCTCCGTTCAATTTTCATTTTGCATAAACATTTTATTGTTTTTCATCATGTAAAGTTTTATCTGAATGTTCTTCTACCAGCATTTGTTGTTTCTAACCCAAAAAAACATGACCTGCTAGAACAATTCTCTGCGTAGATTTAGTATCATGATTGTAAATTTAGGTCTAAAAAAAATATCTCTTTCGCTTCAGAAATAATAACATTGTTCATTGAAAGAATTTCAAAATAAATTTCTACATACTGTATTACTCATTAGAACATCCGTTGCAATTTTTTCAAATATGACATGTACCTCATGTAATATTTGGAGGTGCCCGTGGTGTAGTCGTTATCGTCGTAGGAAATGAACACGGCGACTCGAGTTCAAATCCTGGACGAGACTGATTACATTTTCACATAGCACTAATACCCTTGGGAAAGGTATGAATCCAATTATTCTCCCTCCAGCTATGGGTAAATAGTAGGACAGACTAGGTTCTTCAGCCTTGGTTAGGCAACTAGTCTAGGAGAAGGAAAACTCTGAATTCAAACCTGTTAAACTCCGCTTAAAAATTGACCTTGTGTCATATCCTGCCCGAGCGGAGGGGTTGGTAAATAGTACCTCATGTAATATTTAATTCTTTTATATACATAATGTTTCTTTAATTCACGTGAAAGAAGCTTAATAGACCATTTAGTTGGTCTTTAACAAGCCCCACGAAAATATTGTATGCTCCACTAACATTCTTACAAATATGAGTTTAAATCTTCTAATCATAAACATGATTGTATAATCAGTAACTGGAATGTCGTGACTTATTATTGTGCATTATATCATCATCTAATGCAATTTTTTGTAGCTGTTTGCATATGATATTGTATCAATTATAGAATTTTGAGATAAGTTTAAGTTTGACGAGTGACCGTTAACGAAGATCTACTGAGAGAGTGATAAGAACTGTTGATCTGATACACAATAGGCGTTGCGTACACTACGAGACAGCGCAATCTTTAGTGTGTCAGAAAAAATTAGATATGCGACACCAAGGAAGTTGGAAAAAATCTGAATAACTAAATCAAAAGGAAATCCAGGACTCTCTCAGCATGTACATCAAAAGCAATGATCATTGTCGTAAGCAACACGAATTAAAATCCTGGCGCAGCAGTTTGCGTTTCCATTTGTGTAAATGCTATTCGGAAAATTACACACCACTCACACGCAGCCATCATTTTTATATATTCTAAATTTCAAACATAATTTACAAACGTACGTGTTCACATGCACACACGCACACATATTCCCTCACATATACATATACACCCACAAACACGCACGCGTGCACACACACACGTAAAGATATACATAGATGCTCGCACACACACGCACATAAAGATATACCTGCACACACACACACACACACACACACACACACACACACACACACACATCGAGTCGAAGAAATTGATCTACATCATCACAGATTCTGACTATCCGTCGAATAATCCAACGAGTAAAAAAGCCTCTGAAATTGATAGTCGAGATCAAACGCCTCTGCAGCAATATCTCATCTACGGTAAAGGATGTGAACATACACAGAGCGAAAATTTGGCTGTTATTGATAGGTTATTGATCATATGGAAATCTGATCTCTCTGATAAAATTAAAGTAAAATTCTCCCAAGATGTGACTGAGTTAATATTGCTTTATGGAACCACCAACTAGATGCTTATGAAACACAAGAAGAAAAGTTGTATAGAAACTACACAAGAATTCTACGTTCTGTTTTGAACAAATACTGGAAGCAGTATCCCACAAAACATTAGCTGTCAGCCACCTTCCTCTCATCTCACAAACAATTCAAGTAAGACGAAAGACCCATGCTGGGAAGTGTTGGGTGAGTAAGAACAAACACATAAGCAACGTTATCCTATGGGCTCCTACACATGAGATCGTCACGGTTAGCCGACCAGCAACGACATCCGCTCTGTGTGGACCCAATGCCGTCTATAAGACATGCTAGCGGTGATGAAGGATAGAAACAAATAGAGAGAGAAAGTCAGAGAACTCAATGTTATCAGCAAAAATATCCACATCGTATATAATAATCATTCATTAAATGTATGCATATATATATATATATATATATACATTTAAAAAAAAATTCCTCGGATTACTACTTAGATCTTGCATTGTTGTTATTCAGCGTCCTCACAGATCTTTATATTTTGTGATACACCCTCTCAGTATCCAATCTTAATAATTTGGAAATAGGCTACTGTGCAACTGCAAATATTGATATATCTTAAATAATACAAATTTGTTGTTGATGGCATTTTGTGCGTAATTTATACTATACGCTTCCCACCGCCAGGAGTTGAGCACTCTGGCGATGGAATTAACGATTGCCACTCATCTTGTCAATTAAACATCTGCATCATTTTGCAATATAGATTTTAAGCGTTGTTAGATATTTTATGATCAAACATTCAATGAAATGTTTATCGGCGTAAGAAATGAAATTGGTGACGCACGTTCAAATGGTTGAGAAGGGTGTTTGGGTTTCATTTCGTGCTAATGCCCACGTCAAAGGTATGAATAGACGAATAGTAGAGTAGGATAGGTTCTTTAGCTTTTTCTTGGCAACCACTCAAGGAGAGAGAAAATTCTAAATTCAAACTAATGTAACACAACTTAAAAATGTCCTTGTGTCATATGCTGTCTATAATTTAGCGGGTGGGTATATCTGAAATATAAAAAACTTAGTCTTAGTTGCATTACATTAAGTAATTTAGAATTAATATATAGTATGTAGAGCAGTGACCCATATGTGACATAAGACCGGATGCAGTTGTCAACAAAAGAGCGAACACGTGAAACGAATAGTAGTAATTTGGTTTGGTTTCTTTGGTGTTTCACAGAATATTTTCCTTCGTGGTTTATTTAATTCAAAATCTATCCTCTTAGAAGAACACTAGTTAGACAAGTTAACACATAGCTTAGGCAAAAAGGGCTTCACACTCGCTTTCTACGATGTTGCAGTCCAGGACTATAGCCATTACATGACGATGACATGCCAATAGTAGCAGTGATTTTAGGAAAGAATATAGTTTTATTAATTAACCTGATTTCAAAAAGCGATAGATAGAAATTGGTAACAACTGACATTCATATAGAGTAGTGTAAACAATACAGAATTATCAAATATAAATAGTGAAAAAATAAATCTTCTGATTTAGAAAGAATAAAGATGAATTATTTGTAAATAAATTATGACCGATATTGTAGAATTATAAATCATTATACTGTGTATACAACTTGATTCACAATTGGCTAACTTATTTGATACATATTGTTATTATTTTATTTATTCTTTTATTTCTTATTTTCATCAGGAGAAATACGTAGAGTAATAGGCGGTAGAATGCGCACGTTGTTAAATCTTATAAAGTAAGCAGTCAATATGAAAAGCTAAACTATTTCTATTATGCTTTGTACTTAAATGCACAGTTGCATTTCATTGGCATATAATCGCATATGTACTTATAAGAATAATGTTCATATAACTTAATTCTAACTTTGCTAAATTATTTGACAATATTTCTTCGTCATATTATTCATTGCAGCCATAAGCAGTGAAAAAAATAACTTTACTATAACTTTATCAGTTTCAGTGTAGATAGAAACTGTAAAATAAGAAATGCTTTTGAGTATGTGAAATTGAAAAAAAAAGTAATGATTACGAAGCTAGTCTTATTAGCTACATTGTACGAAGGTCGATTCTATGGGTTTTGCGAAGATTATGATATATCCAGCTTGACTAATTGATATGATGTGCCAAGGCCAGTTCAAGGATTTATCTTGTGCGAAGAACAGTACTGCGAGTTATGATGCAAGATGGCCAATTGTATGGAGCATGTTATCCGATGGACAAGCCTACAAAATATTTGGCTTGACCTATTGATATGATGTGTTCAGAGCAGTTCATTTATGTCGCGCGAACAATAGTATGACGGTGTGAAGGCAAATTTTAGGAGTTGTATCAATTGAGGACCAGTTTTATAAGTTGTGTTGTGAGAAAGCTAGATGTATGTGTTTTGTGGTGTAAAGGCAAGTTTTATGAGTTGTGTCATTCAAAAGTCAGTCTTATGAGTTGTGTTGTGAGAAAGCCAGTCACATGACAAGGCAAGATTTATGATGTTGTTTATATCTTTTCTTTAGGTAGAGGAATTATATTGTAAATTGAATTACCCTGACCAGAAAATCCGGCAAACACTTTAGTGCGACATATGGAAACATTGGATAGCTGTTTCGACCTTATTACGTCTCCTCAAAAGTAGTATGCAGTGATCTCCCCCACTTGAGATGAAACCAGCGACCATAGAATACAAAGCCGATCTCTACCGCTGAGTCACCGGCCCACATCAGACACAAGCGATGCCAAATTAACTAGTCATGGCAATTGCGCGGCCAATTAACCTGCATGTGTCTTGTAAGTTGCATTCGTACTCTTTACAGAGGCCACGTTTTCCCAAGAGGATTGGCAATATGCATCGGCGTAATTATTAAAACCTCATGGGTAAGGAAATAGATGTTTTTTACACTTTTCTTTTTTTTTTTTAGGTAGTGGAATTATATTGTAAATTGAATTAGCATGACCAGAAAATCCGGCAAACGCTAGTGCGTGACACCGGAACCACTGGACAGTTGTTTTGACCTTATTAGGTCTCTTCAGTTTTATAAGTTATGTCATTCGAAGGTCAGTCCTCTTAGCTGTGTTGTGAGAAAGCCTGTCGTATAGGTAATGTAATGTGAATACCACTTCTTTGAGTTATGATGTTTGAAGGCCTGTCAACCAAGTTATCTTGTGTAAAAGAAAGAATTCTGTGTTAATTTGTGCGATGGCAAGTCCTATTAATTATGATTGATTGATTGGTTGTTTCATGGATTGGCTGTGTTTTACAGCATATAAACGCTTATAGGTTACTTAATGCCAAATCCTATTTATACTATTTAACATTTGAAATTTGTTTAACATTATTCCTTCATTTATACTGGACATTGGCCTAGCGGTTAGAGTGTTCGCCAATGGCCCGGGAGACCTGGGTTCAATCCCAGGTCGAGTCATACCAAAGACTCAAAAAATGGTACTTGATGCCTCCTTGCTTAACACTCAGCATTATAAGGTACGGATCAAGGGTAAAGTGGAGCAATCCAGGGAAAGGAGTAGCGCCCTCCCCTACACCTTGGTGTAGTAAGCTATCGAAAAGGGAGCCTTCGGGTCACCCTCGACTATGGTCGCCAACTTTACTTATTCCTTCATTTACACACAGTTAAATTATTCTAAATATGCAATATAATACTAAGAATTCAATCTAACAGTAATTTCTTTGCACTCATTTTAATATTTTCCAGGATAGAAAATGATTATGTATTTCTATTTGACCATATATTGAGTCATAGTGGATCTGAAAGTAATGGCAATGAGGAGGTACTCAACATTTCCTTAAGATCTTGGTATAGGACCTCTTCATCACATATTTTAGGGCGATGTCCGGGACAAAAGCTTTGGGGGTTCTTACCCCTATGCCATGCCGCCTGCATATTCTACTGTCCCAGTGGAGGGAAATTTGAAAGTTAATTCATTCAAAGGCCAGTCTTTCATTTGTTGTTTGTGGAAAGTCTGTCCATTGTATCATGTCGTATGTAGGTCTGTCGTTTGTTTCTATTACATCATGCGAATACCATTTCTTTGTATTATGTCATTCGAAAGTATGTCCATTGTGTTATGTCATATATAGGTCTCTTTTTTGTCTTATATCATACGAAGGTCGGTATTTTATGTTATGTCATTCGAAGGCGGGTCTTTTGAAGGCGAGTTATTTGTTTTATGTTATACGAAAGTTTGTACTTTGTTTTATGCCATGTGAAGGACAGACTTTTGCGTTGTGAGTCGAAGGCCAGTTCTTTCTGTTATATCAAGCAAAGTCCAGCTTTTTGTTTTGTCAGTTGAAGTTCTATCATCTTTCGATGTCAGCTGCAGACTCGTCTGTTTTTTTTTTATGTCATGTCAGTGATATTCCTTTCTGTTTTCTCATGTGAAGACCAGTCCTTTTTATGTCATGCAAACTTCAGTACTTTGCGTTATTTCATGCGAAGCTCTCTCTTTTCTGCTATGTCATTCAAGGGCCAGTCCTTTATTATGTCATGTAAAGGTCACTCCTTTCTGTTATGTGATGCAAAGGGCAGTTTGTTTGTTTTTTGACAGACGAAGGTCGATTTATTTCTGCTATATTATTTGAAGGTCTATTCTTTGTAGTATGTCTTACGAAAGTGGGTCTTTTGTGTTATGTTATGCGAAGGTCTCTTCTCTGTGTTATGACATACAAAGGCCAGTCTTTTGTGTCAGATAATACGATTACCTGTTCTTTTTTTTTTTTTGTTATGTCATGTGAATGCAAGTGTTATACGCCCAATGGCTAGCCTTATAAGTTATGTTTTGAGAAGGTAAGTCATGTAAGCCATGTTTTTGAAAGGCCTATCATTTGAGCTCTGTTATACCAGTGCTCTATTTTATGTTGTGCGAAGGTCTATCATATCATGTATAATATGAGGAGGCCAATCAGATAAATCATGTTGTGAGGAGGTAAGTTCTATTTGCTATGATGTGAGAGCGCCACACAAATGAATTATGTTGCACGAACCCCGGCTCTATTACTTATGTAATGTGAAAGCCTGTCATCTGTATCCTGCTGTGCAAATACTGTCCCTATTTGTCACAAGAAGGTTAATTCTATGATTTATATTGTCAGAAAACCAATCCTATGTCGTACCAAAGACACTCCTTTGTTTTATATTGTTTGAAGGCCAGTCCTACAAGTTTCTCTATGCGAATATTAGTTCTATGCTATGAGAAGGTCAGTCCTACTGGTTATGTTATGAAGAGGCCAGTATTGTGAACATTGTTATGCAAAAGCTAGTTGTATCTGCAATGTTCACTGAAAATTTAAAGTTTGTTCGTTTCTCAGACCTACCACGAAAGTTCTCACGGCTGACCCTTTGTTGTTGGTCAGATAGCTTGTCACTCTGTTTGATAAATTTTGGAGGTGGTCACATCATTTCAGTTGTGGTTGATCTTGAGCGCATTGGTGAAGATTATCTGACTGTATTCAAATAAAGTCGACACAAAGGTATACAATTTCCTTAGTTATTATGTGTTTAATCATTAAACTCAGTTTAGTTGTGGTTCAAGAGTAGAATTATTTGGCTTTCAATTACGAAGTTGGTCTCACTAACAATGTTTGTCAAGTTGTAATATATTTGCTACCTCTCACCTTAGTTTCGCTGGTACCCGGCGATGTGACCAACAGCAAAATATCAATCACAAGAAGTTTGGTTTTATCTTGGAGAAGTGGTCAAAAACCGGACTTGGCGATTCTAAAAAAGACTTTAGACACTTTATAAATAGGTGAGCGACAAACCAGGACCTAAATTCCGGGGCAAAGTGAAACGACCTGACCTTTCTTTTGGGTTGGGTGGGATTTGTGAAAGAATGACTTTTTTCTTTATCAACTTGAAAATACGTCTTCCTTTCTTCCATTAAATTTTGTGAATTATTGTGACAAATAGTATGACTTTTCCTTTCCTGAGAGGAAAAAACACATCTCTTTAATATCTCTTAAACTATTATATGTATGTTCGTTTTTGCCAGCGATATTAAAGATGCTCGCAACACTACAAGCATACCTTGCCAAATATTACAACATATGTGGCATCCATAACCCATATTATCACCGATGAAAATAAGTTGATAATCTTAGATTGGTTCACCAAAAATGTTTTCGCTAATCTCACCGTCAATTCATATTACAATGTCACCTTTTTTATGATTGATACACCAGAAATTATATATCCCTTGAAAACATATATTTTAATCAACATAGTTTCATCTTTTTAAATGGCAATCCTATGAAATCATTAGACCAGTACATATACCTAGAAGGAAATTCACATCAAAGGAAAGTGATGCCAACATACGTTGAGAGAAGTCATGAACTGCTATCTAGAGGTTATTGGAAATCTGATAAAATAAATTCTTTCAAGCTCTAGCCTTGTCCGTAAAATTATACGGTTGCACCGTTCCCTTATCCGTTAGATATATGTTCTTCCTGAAACATTTAAAGAACGTCTTTGCCGCAACCATTAAATCTCTGATTCCTGAATCCTTTACATTTTCCCTCCCAAAACAATTCAAAGCTCTCTTTTAAAATTTCTCTTCCCAACCACTTTATAGTTGTCATTCCCAAAACCTCAAAATCTCTCATTTCTGGAATAACTGATACACTGTTTTCTGAAAACTTTGAAACTACCTTTGCCAAACAACTTAAAACCCATCCTCCCGAACCTTTTAACGCTCTGCTTTCTAAACTATTTAAAGCTCTCCCTCAAACCCTCTAAAACTCTTTTTTCTGAACTGTTTAAATCTCCGCTTTCCAAATAACTTAAAGCTCACTTTCTCGGGTCGTTTAAAATCTCCTTTGACTGAACCCTACGCAACTATCCTTCCCAAAACTTTTAAAGCTCTCTTTACCGAACCCTTTAAAGCTCTCCTTTCAATATCTTTTAAAGCACCATTTCTTGAACCCCTCATAACCCCCATTCTTCAACAATTCAAAGCTTCCTTTCCCGGACACTTTTAAAGCTCCCTTTCATTCATCGTTTGAAGCTCCCTGTTCCGAACCCTTTAATGCCCTTCTTTCTAAATATTTTAAAGCTCCCCCTACGAAGCCTTTTACAACAATCTTTTCCAAACCCTTAAAAATTTAATTTCTTGATCATTTAAAATTTGAATACCATAGTTTTGTAGATTTAACAGTAGAAATAGAAATCACCGTCAAATTATTCGTTGAGTCATGTAACCGCGACATAAAGTCCACGCGTTTTGAACAATAGACTGCTTAACTCCACCTAAATTCTATCACATATACGATTGTTTGAACTGCATTTTTTATCCAGTGTTGCAAACAACCTATCAATAAATGTCTCCGTGAAAATAATAAATAAACCATTACAGCGATTAACCGAGTTTATTTCTAAAGCTCTATGAATATTTTTTTTGTTTTGTAGTGTTTTGTTTAGAAATAAACTAGTCATATGTATTTAAATCAAAATATGTCAAAACCCAAAACTGAATCGGTGTTACGTAAGGAAAAACCAGACAAAGATGACGTCATCAATACAAATAAATGGCTCATTTCTTTTCACTCGTGGCTTTATAGATTATTTTAGTCTTTTGACAAAAAAATTAAAATTTTGGTCGTCATGAAAAACATATATCCCTTGAAAATAATTACTGTTTCGAACAGAATGAAGTAAAAACATTTAAAACTCTATATGTAGCATACATCAGTCTCAAGAGAAGATGAACCTTCGTATTAATATCGGCACAGGTCTACACAAGGTCGTATGAAAGACCATCAAATTCGAATCATGTAAATCTCCCTTTTTCACGGCACCAGTGTTGTCCAAATGAAGAGCAGGATACTATACAACTTGCCATTAAGGTATTCTTAGAATGATGCTGAATACAACGTCTTAGAGTCTTCAGTTGCTCGTTTTGCCTCTCCCCTCTGGCAAGTTACGCTGTGACACTAAGATCCGCTTCTGAATGCCCATATTTAGGGCAATAATGCATATACATATAGGCACAAGAATAACAATATGATTATGTGTGCATAGGTGTGATACATATGTATCTATATGAGTGTGGGGGTAGACTTATATGAAGGGTTGTGCATGGGCCGAGATGGCGTATATGTACGCTTGTACTTAAATTTACACGCATGTCAAAAAGATAGATAAACAATTTTGGAGCGTCAAAAGACTTAAATAGATAATAAAATAGAAAGAGAAAGATGAAAATTTATTTTCTTTAATGTCCGTCATAAACAGAGGTCATTGGAACTAGCATTGTTATAAGTCAGTAGAAATTTATAGCATTTCTTAAAAAAAAAAAATTGCTTTTAGAAGGTCTACTATCCATATATTCAAGGAAGCAATCAGGAGATAGACGACTCGCAGCTCAAGGCAGTAGTATGTTGTGCTACCACCTTGAGAAAGGGTATGGATTCAGAGTTTTTCTTTTCCTAGACTGGTTGCCCTCAGCAAGGCCAAAGAGTCTGTCTCCTCAATCATTTCTCCATAACTTGTAGAGGAACAAGATATGGATTCATATCTTTTATAAGAGCGTTAGTATGCAATGAAATGTAAACGGCCTTATTTAGAATTTGAACTTGGCTCTCCGACTCCATGTTTAAGATAATCAAATAAATGTTATGAATTTTTGTTAGAATAATAAAAAAAAAGGAATGTTTTCTGAATAGAATTAGAAAAAAAACAACTTTTCTATTCTTATTTGTTCAATTAGTGTAACAGATGTCTGTAATACTTAACTTTGATATATCGTAAATTCGTCAAAAGGACACATAGTTGAACTTAGTACAAAAACAATAAAGGAAAACTCCCCAAAAGCTTCTTGCATGAGGAAAATATTAACTAGTAAACATAATGCAGTATGATATTTTCGCGCAAGGCATGACGTGACGAAAATATATTTGCAACTTCTTTAAATTCGACTAAGTTGCTCACTGCTTAGTATAAGGACTTTGACAACAATCTTATAAGGTAATAAAAAGGTTAAATTAATTTAGTATGTTTTTGTTTTCAATTAAACTTACTAATATTACACTCCAATATAAGAAAAGCTTCTTAGAATTGGACACTAATTTGTCCTGTGCATACTGATGTAATACATGTCAAGTTTGTGTTTATCAATGATAACTATTAATAATTCACCGACTAAAAAAACAACAAAAAATATTATAGATAATTTTTTCAGTAAGAGCATTTCTTATAAGATATAATGCATAAATAGGTTTTTGATACATTATCAGTTACGAAGAAAAAGTTATCCAAATATTTTTCTTAGAAAGTGACCCCGAAAAAATCAAAATTAATAATTTAAGAATTTCCTTTTAGAAATGAATATGATTACTTTTAATACATAACTTTTTTAACGTCCATGTATACTTTTTGACAAATGAAAATAGAAATGATTCAAGCAATCAATGAAAAATATTAATCAAACTCGGGATGAATTTACAACAGAAATGAAACAAAGAATGTTTGATAAAAAAACACGAATTGCATTACCAAACAAAACATTGCTGAAACTACACATGAAAATGACCCGTTGAACATTAATAGTTAATTTGACGATTTTTTCTTTATTTTTCTTATTTTATCCATATAAGTTTTATTTTTACATAGCAACTATATATAAATGTATGGTGTAGTCATGATAAAATAAATGATATGCATGATATAATTGTAAATTAAAGTTCGCTACTGTAGTTGTGGGTGACCCGAAGGCCCCTTTTTCAATTGCTACTACACCAAGGTGTAGGGGAAGGCGCTACTCCTTTCCCTGGATTGCTCCATTTTACTATTGATACGTACCTTATAATGCTGAGTGTTAAGCAAGAATATATCAAGTACCATTTTTTAAGTCTTTGGTATGACTCGACCTGGGATTGAACCCCAGTCTTCCAGACCATCGGCGAACGCTCTACTCACTAGGGCAATGCATGATATAGTCAAGGTAAATTATAGAGAAAAGCGTGAAATATTTTTCGTAATTAGTGTAGTTTCTCAGTTTCTACATTTTGAAACTGGCACACACACCCAACGATCTTTCATAATTAGAGTCAGAATCTCTCTCATCTGCTAAACTTGGTATATTGGCACAAACACCTTTACAGCAAGAGAACAAACCAAACAATGCGCACTGCAAGAACACCTAGCGGTATTGTAATCAGATCTGCAGTTACGTCGAACATCTAAGAGTTTCGTGAAAGCTGACATGATGGTTATAAACTGCAATAGTTCAACAGGCTATCTGAACTTGTTCTACTCAATATTCTCTGGTATACCTTTGACATATATGCTGGTCTCCTTAACACATTCGTATAATTTATTTTGTAATTTATCCTGCCCGGATTTAAACTACCCGTGTTAATATTGTGGCTATTAAATGCTTACAGAATTAGAGTTTGTTTTATAAAAAATCACTGCAATGGCCTTGAAGTTTGTTTTTTTCAAAACTAATCAGGAAGCAATTATTCCAATTGTTTAAAAAATCATGAAACATGCTTATATAAAATTCCACGCAAATTCCTGCAAGACGCCCGAAAATAACGCGAAAACACTCCTTGATCGAAAATATTTTTATTTTTTCATTCCAATTCATAAATTGAAATGATCATAAATCATAAATGTTTTTTTAAGGTTTTAGAAACTGTTGTTGGGAAATGCATTCCTAGGAGCAACCGAAAATTTGAAAATGCAGTAATGCAAAGTTTAAATGAAATGTTTAGGGAAAAACGTTTATGTGCTAAGAAAAAAAAACAAGATCTATTCATTATCAATTTCAAATATTCATCGATGACTGATTTATCAAATGTTCTCTGAAAAGATGGATTGCAACGTGGGAAAAAAGAAATGTAATTTGTCACTTACTGCTCTACCACCCATGAAGATATATGTTTATGTCCAATATTGATAACACAATGTCATGGAAATAAATCACCTTCAGCTCGTAACCTAACAAAAGTCTTGTTGTGAAAAGTTTTATCTTCCAAAACCTTATAGTCATTTTGATACATTGACTTTTTGCTTTATATTCAATGATTCTTTTAATAAGTCTACCGCCATCTTAAGAAAAAAAAAACACTTACTTAAAAACTTCAAACGCAATCAGTTCTAGATGTTTGTTGTTTACAACGTGATTTTTGTACACCCCACCACTTAATCTGCAAGTTTTTTTTGTTTGATCGATTTATTAGAAAAAAGCATTTATTGCAGCTAACTTTAAAAGAAACTTATATATATATATATATATATATATATAAACTTATATCATCATCATCATCATATCGTGCTGGCAGCACGGATATCCCTGACCCTCTCTCGCCACTCCTCCCTATCGTTCATCGCCCTAGGTAGGTCTTCAGGACAACAACCTGTATCCTCACATAGCTGCTGAATGTACGTTCGTGCTGGTCGTCCTGCTTTTGCGCGGCCGTGTGTGGGGATCCATAAGAGTACATCTCTTATGAGTTCATCTCTGCTTCTCCAGCAATGTCCTGCATGTCTGGTTCGCTTAACTTGAATAGTTTTCGTGATAGGGGGCATGTGGCCGTACAGTTGGTGTCTTGTGGGGTGTTGCTGCCAGGACTTGTTCAGGATTGCACGCAGCATTCTTGTGTAATTGCCATCTAGTTTCTTCTCCAGCCGTTTTGTTAGCGTCCATGTAGTGAATCCATATAGCAGTATCGATGTGACCGCTGCCTGGAAGAAACTGCGTTTCATTTTATCGGTTAGGTCTGATTTCCATATAGTCGATAGCCTATTGATAGCTGTCCATGCTTTCGTTAACCTCGTTTCGATGTCCTTTTCGGTTGATTCGACGCTGCTTCCTAGGTACGTGAATTGGTCTACTAGTTTAAGAGGGGTTCCTTCTAGAGTGGAGATGTCCCCCGTTTGGTTATAGCACATATATTCCGTTTTGTGTGCATTAACATGGAGGCCTATGCTTGCTGCTGCTCGTTCCAAACTATGCAGAAGTGTTTCGGCTTGGTCAGGTGTATTTGCCAGTATCGCTATGTCATCGGCGTAGTCGGCGTCGGTAATTGTTGTTGCGGGGTATCTTCTGCTTCTTTTCTTCGTCAGTTCGAAGCCATTCTCTTTGATTTTGTCAATCGATGTTCTAAGTACGTAGTCTAGACAAATGATAAAGAGATACGGTGCCAGCGTGTCCCCTTGTAGTACTCCTGCTACAATGTCGAAGTATTCTGTGTCTCCATCTGGTGATCGTACTTTTACTTTAGTGTTTCTATAGAGAATCGTTATTGCCGCTACTGTTTCTTTAGGTATGCCGTACGCTAGTAGGATTTGTTCCATCTTCCCTCTGTGAATGGAGTCGAAAGCCTTGGTAAAGTCGACAAATATTAATGTCGCTTGTAGGTTCTTTGCCCGTACACCTTCAAGGATTCTGCGGATGGTTAATATTTGTGAGGTCGTAGATCTATTTCTTCGGAAGCCATTTTGTTTTTTTTTTTTTTTTGGTTTTTTAAAAAGCCAAAATAAACTCATATATATATGTATATATATATATATATATATATATATATATATATATATATATATATATATATTTAAAAAACATAATCTAAAATCGTATATATATATATATATATCTTTTATAAACATAATATAAAATCATTGGGAAAAGGGAATCGTTATTTTAAGAGGAATCAATATTTTAAAATTAAATATCAAATTTAATTTAATAACTATGATAATTTCTTTGAAAGCTATTGATGGATTAAGTGGTTATTTGATTGATTGATTCTAACGGCATGTTAACCCATCAAGGATAATTTTATAGCTAGAGTTTTTCGCGAACATTGTTCTTTCAGATTTACTTTTTTTTGCGTAATTGTTTGTTTCTTTCTTTTCATTTTATTTGAATATGATGGTAGTTATACAGAGCTATTAATTCCTTAGATGGCAGTCAATAAGCTACAACGGGTCATCAAACAACTCAATTGAAAATGTTTTAAAATTTATTATCTTAAACTAATTCTGCAAATATTTATTACGATCATTATATAGAGATATCTACCGAGGTAGTGAAAATCTTCAGTTAATTAAAACCTTTTTTATTTGTCATCTGACATAGTTGGTTTCTTTCTTTTCATTTTATTTGAATATGATGGTAGTTATACAGAGCTATTAATTCCTTAGATGGCAGTCAATAAGCTACAACGGGTCATCAAACAACTCAATTGAAAATGTTTTAAAATTTATTATCTTAAACTAATTCTGCAAATATTTATTACGATCATTATATAGAGATATCTACCGAGGTAGTGAAAATCTTCAGTTAATTAAAACCTTTTTTATTTGTCACCTGACATTTCTCCAGTCTCTACCAGGTTTAATTTTATGCATCGACAGGAAATAGAGGCAATAATACAGACGGAAAAAAGGATTCAAGGAAAAGAAGGATCCCGATTATCCAATAGATATTTTGTAATTTATGGCCATCCCAAATTTAGGTAATATATGCTGCAGTAATATAATTTTGTTCCAATTTGTAGCTCAACAGACAATGATATAATGTGATACAGCAATACAAAAAAAAAATCATCCCTTTTCTATATATATATATATATGTGTGTGTGTGTGTGTGTGTGTGTGTGGTCAGGAAACAGTCCTTCTCTTAAGCATGTTTGATTAAAAAATAAAGACACATTTTGTCTATATAATTTTATTAGGATCATTTCAAGTTTCCTGAAACGTGTTTCGATTTTAGTTAGGAGTTGGTAGATGAATTTACCGAAATTATCTCGAGCGCTTTCGGAGATCTCGTAGGCCACTATCAGGGATTATTTACAAGTGTCAAGACAGTCATTTTCAAGTTTTCAAGTTTTTATTTATGATATATATTGTAACAGCATTAGTTTTCATTAATTCACTTCGTGGGTTTCCATGGGATTAGATAATATATATATATATATATATACAAAGGACATTAATTATTCCTAATAATATTGACAAATTTATCAATCTCTCGGACTGTAATTTAACTCCACAACAAAAAGATTTCCTCAACTTAGGACCCAACTGCCATTTATTCCAAGGATATACCAGCATCAACAAGAATACAGAAATTGAAATTTTATACCAAAACATTTTAAAACTCCGGGATAATAAGGTAATCTCAGTCAAACCCGAATTCCATGATCTCCTTAAGGCTGAAGCCATCAAAAATAGATACAATAAAAAACAACCTACATTATTAACACATCAACTAAAAACTGCTGCTAAAGAATTACGCAACCACCCTAACATCACCATAAAAAAAGCTGATAAAACAAACATTTTTGTAGTACTCAATAAAACAGATTACCATTCAAACAAACGCCAAAAACCTTCAACGGCAAAGACGCCCTTACACAGTTGTAATATGCTAAAACAAAAGTTACATCACTTTTGTAGTAGATCCTCCCCTGATGATGGCCCAAAGTCGGGCAGAAAGTACTAGGGATACATGCAACTATGGACAATACATAAATCAATTCCCCCAGAATACAATAAAAGTAAGACGGGAATTCGAACGGATCCAAAAGAAAATATGTAGACATAAAATGTCTATTATGTTTAATGAAATTTGCATTAACGAAGAAATGATGCCTAAATATACATATATATATATATATATATATATATATATATATATATATATATATATATATATAATGGCTTTGCTAGCTTAGTGTAATAGAGTTTAGTTATAAAAATGAATGTTCATTTTTGGATATGTGTAAGTGTTGGTATATACATGTGAGGGATATTTTGACTAAAATAACATGAAGCTTAACAAACTGTATATCATACATATTTAACAATTTAATATGTAAACATAACTTTCATATTATTGCTAACAGTTTATTAGGTGGATCTGAAATTTAGATTATAATGCAAAAACAAACGAAAATGCTTAATATATAAAATTGTGTCTGAATTCAAAAACAATACCCTCTCATTTTTAAATTTGAAAAGGAACAATATGTCTGGAAATGCACATTCGGAGAGATTTGTAAAATTTCTACATACATTTTAACTGAACACTCGTGCCATTATGCAATGATGGAGAAAATTAGAAAAATCTGAACGCAAGCCTTTTTCTGCATTGAAAGTATGTTATTAGCCTTAAAGGGAAACGTTGGTAAAAATTTAAGGATATCTATAAAGTTTCAAAAGACATTTTCCCGCAGGTCCGAATTCTTTCGACTACTCTTTGACCATTGTTAAGGACAAGATTGACTCACACTCTCTCTCAGATAGATAGATAGATTGATAATTTTAATAGCGCAAATAAATTGTCAACAGTGTTTTGTGACTGTTACTCACACTTTCGATCATCAAACCAGGAGGCACCTGTGCCGTGTGTATCCCTTTCAGATGCGAATGATAATTTAATTTATTCATTCTGAAAAGGGTGGCCTCGTGATATTTAAATTTATTTACGCCATATATTTTAATTGATCATGCTCTAGTATAGTTATTTCTTCTTCTTCTTCTTCTTCTTCTTCTTATTATTATTATTATTATTATTATTATTATTATTATTATTATTATTATTATTATTATTATTCATTAGAGTTTTTCACTGGAGATTGAGTAACGGCAAGTCTCCTCAAGTCTCCAGGATTCTTCTTGGTATTCTGGCCGTTTTCATTAATGCTGTTGTTTGGATGGTCTCCGACCAGCCGCCAACTTCCAAATCTCCCAGGCCCTTTAATAATCCTTTAGATACCGTGCCAAAAGCACCAATCACAATTGGTATTATTGTCACCTTCATGTTCCATAGTTCTTTCAATTCTCTTGCAAGGTCGAGGTACTTATCTCTTTTTCCACATTCTTTCAATTTTATTCTGTGGTCAGCCTGGACGGCAAAGTCGACAATCTTGCAGATTTTCTATTTTTGTTGATTATTATAAGGCCTGGTCTTCTGGCCGAGATTAGGTGATCCGTTTGTATTTCAAAGTCCCATAGGAGTTTGTGTGTGTCATTTTCTAGGACAGATGCTGCGTTGTGAATATACCATTTGTTGGCATGGTCAAATTTAAATTTCTTGCACATTTCCCAGAATATTATTATTATTATTATTATTATTATTCACTCATTAGTGCTTTTCACATCAGCGT
Organism: Sepioteuthis lessoniana; assembly: GCA_963585895.1. NCBI lineage: Eukaryota > Metazoa > Mollusca > Cephalopoda > Myopsida > Loliginidae > Sepioteuthis > Sepioteuthis lessoniana. The sequence continues at coordinate 98,594,163 of OY757905.1, read as the reverse complement.
TAGCCGATGTTTTTTTACTGGAGTCTGAGTGACAGCAATTTTCCTTAAGTCTCCAAGACTCTCCTCAGTATTTTGGCCGTTCTCAATAATGTAGTAGTTTGGATGGTCCCCACCCATCCGCCAACTTCCAAGTCCTCCAGTCCCTTTAGTAATCCTTTAGTTACTGTCGCAAACGCAGCAATTACAATTGGTATAATTGTCACCTGCATGCTTCACGGTTTTTTCAATTCCCTAGCAAGGTCTTGGTACTTATCCTTCTTTTCACATTCTTTCAGTTTTATTCTGTGGTCAGCCGGGACAGCAAAGTTGACAATTTTACAAGTTCACTTTTTTTGCTGATTATTATTAAGTCTGGTATTCTTATTATGTGATTGATAGTTTCATTTCTATCCCCGCGTAGTCTACATTTGCTATTTTGCTGCGTCTTATCTATTCTCGCTTTGATATGATTGGTTCTTACGGCGTTGTATTGTGCTGCTATTAAGAGAGATTCTGTTTCTCTCTTAAAGTTTCCTTTTTTTAGCCATGTCCAGGTTTTGTCGTGTGAGATATTGTTCATTAGTCTTTTAAACCGCCCATAGAGTTGTTTTTCTCCCATTTTTGTTTCCTAGTTATTGTCATTTTGTTGTCCATCGTGTTATTAGTATCGTTTCTGATGGCTGTAATGAGTTTCCAGTTCTTTTTCATTTTTTGCAAATAATTTAATGACATCTCTATACATTAAATGATTGACTTATTCCTGCGATCTACTAAGTTTGTATCCGGCTGTGCAATTTCTGAGTATGTTGTTAAGTGGCATCATGGTAATTATGAATAGTAAGAGTGATAGAGCATCTTCTTGTAGAATACCTCTTTGGATCTTTGCTTCAGCTAATCTTCATCCTCCTGCTGTCAGTTCCACTCTCCAGGTATTCATGGTTTTGTCGATGAAGTTTATGATTTCATCTGATATTTTGTATATTTGGAGGCTGTTTATTATTCAGCAATGTGGAACCATATCATATGCCTTTTTTAGTCAATCCTGGCCATATCTAGATTTTTCCGTTTGGTTTTGCTCTCATTTAGAATGTGTTGATCTATTTAGAGTATTTCTGCTGTGTCTCTTGATCCTTTGTAGCATCCCATCTGCTCATGAGGAAACAATCTGCAGCTTGTTAGCGAGGTGTAAATTTTTTCCCGTTTTTGTGCTGTGAACATTTTCCACATCATTGGTAGGCAAGTTATGGATCTGTAATTGTTTAGGGCGGTTCGTTTGTTTGGGTCCTTTTGTATCAATGTGGTCCTTCCTTTGGTCATCCAGTCGGGTACGTGTGCTGTTTGTAGGCATTTATTCATTTCTTGTGCTAGTCTGTTGTGAATGGAGGTGAACTTTTGGAACCAGACACAATGTTTTCCATAATGGCCAGGCGTTTTCCAGTTTGATACCTTTTTAAGTGTAGTTTTGAGTAAATCAGTGTGTATTTCAGTTTTCGGGCCTTCTTCGAGTTCTTGTAGTTCTCTTGTGATATGGTTTATCCATTCAGTATTTTTAATTATGTTTTTGGTTGCCATATTTTAGTCCAGAATCGTTGGGTTTCTTTTTCATCCGGTTGTTGGTATGTTTTATTATCATCTCCTTCCAATTGTTGATAGAATTTTCTTTCATTGTTTTAGAATGTCCTATTTTGTCTGTATTGTTTTACCCTTTGTCAATATCTCTTTAATCTTCCTTCTTTTGTCAATACTTTCTGGTATATTTCCTGAAGTCGTATTGTAAGTTTTTCTTGTGTTGTCTTTTCTTTCCTGTTCCTAATAATTTCAGTGGTTTCCTTTTGTTTTATCATTTTTTAGCTGTTTTCGTAGTTTTTTTTTAATCTGAGATTCTAGTCGAAATTCCAATCCTGGTTTTGACTTTTCTTTCGTGATTTTTGAGGGGATCCTAATTTTCTCACAAACTAATTTCGCTCCTGCATAAATCAGTTCATTTAATTCGGTAATATTATTCGTTGATATACATGTCAGTACTTGATTCACTTTATTTTCTCTGCCTTAACAATTCTCCATTCAGTGTTTATTAATGATGGTAAAGTGCTCTTTTCACTGTTTAAAATTCTCTTTAAATTTCTTAGAATCAACTTTTGTTCTTATGTTAGTGTCTGTTCTGGGTTGTTTTGTTGTGCAGTTATTGGTTGGGTGGAGTTTCCACTTTTCAAAGTTGGCGGTTCAATTTGGATGGGCCGTTTTTGGTTGTTAATATTTGATGTACCAGGTAATGTATTATTACTCTTTTCTTGATCATTTATTTTTTGGTGTATTTCTATTATTTCAAGTTCTGAAAACAAACCCTTCTTCATCATCGTTCTAATTTGATCAGCGAGTCTCTGACTAGTAGTCTGAAAATTAGAAAGTTCTTGCCAGATCTCCATCATTCTTTTCCTGTATATTCTCTGTGTAGGATTACTCCTAAAATAGCAGTGTAATGCAAGTTGGTTGACTTCCCGAGTTCATGGTTTCAGTTTAGGTCTATCGTTGGTGTGGTTCTCTAAATCGACATTTCTCTACCTGAAAAGAGAACATCCAACATTCACTGTATGGCTATCGCTTCTCCCATGTTGGCTATCAAGCGAGTACCTGCCGATTATGACACCCAAGTCTGAAGCCTGGGTCCCATATTGTGTAATATTTGAATTTGACATTTTATGGGTGGTATATTTTGGCTATACCTGACCCAGGGGTTGTTTATTACCTGTGCACCTGACACAGACGTCCCTGATGATAGTCATGGTGACTGTTCATTGACAGCGGGTCACACAAAAAAGAAAACCAAAATTTTAATTTAGTCATAGTCCAATTACTTACTCTCATGATTTATTTCATAACTTTAATCATTCCTGTGTAATCTTTCTTTTTTCTATTTATTGCCCGATTTTAACATTTCCATTAAACTGGTAATGTTATAATAAATACAAAGCTCCTGATATTTTCCGATATATGAGGGATGCGAAAAATTCTAATTCTTTCTGGCAACAGCAAATACAGATTTCCTTAGATATAGAATAGTCCCATAAGTGATATAGAGATAATAAGCCGCTAAATTTAAAACAAATCTATTTCGTCGTCCCAAAAAATTTACCTGAAATAAATTTTGGCCATTTAGTTAGTCTTCATTTAAATACAACTGTTAAGCAAACGATTTTACGAGACACGAAAATCAATGTTTTTAAATAGAGACATAGTAACCAAAACTTATTCTTTGAGCAGAACTCTCAGCAACA
>OY757905.1:98423409-98588409 GCA_963585895.1 Sepioteuthis lessoniana | reverse complement strand
AATGTTTCTATTTCAAGCAATATAACAAAAATGTCCAAGAGAGTTTGGATTAAATATCTCAAGCCATATGTATAAGTCCCCCGTATGTTCCGGAAAAGTTATATTTATAGATTCTATTGGGAAAATTAAGGTGTTACGAAATATGACCAGAAATGTGTCATTAAAGATTAATAATAATTTCAACATACACACAGAATTAAAAACAGTTATAACTTCCGTAAAGAGTAGACCGGTAAAATTATATATATATATATATATATATATATATCGGGTTGCCCTCAACTACAGTTGCCAACGTAAAGTTGACAACTGTAGTCGAGCGAAACCCAAAGGCTCTCTTTTCAATAGCTACAACACCGAGGTCTAAGGGAGGCGTTACTTCTTTCTCGGCATTGTTCCACTTTACCCTTGATACGTACCGTATAATCCTGAGAGTTAAGTAAGGAGGTATCAAGTACTAGTTTTTGAGTTTTTGGTATAGCTCGACATAGGATTGTTCCCCGGTGTCTCGAACCATTGCCGAACACACTACTCACAAGGCCAAGTACGAGGCAACAGGACAATAAACCGGTTTTCTTTTATATATCCGTTATTAGATAAATTAATACAAAAAACAAAACAATGTTGTTATTTACTAAGCTGTGCAAAGAAATCAGACACAGGCCCCCGGTTGCTTAAAATACCTACTGTCCACTTATCTAAGTAATGAACAAGTCCATCGTTGCTGAACTTCGGTGATCTCATAGGACACAGTGCTTTCAACGTGACTTGACCGTAGGACAAAACAGGATGTCAGTTCTGTTTAACATTATATATATATATATATATATATATATACCTAGTAAGAATTGATAAATGAAGTCTTTAAGTTCACAAGAACCACCGTTCAGTGCCTGTCTGTTTGCATCATGATATAGATTAACGAACTCGGTTATTATTTTATATACATTTTCGTAGTACTATCAGATAAATAAATTGTTAGGACCGGCTCACTCAGTGAAGGAAAGACTGAATTTCACTGTTCGTAATATCTACATAGGTTTGGGTGATACATTTTGAAATATGTATTTAACCATCCCCTACACAATGAAGAGGAAACGAAGCAAGGTCCAGTTATTTTATGCTGAGTTTTTAAATTTATTTTTCCTTCTCGCTGACAGGTTGTCTTATCAAGGCTAAAGACCCAAGTCTTGCCAACTATATACCCAGGGCAAGAGGAATAATATATGGAGTTATGCCATTCCCGAAATAGCGTGAAGTGAAACGCAGTTGCAAAATATTCAAAACTTTAAATTGAGCTCATGATCTTCTTGTAGGATCTAGTTATGTTGTGTGTATATATCAAGCTGTCTAACTATCTATATATGTGTGTGTGTTTGAGAGAGAAAAAGAGAGACAGACAGACTGAGAGAGAGAGGGGGAGGGAGAGAGAAAATGTATGTTTGTTTTTGTGAGTATTTTACTCATATGTTTTATGATGTAACTGGGAATACATCCAGTTTCAGCCTGGAAGACTAGATAGATAGATAGATAGATAGATAGATAGATACTGATGTTATATAAAAGCATGAAGTGTGTGTTGTTATTATCCTTCTCTAAATATTGTGATCTGCTATACTCATCCTAATCGTTATATCTATAACGTTTCAACCTCTGTACTTTCCAGCCTTCATCAGGTGCCTTTTGTTATACTCGATAACCTTCTAGGCATTCCGAACTTAACCCGTTATTTGAAGCATCGCATAGACTGTTCTAATCTCGCCGAAACTTTTTCATTATAGCAACTACGATTAATACGGTATGCAAGTGTAAGATATGAAACGCAATGAAAATTTGCTTTTCCGATTATCAGCTGATGTGGCTATGCAAATCTATCTTAAATTGCTTTCAAATTCCAAGTTTTAGATTACCTTGAATTGTAAAGCTTGTTACTTGAGTTTATCTCCCAAATACTTTAACCCCCAAGCAGTCGTTCGTTTTCAATAGACATATTTATATGTTAAATTGAAAGTCTATACGTGCAGAAATTTAGAAATACAGACGCAGGCGCTCGTGTTTGCATGTATATATATATATATATATATATATATATATATATATATATATAAGATTACATTTCACTATATCTAATATCTTGTTGCTTGTCGTTTGGTTTTATTATTTGGTTTTATGAAAAAATGAAAATAGAATAAATATCTAAGATTTGAAGCTTTTTTTCTGAAAAAGATCCCCGGGCTATTAAGTTGGGTATTCAACTAATCCATGGTATTTTGCACACCTGACAAATGACAACGTTCATATCACTTACTAGGATTCTACCTCTTGACCTTACGAACAATAGGACGACTTTGCGATACATTCTCGTAATTAAGTTAGAACATTTCAAGTATTTTCGAACAACTTTTTTTTTTATTCAGCTGCACCTCTTTCCGCGTACGCGTGATGACTGCCATGTCTTCCATGCTTTATATTTCATTTATGATTTTAATTCTCTATTTACAGATCTCTCTCTCTCTCTCTCTCTCTCTCTCTCTCTCTCTCTCTCTCTCTCTCTCTTGCTATATATATATATATATACGTGATTGTTTGTGTATCTCCCTCAGCAGAGAAAAAGATATCTGAATTATCTATACATATTTATCTCTATCATAGCTTATTTTCTTCACTCTTATTCATACATATCCTTTCTCTCTCTCTTTATCTACCAATCTATCTATCTATCTATGAAGAGTATATGTTTCTCACTAGAGTGGACTCGCAGACACATGTATATATATAATTTTAGATTAACAAATGGACATGCTACGTCAGTGGTGTATTTTTCGTTTCTTCTCTTATGACATAACAGTTCTTTAAACATTTTTAAATATTTTTTAATTTTTTTCTTTAATAACCTTTCTTCCGACTATGACTCAAGGTCGAAAACAGTTGATAACAATCGAAAAATATTTAAGAAATCTTCCTATTTCTCATCACTTTTTCCTGTTATATATATATATATATATATATATATATATATATATATATATATAACAAATATATATATATATATATATATATACACACACAAACACACACACATACACAAACACACACACACACACATACATATATATATATATATATATATATATATATAACCAAATAAATATATGAATGCACACATTTATGAATTAATAACCACGCATGTATATATATATATATATATATATATATATATATATATATATATAATCAAATAAGTTAATAATTAAATGAATAAATAAAAGTAATGAAGAAGATAAAATAAATTGTGACTTATCTATTAAGAAACCAACTTCATTTTTTGACAACAAACATAAATTATTTCCTACCTTTGATTAAGTAATTCGTTGGGATTATTTTAGGAATCTATGCTAAGATTCCTCCATCCATAAATTGCAATATTTATCCCCTGTTTTATACTTACAGCATATTTTACTATCTTCCATTAATATGGGGTTCGTTCCTAGATTTTTGTTAATTTCCCACACCGAATTAGATAAACTAGTTTTTTGTCTATATGCCCCGTGTGCGAAACTACTTCTATGATTGCAATATCTTTTTTAAAAGGGACGCTGCGTGGAACACACTTATACCTTTTTAACATATCTGTTAATGTTACTATCGTTAGGTCCACAGCTGTATACTTTGAACTCATACACTATACACTCCAAATGGCACTTCCATTAGAAGGGGCAATTAGTTTTATCAGTGCAATTAAGTTTGCTTTTATTCATTAAACTTGCCACATAAGAAATATTACTATTACTATATTTAACGGTGTTCCTATTAAATAATTTGTATAAACGATTCGATTGAGGAAAGTTTTTTTCTTTCATAATCCGAAAAATTCTTTTCCTAACTAATTGGTTTCAGCCATACTGTTTGGTGGCGTAACCCATAAAATGTTCCTTGCTCTATTGTTCCTATTACGTAAGTCCACAAATTCATTACTAGATTTATAAACAAGTTTGGTTTTATATCTGCTATTTTTTAATGCCTCCTCATATTCGTGTTTATTCCCAGTAAAGATATCACTGTTAGAAGAATTCGTAGTTAATCTAACCAGGATACTATTTATTTGAGTTGGTTGGAACCTGTATGAATGTAACATGGGACTTGGTTATGTTTTCTAAATGGGGTCACTGTACCGTTATACAAAATAAATATGACGTCTAGGTAATCGGTAACTTTTAAATTAGTTCGAATATCCAACTTGAATTATAGCTTATTGAACGACCGATGTAATTTTTTTCTAATAATATCACCTTTTCTATGCGTACCATCATCATCATCATCATGTCGCGCCGTCTGCGCGGATATCCCTGACCGTCTCTCGCCATTTCTCCCTATCACTCATCGCCTCCGGCAGGTCTTCAGGATTACAACCCGTGTCCTCACATAGCTGCTGTATGTAAGTTCGTGCTGGTCGTCCCACACTTGCACATCCATGAGTGGGGGTCCACAGGAGTACATCGCTTATGAGCTCGTCCTTGCTTCTCCAGCAGTGTCCCGCGTGTCTGGTTCGTCGAACTTGTATAGTTTTTGTGATGGGGGGCAAGTGTCCGTATAGTTGGAGTCTCGTGGGGTGTTGTCGCCAGGACTTGTTTAATACTGCTCTCAACATTCTTGTGTAATTTCCGTCCAGCCTCCTCTCCAGCCGCTTCGTAAGCGTCCATGTGGTGCATCCATATAGCAGTATCGACACAACCGCTGCCTGGAAGAAACTGCGTTTCATTTTATCTGTTAGGTCCGACTTCCATATGATCGAGAGCCTATCGATAGCTGTCCATGCCTTCGTCAGTCGTGTGTCGATGTCCTTCTCGGTTGATGAGACGCTGCTTCCTAGGTAAGTGAATTTGTCGACTAGTTTCAGAGAGGCTCCGTCTAGTGTGGCAATGTTGCCTGTTTGGTTGTAACACATATATTCGGTTTTGTTTGCATTGACATGTAGGCCAATGCCAGCTGCAGCTCGTTCCAGACTATGTAGTAGTGTCTCTGCTTGATTAGGCGTATTCGCTAGTAACGCCAAGTCATCAGCGTAGTCGGCGTCCGTGATTGTTTTTGCGGGGTACCTTTTGCTTCTTCTCTTAGTCAGCTCAAAGCCATTTTCTCTGATTTTGTCGATCGAAGTCCTAAGCACATAGTCTAGACAGATGATAAAGAGGTACGGGGCTAGTGTGTCTCCTTGTAGTACTCCTGCAAAGCCGATGGTTACAGTGGTTAACAATGCTATTAAGGTTATATAACAATATAAACCTTAAAAATTCAGACAACAGAATGAACCCATTGATTATCAAAGTTGCCACAAATTCCCTTTTTAATCCATAATGCTTCATCATGGTACAGTATTAATTTACGGCAATGCTTAATAATAGTAATCTTATCTTCGAAAATTACTATATACTCCTTAACCAGTTTTAATGCCTCAACAACTTTTTTCCGTAATAGACGGGTAAAAGTCCAGAATATCATATTTGATTAAGCAGCATTTATCATACTTAATATAATCGCGAAAACACTTGACACAGTCCTTGGTACCGCGCCATTGATATATATTTGGAGCTGTTCTAAATATTGTGCATATATCGAGGGAAAATTATTTAACAAATTTTACCCACCTTCATTTTACAAGGATTGATTAGTTTACTCGCTGGTTTATTCTAAAAATCATCCTTATGATCCTTAAGAGTAATAAAGCAACTTTTATGTTAAATTTCTCTATCGTATCATCCACTTTTAAGTTATCAGCTTATAATTCAGATTTTTTATTCAACTCAGCCTCCAGATTAGATGGGGCCTTTTTGTAATGCTTAAATAACTTCTCTGTGTAACATCGGCTTATAACTATGAGGGTTCATCTTATATAAGTTATTTATCCCCTTAACTAAAATTTTACCATTAGCTTCAATATCCGGGGGTTTCCTCGTGGTGTAATTGTTAAAGCGATGGACTGCGGAATCGTAGTAAGCGAATTCGTACTCCAGTCGTGCTATTACGTTCACTTTCGGGCAAATAACCTTGGGAAAGGTATGAAACCCCTTATTCTCCCAGCTATTAAATAGTTAAATAGTACCACTACTGCTCTTCTAGGAGAATGGCCTTGGCATTATATGACCTACAAAGGTTGATATGCCATTAAACAAATAAACAAAACCAAACCTTAAATATGCTTAAGATTATTCATTATTTGTTGTTGTATGTTGTTGTTAACTCTTCTATACCTTATAGATCGAGTAAGCACTATTAAATCCGACTCAAACGTGTCTAGCTCCTTCATTTGAAGAGGGTGTTTGTTAGTTTTAAATCCATAGAGCTCCTGGGATCTTGTTTGAAAATTGTTTGTAAGAAAAAGTATGCTTTTCATCTAATATTTGGAATAAAAGATTCCAACTTATTTAATAACGCTATTTTATACTGATTTTTATCCGATAAAGGTATGTTTTAAAAAGAATATGGTATGTGGTTTTGCTCCATTGCGTTTGAAACTTACAGAGGTACCCAGAACTATTTGATTAAATAATCAATTTTTTATGAACAATTCTATAATTTTGACTGTGGGAAAAAACAGATAGTACAATTTCCAATTAAAAAAATATATTACACAAACTAGCATCCGGGAAAAAATCCATAAAAAATAGATTCCCAAAAATATCATTCCATTAAATATATTTATATTTCGTTCTGCTTTGTGTATTAGCTTTAGGAGTTATGTCGGTGCCTTTGTTTTTTGTTTTTTTGTTAGGTATGAGTTATTGGTTGATTATTTTCAAGTAGTCTTTCCTTTTTAATGGTATTTTCCCCGGATACCTCTTTGTGTATTATTTTTATTTGCAAATTGTACAATCTGCTTTTTTGCACACCATTAGAATTATAGAATAGTTTATAAAAAATGGATTACTTAATTAAATATATATATATATATATATATATATATGTGTGTGTGTGTGTGTGTGTGTGTGTGTGTGTGTGTGTGTGTGTGTGTGTGTGTGTGTGTTCGACTGCGTAGTTTACCATAGAAGTACAATTTATTTTAATGAACATATACTATAGTTATGTTCAGGCCTTCAAATAAGCTTTAATATTGGTATACATGGTGAAAATTCTCTTTGAGAGATGACATAACAATTAACAATAGTCATTAGGATGGAATATAGCCACAATACGCACTAAATCGTATAGAATTTAAATTTCCAAACTTCAAAAGAACAATAAATAAATTGTCTTATTAAAGTAAATCCCATGTAATCAAACATACCTAATTTTCGATGTCGACATGAACTTCATGAAAAATTTCAACTCGATGAAAGGCCCGGCTTATCTTTGTATATAGCGATTTCGAGTTGTGTTCTGATTACCGTCAAAGGAAATGGACACGGTGACCCGAATTAAAATCCTGGACAAAGCTGTCTGCATTTCACATAGCGCCAATATCCTTAGGAAAGTTATGAATGTAAATATTCTCCTTCGAGCTGTGTAAATAGTGAGATAGGACTTTTTAACCTTAATATTTCACCCGTTATAAGTAAAGTTAAGTTGGCGACCATTGTCGAGGGTGACCCGAAGGTTCCATTTTCAGTAAACTATTACACCGAGGTGGAGGAGAGGGCACTATTCCATTCAGTGGATTGCTCTACTTTACACTTGATCCTTATCTTATAGTCCTGAGTGCTAAGCAAGGCGGCATCAAGTACCATTTTTCGAGTCTTTGGTATGACTCGATCTGGGATTGAACCCAGGTCTCCCGGGCCATTGGCGAACACTCTACTCATCATGTCAATGGCAACCGTTATAGGAAAAAAAAATCGGAATTCAGACTTGCTAAGCTCCGATAAAAAACATCCTTGTATCGTATCCTACTCGTGCGGAGGTGTTGGGTAAATATATATGTATTTATCTCATGTAGCTTTAATAGTGTTCCATGAGTGATGAAACACGGTACTGTCACATGGTCAGTTGATCTCTGACTAAACTAGCTCCTCTGTCATTTTGACCTGAAGAGTATGCTCAGTTGGATGAAAAATAAAACCTGTCAAAATGAAAATGAGAGCTCCTGTAGAGTTAACAGCTATCAACTACGTAAGTGTTATGGAGCATCTGAAAAGCATCTCTTTTTGGTGTGAAGAGTCCTTGAATGTGCCAATCCATTTCTTTTGCGGAAGTGAAAAATCCATTAATCTGTTTCTGACACCTTACTAAACTCAGCAAACATTCACTCAGGAAACAAGGGTGAAACGTCTTTTTTCTTTCAGTGTACAATAAGAGGCTACGTTCAGCATTTATTCCAAACCAGACCCAAAGCTTGAACAAACAGACCCTATCAGATACTCGGGGTGGTTTTAAAACTGTCCTCTTTCCCAAAACCGGAGAGAAGTCCCATTTGTTGACACAGACAAGCTCGTTTCTAACCCCAAACAGGCAACTGAGAGTAAATCTTGGAAGACAGTTGAAATTCCCTATACACATTATAAAGGCAACATTCGACCTAGACATGGTGATCTTCTCGGATATAACAAACAGGTGAGATTAAGGGAATTACTAAGGGCTGGGGGCGAGCATCTAGAAGAAGCTTATGAGAAGAAGGTTTTTAGATATCGGGAGCTGCTGTAACAGTATACATGCGAGGGGTTGGCGGGTCTTATACATGCCAACAAATTTCAGCTCGTTTACTCTGCAGGGAATGGAGAAAACTTGTTATAACAAGGGATTCTAAAGGCAGAGGCATAGGAGCAATCACAGAGTCTGCGTAAAATTTCATTAGGTTTTTTTCGGATTAAGCGGACAATGCTTGAAAGCAAGCCAGAATTAAATTATTTTTTAGTGGGTGGATATGATCTTCTCTTTCTTCGGACTACCACCGAAAGATACTCACCACGATCAATTTCATTTGTCGTTTCATGTATTCCTCTCAGTAAAAATAATTTTCATATGGGCCTATTTGACCCATGCATGGAACTCTAACAAGGACTCCCACTCCGGTTCAGAATAGATCTGGAGCAAATAATAATGAAGAGTGCCTCACCACCAGATGCAGGTTAGGAAAGCCTTTTTCGGGCGTTCTTACCTAACTACGGAGGATTTAATCGGCATCTTATAAGCCCCACAAATTGGGCAATTGAGCTGTGGGAGCGCTTGTCGAAAACCTTCGTTTAAATCTGGTATCATAAGGACTTTCTCCTCTCCCCAATGCTTTGATAACAGTCGGTGATAATTTCCTCATCCGTCTGCTTCCAACACATAATCAATACAACCAGCATAGCCATTTCGTAACCATTTCGTAAACAACTTCACCTAAATTGAAATTCATCTAAAGCTTTCTTCTCATAGCTGTGGCAGTAAACATGAAAATGAAGTACTCGAGTTACTTTCACTTGTTTTACAGCTCTATCTTGGAATACGAACTCCTGAATTATGAAACCCGAAAATGACGAATTCCACTTTCGATAATGATGATTAGTTTATTTTTTTGATAAAGAAGATTTGTCTGGGAAAATATTTTGGCTTCAGGTAAACTTGGAATTACACATTCATAATTAGAAAAAAAACAAAAGAAAAATAAATTTTAAAAAGGCAATATTTTACATTCGATACAGTGACAATGTTTCACAAATACATACGTTTCCCTAATTACAGACCATTCATGCATTTACTGAAAAAGGTCATTGTACCGATTGTTAAGGTTTGACGCTAATCAGAATCTGATGGTGTGGTACCAGTTCCGAAGATCTGGAGTATGTAGAATACAACATCATTGCCATTACTCTCAGGTCCATTCTGACCCGGTAAACTAGCTCATGTTAGTATAACTGGCATGGAATTGAAGGAGTATTGTACACGCCCCAGATCTCCAGTAGCAAAACCCCACAACTAGATATATCATACTCAGGACACCACTTCTTTTCCCATTTTCTGGGAGTAACCACAGTAAGCCGCTCCGACTGTGCTATTTCAAAGGTAATATATTCATGTATATCTCTAACGCTGATATACGAACTAGTTTTGAGGCAGTAGCTGTCATTCTTATCATTTAACATTGATTTTACTTTGGCTCATGTCTCCTTGAGGTTAATGGGCTGAGAGATTTTTTCCAGAACTTATTCACCTTCCGTGAGATGAAGATATAACCAGAGAATTATAGACACCAAAACTGATTAAAAAATGTTTAAATGACTTATGATATTAAACAGACAAAAATGACCACATTTACCATAATGCATATTACCCACTCTTAGCATAAACTTTTATAATGAACCCCTTCAGAATCTGAATTTCGAGTAGATCATGGATAGTCTGCCTGAGATAACAGCAAACCTATAACATAGTTACAGAATGTCATGAAAATTAAAATGCATGCGTAAATAGGTACGTACAGTAAAAAAAGATTGAATGCCAACCACCCAGTCAGTAAGCCACACACTAAGAGCGTAACACTTATTCATCTATAAAATGAAGAAAATATAATAAATAAATGTTAAACATCAGTCCACTGAAGCGTTGTTCTTTTTCTTGGATACGGAATTAAACATGACAGACAGGTTGGCAACGGAAAATAACGAGTGAATCGAGCCGAATCTTGAGTTATATTGAACATAACAGACTAGACGAATAAATAAAGCAAAGTAAAAAGACACGTATATATATATATATATATATATATATATATATATATATATATATGTCTTTACGCAGTAAGCAGGTCAGCTATACAAGATTGAAGAAAAAGAGCTTGTACGTAGTGAACGAGTGAAGACGGTAAAATATGCTTCAGAGATCTGTTGGAATGTATGATATACTATCATAAATTCTAAAGTTGTTTTGTCAAAACTCTTACCACTCAATAGAACATGGAAAATATTTCATTTAAAAGGAAAGAGGGGTGAAGAGGTTCGATAAATTATAGAAAATGAGTGCATACCTTCACTCGCTCTCACATACATGTGTTGCGCATTTGCGTTTTACTACAAAAGAAAAAGTAAAACGTCATCAACAATTTATTGTTCCTAGACATTCGGTCAAAACACGTTGAAAGCGCCTGTTCCCGTGAGATCATTGAAGTCAGGCAGTGATGCGCCAATTTCGTATTCAAATAGGTGACCTTTTAATAAGTAGCAGCGGGTACCGTAAGCAAGCTGGGCACCTGGATATAAAATACTTTGAAAATTTGGGAGATCACGCGAGGTGTTATGTTTAGCGTGCTAGAAGAACGAATCACGGTTAGTGAATTTAATTATCATTGAGTTCCCCGTGACTTTTCACCTTGTGTTAAACTAAACTCAACTTAGTAATGACCAACAACAAATTTTTGTTTCCTGTGTGGATTTTTACAACTCACTAGGTTTTGTAATTAATTTGTGGATGTTGTCTTTACAGTGCAAACACGCATACAATGATGGTTCATCACCCGTTGCAACTGGTAACATGCATATTTACACGCATTCTCTCTCTCTCTCTCTCTCTCTCTCTATATATATATATATATATATATATATATACTTAGAATACGTGTAAATATGTATTTTGCCAGTTGAAACGTATGAACAACCATCATTGCATGCCTAGATACTTACCTACCTTTTTAGCCGGACCGCCTGGCATTCTTACCAGATAGGATATCAAGGTCAATGATAGATAAAGTCGAATTACCCTCAGTTTCAGTTGGGCCACCGTCTGGTTGGCGAAGAATCATTGACAGGTCTTGTTCCAGCTATGTGCAGGCACACGTGCCAAACTCACGTTGCACTTAGTCCAAGTCCCAGCAGGTTCCTCAGGATCACATTGCATCCAGTTAGTTTATGACCAACATAGTTGAGCAGGGCGAACCCCATTCTCCTGAACCATTGACGAACACTCTACCCACTAGACCAATGAGTCGCATTGGCAACTTAAGGTAGAGAATTTCGGACACAGCACGAGGAGATAAGATACTCACTTAAGTCTATTTCGAAGCAATAAAAATTATCTTTTAATAAGTCATTTGTTATTGACTTTAACTAAACTCAACAGGCATATAAAGTTTACAGCTTTCATTTATACTCACTCCTGAAAGTATTGATTTAGATAAATTTGGTAAACAGATTTCATACTAATGCTATACAAAGGAAATAATGGCACGGCTAGTCATTTCGGGTCCCATGAAAATCAGCCCAAAACACTAACGAAGTCCATTTAATATCATGAGTCAGACGAATGGGTTTCTGGCTGAAATAATCAAAATAATCTTTAAAAATACCAAATGTGTTTTAAGTCCACGTTTTTTAAGGAATATACTTTTATTTCTACCTAAATGCTAAATTCTAACAGTAATTTCTTTCTGTTTAAGATAATACATGAGGAATATTTAAAAATATGACATCAGGCCTAAAAGATTCAATCTCATGTGAATTCTGTGAGTTCTAGTCTATCCGTTTCTGAGAATGTGTGTATATGTGAGTCTAATCTATTCCACTGACAGAGACATTGAGCATTTAACATCAAAGATCTTAGTTGCGACTGAGAGGGTGTTTAACCATGGTTAAAGCAAGTTGTTCAGGAAAATACAACAGATAGAGAGACCATAACTGTTTGTTTGTTTTAATTTAGAACAGTCAGTTTCATGTTTAATCTCTGCAAACCTGCGCTGGCAGAGATTTGATTGCATTAAAAGAAAATTAATTGAAAAAACTTTGTTCGATGCTAAATTTTTACCTATATTTTAGATTGTTAAAAATTAGAGCCCGAGCATATATATATATATATATATATATATATATATATGATAGTTGGAAAAACGCAAATAAGTGCCCAAAATTATCTTACGCATTTAGCTCGCTACATCAAGAGTACGCAATCGTCAGACTGGACGTGCCTTGTCAAACATATAAGGATTTTATCGAGTGGCATGATATTTAGACACGCAACGCGCGTGCGCGCGGGCACACACACACACACACACACACACACACACACAAATTAACAAACAAAAAGTAATTTATTGGAATTGAGACGTGAACCGTCTAATACATGTTGAAATCCTGATAAAATGCATCATGGATTCAATGTTCGTAAATAATACAGGTAAATTATCAATAATTAGAAATCAATTCAATTATTCTGTTCAGCATTTTAATATTTTGGACGTATTTCATAATGCATCATTTTTGTTCCAGACAAAATCTGCCAATGTATAATCCTCCTTCATACGCATAGGTTATTTTTATACAATATCCAATGGAAATATTGGATATTTACGGTTCCAACATTCATCGGCTAGATAGATAGATTGGTAGATTGATGTATATATTGATAAGGCTGTAATGTTCTCAAATTTTCTATTCATATATTTAAGGTTACGATCGTATATTCTATTTTTCATATTCATTTCTATAGCACCGAGGTATATCCTTTCAACATTATTATCAAAATTAATAGCTTTATTTCTATGGATATGAGTTTATCACTTAAACCAATACTCTTCAAAGGGTATATTATTTTATCCCTGCAGTTGAATTCTTTCTTTATCCCTGCAGTAGCATCTTCATTATCCAATTTTTAAAATTTGTTTGCATACATATGTATATGTGAGAGTGTATGAATGTGTGTGAGTGTATGTGTGTGTGTCTTTGTATATATATATAGTCATCCAGATATATATATATATATATATATGCATTTATTTCTCTATATATACACATGTACAAACTATATGTCGAGTCATACCAAAGACTAAAGAAATGGTACTTGCTGCCACGTTGCTTAAAACTCAGTATTGTCAGGTATAGATCAAGGGTAAAGTGGACTAGTCAGGGAAATGGAGTAGCTTCATCAGCACATCACGGTGTAGCAGCTATTGAAAAAGGAGCCTTCGGGTTACACTTGACTAAGGTCGCCAAGAAATCTTTACTTATATATATATATATATATATATACTGTCATCCACAGACAGACTGCTTCGTTCTATCAGAACTCTTCAGTGTGGCTAGACACGTAGGACGCTCGAAGCCGGGATCGAAACCCATCCAAATTTACGTTAGACTAAATCTCAGACCTCTCGGCCGACAAGCGGACCACGTTGACTCAGGGAATTTTAAGGTATTTATTTAGCAACAGCAACAGCAGCCGTTTGTTTACATTTTTTTTATACCCTATCGGCTACCAGAGTGCTCAATTCTTTCGAAGAGCTTTGCATTATGCGTGCGGTGAGCAACGCTGGAAGGAAAAAATATATAAAGAAAGCTGATTTCTAAAGGACTGAAAAGAATAGCATTTGGCAGAGGGTGAATCTCCAACTTTTCTTTCGGCGGATAAATCCTGGTCTTGAAGTTAACATGTAATAAATGTATTTGTAAGAATTTTTATTTTTAGTTCTTTTAATTTTTGCTCTTCGTTCGCTTGTTTGTGATAAAACGCTAATAAGAATAAAGAAAATTCTATTGACGCCAAATAACTCATAAAACCTTTTATTTGTATAAGTATTATGTCAAAAAACTTGTTCATGCACGGATTTTTATAATTTATTTTGATATTTTCCACGCCCACAAATGTCAGAGCTTACCTTTAGAGAAAGTCAACGGGAATTCCGGTCTCCTTTAAAATCTCCTGATTGCATTACAATTGAAGTTCGGAATACTCTGAAATCTCTCGTGACATTGCCCAGTCGACTGCATCTCTGCGGAGGGGTAAGACTCCCCTAAAGAGTGTCCCCGATAAGACACGAAACAATCTGATGGCGAGGTTCCAGTAAAGCTGGGGCTTTGGGGAATGTGAAGTACCCCTTTATTGCCATCGCTCCCAGGATCACTCGGGCCCGGAGTTGTAGCAGCTGAAAGGATCCTATCTATAGGTAAAATAGAATTAAACAGTGTACTTATGCTAAACCAAATTGTTTGAAATGAAACTGTTTTATATGCTAAACTCATTTGTATAAAACAGAAATGTTTTGACATTTAATTGGGTGTAAACAAAAACTATCTTATCTATGGGTCAAATAGAACTAAACTGCGCACTTATACTAAACTGAATTGTTTAAAATAGAACTGTTTAAACATTTAGCTATGTGTAAACAAAAACTATACTTATACTAAACAGAATTGTTTGAATTAGAATCGTTTTGCTTGAAACAGAAATAGTTTTGACTATTAAACTGTGTACTTGTACTAAACTGAATTGTTTGAAATAGAATTGATTATTTGTAATAAATGGATTAGGCATAAAATAACCTACAAAGGTTGATATGCCATAAAACCCAACCAACCAACCTACCACTCTCGTGACATTGTTTGGTGGAATCGGGGAAGCTTTCCCCTTGTCAATGGGTACCCGCATGGGTGCCTTAGTTAAATTGACCGTGTTTTACTTACTACCCCCAGGGGAAATAGTAAAATATTGACATTAGCGGATTGTAAGGCTAACATTTCTGGCGTGGGTCTATTATCAATTGAAATGCTTTATATTTTCGAAGACGAATTTATAACAACACATAACATAGCAATATTATGTTATTTGAGAATTTGTTGATTTATGATTCAATGTGTGTGAATGAACTCAAATCTATTTATGATGCGCATGTGCAACCATTTGCAATAAAAAACGAAAGTATACATATAAATATGTATTAGAATATAAAGACGGTTACTTCAAAAGACTCAGTTTAAATAATATTCATGACCCCTTTATTGGAAATATGGTTGATTAAACAGAAATGCAAATCAAATTATATTTACATAGAATCTTCTTTCATATCCACAAAGAATGAAAGTATCAGTAGCAAAAAAGACTGCGTACGTACACATAAGCACATGAGAGGGGAATAATTTAAAACATCCAGATACAGTTTTAAAACCTGTTAGTTCTTTTATATTCAATAACCGTTAATGCGGTACAGCTGATCGAGAATACGATAACGACTTTTATTAGTGCAAAAATATGGACGGAATGTCTCTTTGCTTTAATCCAAAAATGAACGTGTTGGAGGCATTTGTAGTCATAGAAGATCATTTATCTACCCTTGAATACGATGGTCGGCATGTTTATGATTAGATGAAAAACTGACAGTTACCAATAATGATACCTTGTGAGGATGGGCTTGAGTCCGTACAGATTGATGCGTGTTGGTGCAGCAGTCACCACAATTAGTTTGACGACAACGTTAGACAATTTTGGGTTCTCCTTTTGATTCTGAATTCTGACTTGTCTTTCTCCAAGACAAGACGCCTACCAAGCTAAAAAAAGTTCTGTTTGTTCGATTATTTTACCTGTACCTCATGGAAAACAAAATTAATTTATGCCTTTTTTTATAGGATGTCGTAGAATCAGAAACTAAACTCGATTTTCTGTATCCATTTTTTATCCTTATTTCCATTGTAAACAAGCAGCTTGCAATCCAAACTGAGTCCGTGCTTTCAGTTGCGTTTAGAAGATGTCAACTGAATCCTCTGCAAAAGATATGTTTGAAAATTAGTATTATTATATAGGAATAGTTTCTTGAAACCGTGTAACTGTCAAATAATTTGTATTAGATGGGATTTCTTGACATCATGTAATTGCCACATATACACATTAATATCAAGTATCAGATTTGTATGACTATAGACAAATAAAAAAGAACTATAAAAATGCAACAGAATATTGGAAGTATATTTATAATTACAATCAAATATCTAAAATTTTATCAAATTTCAATATAAAGTTATGCATAACGTTCTGATACACCGCTTAACAAATAAACCAACTCAAAACATATATCCCTTAAAGAAAATGATACA
The DNA here is from genome assembly GCA_963585895.1 of Sepioteuthis lessoniana. NCBI lineage: Eukaryota > Metazoa > Mollusca > Cephalopoda > Myopsida > Loliginidae > Sepioteuthis > Sepioteuthis lessoniana. The sequence continues at coordinate 98,571,649 of OY757905.1, read as the reverse complement.
GAACAGAGCAAAGAAGACATATTAGTTTCGTTTTTTAATATCACATTTGCAGCAAGGTTGCATTACTGCTGCTAGTGGTTCAGGAATTTTGTAGTCCCTGATTTTTTTGCTCTAGAAGCAGTTTAGAAATAACAAAATATATAGCGCACTTTAAAAGTAAATACAAAAATATCCATACCAAGGAATTTATAGGGTTTAGATTAGCAATTTAATATTATGTTTTTATTCAGTAATTTTCGACTAAAATATTGAATAGAAGTTTCCTAGCATTTTCAATGCGCTCATTAGCTTTTTAATTTTCTCTTTTATTTTTGCATTACATTTTTAGTTTACGGTTCACATAAATATGAAATGGGAAACTGAATCAAAATTGGTAAAACCGTTTTCATTAATGAAACAGAATTTCAATAGTATTACTATATATTTTTCATAATTGATTGTAACTAAATATACGAAAGTATTGGATATAAATTGAAATAGTATTTCAGGGAAAGGATTTCGAAGTCATTCATGAATTTCTGTAAGTAATGTTGTAACAAATGCTCGCTAGAATTATTTCTAATTTTACTAGCATCTATATACTAATTACCCTCCTCTATATCGCAGTCGGCGGGTGGGGGTTTGGAAATTTCTTTCTACTTGATTTGGTACTACCTTTCCTTCTATCTTTTAGGGTTGGTGTTAAATCGTGTTAGACTACATTTGAGGTTTTTTTGTTATTGTTCTTTTTAATTTAGAATTTTGTCGTCCAACAGTGAAGCTTTTCCAGAAAATTATTCTCACATAATAAGTGAATGCAGCAAATTAGCACAGAAGGAGTATAAGATTAGACATGATTGGGTCGGCAAGATTTGCAAGGAATTTGAGATTTGCAAGGAATTTGAATTTGACCATACAGACAAAAATGGTTTATGCATGACCCAGCATCTGTCCCAGAGAATGACACACACAAACTCCTATGGGAATTGACATACAAACAGATCACTTAATCTCGGCCAAATGACAAGACCTTATTATAATCAACAAAATAAAAGAACTTACAAAATTGTGGACTTTGTTTTCTCGACTGACCACAGAATAAAACTGAAAGAATATGAAAAGGATAAGTACCTCAACCTTGATAGGGTTGAATTATAAAACATGAAGGGGGCAATTATACAAATGGTTATTGGTGCCTTAAGTACAGTAACCAAAGGATTATTAAAGGGGCTGGAGAACTTGGAGGTAGAAGGACGAGTGGAGACCATCCAAATTACAACATTAGTGAGAACGGCCTGAATACCGAGAAGAGTCCTAGAGACTTGAGGCAATTTGCTCTCACTTAAACTCCATTTAAAAACCATCAGCTAAATCTCTCCAGGAGTAAATACTGACCATAAGCCTGGTGGACCACAGAGTGAAAATTGAAGAAAACGAAAATAGATATAAGTACTCGTACCTTGCGCAAGATTTAAAAAGCTATGGTACTTGAGGTTGACGTTCATACAAATTGTAATTGGTAGGCTTGGAATGGTCCCCAAAGACTTGGTAAGAGGACTGCAGAAGGTGTAAATCGGGGGACGAGCCGAGACCATGCAAAATACAGCATTGTTAAGATCTGCCAGAATACTGAGAAGGATCCTGGAGACATGAGTAAACTTGCTGTTACTCACACTCCAGTGAAAGTCTCTCATTTTACACTGGTATGAAAAACTCGAGGAAGAGGGAGTAAAAGCAGAATAGATAAGACGAAACAAAATAGCAGATGTAGATTATGTGGCGATAGAAATGAAATTATCAATGACATAATAAGCGATTGCAGCAACTTTGCACAGAAAGAGTATACGACTAGATACGCTTGGGTGGGCAAAGGGATCCACTGGGAATTGTGCAAGAAATTTTAATTTGACCTTACGAACAAAAAAAAAAAAAAGAATTAAACGCACTAACTTCGCTGGGTTTTTGAGATACAAATGGATTACCTAATGTCTGAAAAAAAAAAATAGACCATTATAATCAACAGCAAAAAATAAAACGAGAGAACTTTCCTAAATTTGGATTTTGCTGTCCCGGCTGACCAAAGAGTAAAATCGAAAACAAGCGAAAAGAAAGAAAAGTACCAAGACCTGGCTAGTGGATTGTAAAAACCACGGAACATGAAAGTGACGGCGATACCAATTGTAATTGTATTCTTGATAAATTCGCCAAAGGATTGATAAAAGCGCTGGAAGACTTGGACATAAGAAGACTAGTGGAGACCATCCAAACAACAGCATTATTGAGATCGCTCAGAATACAGAGAAAAGTCTTGGAGACTTGCGGAGGCTTGTTGTCACTCAACATTTAGTGACAATCTATTGGCTAAAACTTGTGTAAAACATTGAAAAGAAGTAATAAAACTGATAATGTGGAATACATAAAAATGTCTTAGAATACTGAGTACGCTTGCGATTATTTGAACTTTAGTGAAAATCACTGTTTACTATAAATGTGAAAATTCAATGTGTACAAAATATTAAAAAATATTAACTTCATGAAATAATACAAAAATGTAAGCGTTGCATTCTTATTTTTTCTTTCTTTCTTCTTTTTTTTTTTTTTTTTTTGAATGTACGTTTTCGGTGTTTATTTTCATTTCACAACAAACACGGTGAAATGGACATTGGTTTTAAACTGTAAAATATGTTGTGTTCGTTCTGCTGCTGCTGTCTGATTGCATTATATATATATATATATATATATATATATATATATATATATATATATATATATATATATATATCCTTTATACGCACCTAGACATTCGAAAATAACACTTACCAGGTAACTAGGATGTAGAAATTGTTATTATAATCATCTGCCCGTCGTCCGCTAGACGTTTACCCAGCGAAGACGTGTATTTCAGCTCGTTAATAATAAGTGAAAATGGGTGAAGTTTACTTACTGACCGACATTACGGATATTTTCTAAGCCTAGTTATGTGACCAACAGGTTCAGTATATATGTCATAGTCATAGCAAAATACATATTTAGAACGAGCAACTGACTATTAGTAAACCACCTACTCATCACAAATCAAGATACATAGAAATCTTTGTACTACCCAAAGAATGTTAATCGGGTATTTAAGCTAAATTAACATGATTAAAACATTCACAGGTAGAAATTGAAAAGTAAAACAATCTCACACACACGCACACCCTTACTTAGTTCTATATGACTGGCTATAGAGTCATAACATAATAATTGTTGGAAAATATTCAACAGGATTCTGATCGTCAATTCTCGCAGTGTTTTTTTTTTTAAAGGAAACCATTTATTTCATTGATTAAATGAGAATTTTTTTTGAGGAGCTCGGCTTTTCCAAGATGGAAATAAGGGAGTCCCAATGGCGAAGTGGCTAATTTGCTGGACTGTGACATTATAGTAACCCAGGAACGTAGTGTCCGTGGTGTAATGGTTATCGTTGTAGGAAATGGATACGGCGACACGAGTTCAAATCCTGGACGAGACTGATTGCATTTCACATAGCACTAATACCCTTGGGAAAGGTATGAATCCAATTATTCTCCTTCCAGCTATGGGTAAATAGTAGGACAGACTGGGTTCTTCAGCCTTGGTGAGGCAACTAGTCTAGGAGAAGGAAAACTCTGAATTCAAACCTGTTAAACTCCGCTTAAAAATTGATCTTGTGTCATATCCTGCCCGAGCGGAGGGGTTGGTAAATATCGTAACCCGGGATCGTTTATATGCCATTTTGATGAAAAAAAAATACAAATATAGTTAATGAATAAATAGTCCTATTTGAACCATTGATGGGACTTGGTTTATTGTGGACCTAAAGATAATGACACTGAAGGGATATTCCACCTTCCCCAATATTCCACCTTCCCCAATATCTATCAGATGGTTTGGTGTTATATCGATGACACTCATTGGGTTAGGATCCTACCCCGCAGCTGATATGTAGTCGGTGTATTCTACAGCCCCAGCCGACTGGACTATGTAACAAATGTTTACTCTATATGACTAGAGTTAAGTTCAAAATAATTGGCTCTTGGGTATTCAAAGTTGGATTTTCAAACGCTATAGAAACTAAAACTAAATTTTTTGTCTTGGTAAACTATTTGAATTGAAATGAATGAAAAGTTAATTTTCTTCAATATAATATCCTTGGTATACATTTACTTTAGTAAGAGGTTATTGTTTCCTTGTTTTTTGTTTAGTATTTGTCATTTTTTTCTAATTATTTGATATGGTGTGAAGATTCACTTTCCTATTTCTTTTAACGTCTGCCACGTCCTCAAATCTCATCCTTATGTGAAAGTCATAGATTAGGCAACAACGAAAGTCCATTCTGAACTAGATATGGTGAGTACAGATAATGCAGCTTGTTTTGTACCAGCCATTCACAAAGTGTTTTGTCCTCGTTAGATTCTTCTTCTATTATGGTGATGTGCTAGACTTAATTACCCTTTGTCAGTATTAGAAATATATAATAAATTAGATTATGGGAAAATCCAATTTTTCTTTAGTTACATAATTAATGATATAAGTTTAATTATATGATTGCATTATTTATATTCTATACTTACATAACTTTAATATCTTAATCTCATTTTGTAACTTAATCGTATAACTTCAATTGCATAACGTTAGCAAAAAATAGTTTAAGTAGAAAGCTATGTGAATACAACTAAATATAATTTGCTTTTAATTACTTATTCAACTTGATATAATCTACATTTAATTACAGAATCAATCACACTACTTCAATCGCATAATTACATTACCTTGATTATATAATTTATTTTGATCATATGATCTATATACTAAATCTGATTATAATACTTTATTAATTATATTGCTTTAATTATATGACTTTAATTGCATAACTAGTTTGGCACAAGGCCATATGAATACAGTGCTTTGTTAGAATCGAACTCACTAACAATAGTCTGCTAATCCTGTTCCTTGAGCCTCACACTACGCAAGGAAAAGGAATGCATTCCTCTATTTATCTGGGCTATGATTAAATAGTAAGGAAGACTGAGCGATTATGCTTTGCCAAGGCAACCAATCTAGAAGAAAGAAAACTGAATGTAAAGTAGATGCACTCCGCTTAAAACGGTTTGAAAGTCCTTCGTTTAGTATATCAATTTGTAACCATAAACTTCTATGTTTAATGACAGAAAATAATAAACTGTTTAATACCTGTTGGACTTTTCCAAATAATCAAATGTAATAGAAGCATTTTATTTTTAGGCTGTTTCTGCGTATACATTTTTATGCTATGCCTAATTGTACCTCGTGCCACTCTTGTTGCTAGTGGTGCTTAGGTTGATTCTTTTCACACACACACACACACACACACACACACACACACACACACACACACACACACACACACACACACACATTCTCTCCCTCTCTCTCTCTCTCTCTCTCTCTCTCTCTCTTTGTATATATATACATATATATATATATATCTTTCCTGATATTATTAGCGCCATCGCACTTAGTAAGTACTCTAGACTGCACCCTGTGTCCGTACGGAGCGGATGAAACTCAGGTTTTGCTGGTCGGTTAATACTATTATGTCGACGCGTACGAGTTCATTGGAGAATGTCGCTTATGAATTTGTCTTTATTTCGGCAAATGCGCCCCGCATGTCTTGCTCATCTTTCTTGGATGTTTTGCGTGATGGGAGTTGTACAGCTGCTGTTTTGTTAGATGCTTTCCCTAGGAATCTTTCAAAACATCACTCAGCATCCGTGCGTAATTCCCATCTAGCTTTTGCTTTAACCGTTTTCAACTGAGAAAGCAACAATTTAGGGTCTCTATCCTAAAACAAATGTTCAGAACTACGTTTGGCAAGCCTTTCTCAAAGAGTTTTGCCCTCGCTAGATTTTTCTCAGTTATGCTATTTTTACTTAGTTACACTATATAAGTATTAACAATAGAAGTTGGTAAATTAGAATAGTATTTATCTTTTCAATTTACTAATTGTATTGCGTCGTCTTAAACACATGGCCACCTAAAGCAGATTATAGTACAGGTAACCTGTATGTCAAGTCTCTGAGATTAGAAATACGTTTTCATATGTATATTTTTCAATTTCACTCTTCAGTGGCAATGGTATTATCATGACTAGATCCGCTTGAAGTCAACGTGAATTTTCGTATTATATGCTTTATAATTGTTTGAGTGAACTCCCCCCTACACACTTGTGACTATGTTGGATAGATAGGGGTGAAGTAGTAAATGTTAAGTGACTGAAAATGACGAGGAAAACTTAACGTTGTTGATAATCATCAGGCACACATACAATGAAATGAACAACCATATATGGTTTCCTTTTTCTTGTTTATTTTCACTTTAACGTCTCACCAACCGATCCTGTCTATTGCCGATTTCACACGCTTGCAAAAAATCCGCAACAAAACTAAATATGCCAAAGTGATATGAAGTTCCTGTTTGTAATCTCTCACTGTAATACTCATAATCATATCTGCCAACCAGGAATAAAAAGAGAGAACGAGCGAGCGAGCGAGAGAGAGAGAGAGGGAGAGGGAGAGAGAGAGAGGGGGGACAGAAATTGCTGGAAATAAATAATTATTTTGATGTAAGAAATCTGCATTGTAAAGCAGAATAAGTGTAATAATAGCCAGCCTACAAAAAAAAGCGTTTTACCTTTGTTTTCTATTCAAAATAATTTTATCAAGATTTACATGTAATGTCAAATTGATATCATTTGATTTAATTTGATTTCTTCGTTTAATAGAGTCCCACCCATCGTGGGTTATTTAATGCCAAGGCCATCTTTGTAAAAGAAAAGCAATAGAATAATTTAACCCAGAGATGGGAGAAAAGAAGGAAGGTCATATATTTCCTTCGGCAATAATTCGAAAGTGAATGTAATAGCGTGACTGGAATTCGAACGTATTCTCAAAAATATCACCTTAGAGCACCTTAGCCACTCCGCTGCAAAAACTTCAGCGATTACCTTCATAGCTTGTAAATCTGCTCATATCAATCAATGATATACCAAACATTATTGCAGATTACGGAAGCACTGTCTTTGTATTCTTATTTCAACCAACTCCTAAATTAATCTAGTTTCGTGTAAGATTCCACGCATCTATAACTTTGCACACTTGGTTTGGATGGTTAATCATCTTTTTTTAGTTTTTGATCTTACAATCACAAAATTTCGTTTGTTAATCTGTTTAAAAAACATATATCAGCTGAAACGTTCTGTAACGACGTCACGAACACTGAGAGGTGATTTAATAGTAAAAATACCATTTCTAAAGATAGGTCAAGTGGGTTTTTTTTATCTTCACGGGACTTGTCCCTTCAGGATATCGAATTTGAATCTCCTCAGCTCCCTTTGACCTTAATCTATTGATTATCGTGATTATTTTGTTGAACGATAGTGGAATGGTTTCCCATTACTTTCCTATATTTTTAATCGATACAACATCAAATTGACCGTTAATTCTTGGAGTGTCTCAGTCCCTTTAGAGTTCTTATTTTTTCCAATTCCTAGTGGTTTCATTTCTATTACTGAAAAGAAATAGCGGTAGCATTTTTCTTTTGCCTGTGTAATCTTCTCCGGAGATGCCGATTAGTGTACTGGTAAATCATACAGAAATGTAATCAAAGAACTGAGAGTAATTTTTGGCAGAGATTATTTGCAGTCTATTTTTAGTATACCTATGAGTTTTTCTCACCTAAGTTGTTGATTAAATACAAAAGAATTGTGTTCTCTCTCTTTGGTGGTGAATTAGCCTCCATGAAGGACAAATTTCAATTCAAAATAATGATGGAATCCCAAAAACATTCCTATGCTGTCTTCAAAATTGTTATGGAAACTACTCAGAAGACACCAGATTAAAACTGTATTAGCCCATACCCTTCAATTTGGACCGAGTCGATAACACATGAAGGTGTGTCAGCTTTTGATCTTCCATACATCTTCGCCTCAGCCTTCTCCATCATCTTGTAAGATTAACAAGTGCCGCTAATCAATATTTATCTGAGTTTGTCTGCCTTTAAATGAGTAAAGAGTTTTACCCAGAGTTGAAATAAGTTTTGTAAATATCGCTACATATCAACAGTGACATGATTTGACGTTAAATGTGGTGACATCTTTATCAGCAAAGAAAGAATTTTAGGGCAGAACATTTTTCTCTTGACTTCAAAATAATATGAATATCTTCCGCGCTACACATGTTTTTATGTGTTTTTGTGTTTTCGCTTGTTTTTGTGGAGGTTTTGTTGTTGTCTTTTTTATGGGGGTGTTGCTTTTTTTAATCACAGTAACTGGAACAGATGAGAATTTTCAACTTGATCGCGAAAAAAGTGCTCATGCATACATGCAAACTGAATCGTCTCTTTCTTAAGAATTTCTGAATAATTTGCAAATTCAAGAAAAAAATAAAGGTCTTTTTTATATTATGATGCGATTTATTTTTCGAATTCATTTTTTCTTTGACTAATATCACAGTCACCGCTACATTCTACAACCTTTAAGCTCCCTGGCAAGGTCCAGATATTATCTGAGTTTTTCACTTTCATTTTATTTTCACTCTGAGGTCTGCTGTAACCATTAAATCCACTCGAGGACAAGTAATTTTCATTTTGTAAATTAAAACTAAATATGTTCTTCCGCTTGAGATTTTGTAGTTTTGTTTGTTTTTCAAAATCAAAGAGAATGTTATGCTTTTATTTTTCTGGAAAGATTTTGCTTTGTACATATATTATTTATTATTATGGTAAAATTCCAATATCACGTCACCTTCTCCAGTCATTCATGACTGCTCTACTTTCATTTTCCTGCCAGTTTACTGCTTTGGTTTAAGATGGTATTAACTGTTCCATCCTATCATCACAACTTCTTTCATTGGTATTTTATTGCTTGGAGGAAAATGTTTAAAAATATCATCAGCAAAAGATTTGACGTAATCATGTGAACTAGCTATTCCCTGGCGTATCTAAAACTATCATTATTTTACACCACATGAATTTTTCACACCAGTATTTGCTGGTAGTCTTTCCCTGGAGTCTGAGTGTAAGTCTCCACTGGAGTCTGATCCACTGGAGTCTCCTCAGGTCTCCAGGACTCTTTTGAGTATTCTAGCTGATCTTAACAATAATTTGGTCGGGATGATATCGATTCATTCTCTTTGACCCAGTCTCACCGTTCTTTTTTCCAGGCCTTTGGCGACCGTTCCGAGCGCACCAACTACAATTTGTGTCACCACGCTTCACAGTTTATTTCTTTTCTTATCTGGCAAAATCAATTATTTGTTTTTTTTTTTTTAATTTTATTTTTACCCCGTGGTCCGTCGGCTCGGCAAAATCCACTTGATGACAAGTTATTTTTTCTTGTTAATCAACACTAAGTCTGGTTTTCTGGCTAGGATTAGTTTGTATATGAAAATTCCGAAAAATTTTATTTATTATTTCTTGCGAGTTTTTCACTCCAGGTTTAGGTGATCGTCTTTCACAGGGGTATGAGTGACAGCAAGTCTCCTCAGATCTTCAGTTTGGTCGGTCTGTATTTCTAACTCTTCTAGCCCTCTTACTAATCTTTTTGGGACCGTTCTGACGAGTCAGTTACAATTATTATCACCGTTACTCACATGTTCTACAGCTTTTTTAATCACTGGCGAGGTCCAAGTACTTGTTTCCCTTTTCGCTTTCATTGGTTTTCACTAAGCGGCTGGCCGAGACGGTAAAATGTACTAGACGGCAGGGTTTCTGTTTTTTTTTCTTGATTATCCCTAAGCCTGGTCTCCAGGTCAAGATCAGGTGGTCTACTGTATCACAAAATATAAGAAATTTTATGCTGGTCATTCTCCAGGACGAATTCTAGGTTGTGCTTATGCGCTTAGGCAGTATGGTCAACTTTCACTTTCTTGCAAAATTTTTAGTGGATCCCTTCTTTCACCTACTCGTGTTTTTTCTTAAATTCTTTTTGCACTAGTTTGTTACATTCGCTTATATTGTGATTTATCGTTTCCTATTTGTCACCACATAATCTACACTTGCTATTTTGCTGCATATTATTCGTTTTTGCCTCAATATAATAGTTCATTATGGCGTCGTTTGGAGCTGCTATAAGGAGAGATTCAATTTCTCTCTAAAGTTTTCCCTTTTCTTGTCATGCCCAGGTTTTTTCGAGCGAGATTTGGACCGCGTGTCTCTTAAAATATCGATATAGTTTTTTCTTCCTATTTTACTTTCCAAATTTTTGTTGTTCTGTTTTTCCTTATATTTTCTGAGGTGTTACTGATCATTGTAATATGAATTGCAAGTTTCTGAAATAAATTTTAACGTGTAGTTTTCCATTGAATCTGAATGTTACAAAGTCTGTTCAGGTTTCCAGGATCTTTCCAAATATCATAGCCGATCTTAAGAATATTGTTGATTAGATAGTTTCGATTTTCCATTGATATCAATTCCTCCCTTCTCCTCTCCAGGAATTTGGGGAGCATTCTACGAGAACCAACGATTATTATTGTTATTATGTTGTTATTGCCATGAAGCATAATGTATATTACTTCTGTAACGACACACATACAAAGGCCATTAAATAGGTTTCAAGCCTTTTTTTACAGGCATTTAAAATTGTCGTAAACTCTTAAAAATTCAGTATATTATTGTTATACATCTTATGAGATGACAGACTAAATTGTATGATTTCAGGTTCAAATGAACACCTACTGCAGGAATTGGAATACACCCCACTAAAGCCTTATTGTCACAGCTGGTGAATTTCAAAAATGAAATCTGGATGTGAGGACACTTTAGAAGATCGATATGCAATAAAATTCTGTTTTAAACTTGGGAAAAAAAGCCACAAAATCATATGGAATATTTCAGACTGCTTTTGGAGCATCTTGCATGAATCTAGCATCAATTTTTGAGTGGTATAGAGGTTTCAAGGAAGGCAGGGAGTCTGTGAGGGATGATGAGGGGTGGGGGAGGATTTAGGATGTCAGAACACCAGGGTTGATTAGCCAAATAAAGAATTTCATGAATAAGAACCGTCGTATGTCTATAGAGACAATAAGTGCACAGTTTGATGTCAGTGTGGGAACTGTACAAACAATTATTTGCGAGGAACTGAAGATGCGGAAAATTTGCGCGAAGTTTGTCCTAACGGTGCTCAGAGAAGATCAGAAAGAAAGACGTTGTCATGACAGCAGGGAGATGGTCGAGCTGATGAATTCAAATCCCGCAGTTCTTGATGCTCTGGTGACCTGCGATGAAAGCTGTATCTACTACTATGACCCAGAGAGCAAGGGACAGACATCCCAGTGGAAGCATGCTTGCTCTCCCAGACCCAAGTAGACTAGACAGAGCAAATCCACCAACACACTTTTTATGATCCCTTTTTTTTTGACAGCACTGGCATGATCTACATGCACTGGGTTCCCACTGGACAGACAGTCAACAAAGAATACTATGTTGAGGTTTTAAGGGAGTTCAGGAAGAGATTCCATCGGAAGAGGCCAGCACTCTTCAAATCGGGTCAGTGGCATTTCCTCCAGGACAATGTACTAGTCCACAACTCTATCATTGTCATAGACTATTTGACCAAGATGGGTATCAAGACAGTTCCTCAGCCTCCCTATAGTCCAGACCTTGATCCCTGTGACTTTTGGTTATTCCTTAAGCTCAAGGAAAACCTTAGAGGCTGTGGTTATGAGACAATTAAGGAGATGAAAGAGGCTGTGACGAAGGTCATTGACACGCAAGAGGATTTCCATGGGGCCTTCCAGAAATTGTTGGAACTGTACATAAGTGCATTGCAGCCGGAGGCAATTACTTCGAAGAGGACTAGCGTTTCATGTGTGTACTATCAATAAAAATGCCCATACGAAAAAAATCTGGAAACATTTTGAAGGCGCCTCGTATATAAGAATGTACTTATTTTTGGAATGCTACAAAGTTAGTGTTTTCTTTGATTACAGAGCTTCAATAGTTTTGATTTGAATTATATGTAATAACAAATGCTAACTATTTTGACTGTAGAATTTCATGCTCGAAATGATAAAATCATGAAATATATGGCTAAGAAAAAATAACTTGTTAATAAAAAATATATTTGGGGATAAATTTATATATATATATATATATATATATATATTGGTGACTAAGTGCATATTCACATGTTTCTTCTTCCTGTGGTCGTCCTCTGAAAAAAAAGGAGACAAAAATAGTTTTCAGAGTCAATCTTCAAATATCAAAATTTAATTTCTGTACCAATAAAAATTTTTATAGCCTTTGGTTATCAGAGCTTTTGAACCGTATCTCTGATAGCTGCTAAGTCATTTCCCTGACACTTTGTGATAAGATTTTTGGTACTGTATACTTTTAAGTAGTTTCTCTGTGTGGTTAAGATGTGTCGAAACAAACTGTCGCGAAGTAAGAACTCTTATCATTCATTTTAAAAACATAGAATGCTTACATAAAAAACAATAACCTCTGTTTCTTGAGTCAAACACTTATGTCGTCTGGCTAAAGTTACTTGTTCTTTCCTCAGAAGGCAGCTACCTGTGTGGCTGCAACTCAAGTGCAGCTGTATTTATTTAGGGACAAAGTGATTAAAGACTTCTAGCTCCAAATTCTTTTCTTTTTTTTTCTTTCTTGTTTAGAAATAAGAGCAAAGGCTGAACAAACACAAGACACGCATATAAACGGATGCGTTTCTATTTGATTTGGGATATAGAGAAAATACCTTATGTAAGAGGTGTGGTTTAAAAGATCCACAGGATCTATCGCCATTACTACTGCATAGTGATATTCAATACTAGATCTACTCTTTGCAACCTCCATACCAGAGTTGTTCCTTCATGAGAAAATGGTCTGAAGAAAAATTGTGTCTATAACATATGATACATACAGTATTGCCCATAAACAAGTACCTCCAAAAGAGTTATTTTAAGTTAATTTACACTTAAATTGTTTGAATTAGAACAGTTTGACAAAACTGAATTGCTTGAAATAGGCATGTTTTGACAATTAAACAATGTACGTATATCTAAACTGCATATTTATGCAAAACTAAATTGTTTGGAATGGAAATGTTTTTGACATTGAAACTATACTTACGCTAAACTGAATTATTTAATATAGTACTGTTTTGACATTTAACTGCGTGTAAACAAAATCTATACTTATACTAAACTGAATTGTTAGAATTAGAACTGTTTGAATCAACTGAATAGCTTGAAATCGAAATGTTTTGGTTATTAAACTGCATACTCATGCTAAACTGAATTGTTTCAAATAGAATTAATTATTCGTCAAAAAATGGATTTGGCATTATATGACCTACAAAGATTGATATGCCATAAAACCCAAACAACAACATCAACGACAACAAAGTTAACTTTCTTTTAAATGAAAAGCACCATTTATTTAATTTTTCTATAGAAAAAAACCCAATGAAAACTAATTTTCATATTATTTCAATTTTGTTCCCAAGTCTCCAGGAGGGAAATCTTATCGTGTAATTACTAACGTGCTGAAAAACGATATCGTCAAAAGCGATTTTGAATTCTAGTTATCTATTAAGTTTACTTTTGAAATTATAACCACGGGAAAGTCTTGAACCACCATATCCCTAGCTATGGATTAAATAGTTTTACTGTTGTTCTTCTACAAGTGTGACTTTAGCATTAAATAATCCACGAAGATCGGTATGCCATTCAACAAAGAAACCAAACAAAACAAAACCTGCAGGATTGGAAGTTTTGAAACCAAAACTTTGAATATGTTGCCATCAAAAAATATGATCCCCTCATAAAGATTTTTATGCAATTTCATATCTAGTTAAAGAAAGTTAGAAATTTTATTTTTGGGTGCGTATTATTGATTTTGGCAATAAATCTTCCCTAATGTTATCTTCGAGTTTTCTTATTTCCGATTAGAGATAATCAAATGTTTTTAGGCGAGGAAGATAAAAATGAATTCGTCAGAGGAAAGTCACCAATATATGTGGTTCGGCAGAAAAGTTCAAAGGCTGACCAAGATAATATCATTAAATGTGACTAAATAACATAGTCCTTTCTGCGTTCGATCAACTTCATCCATTGGTATTTCAGTGCTTGGACGGAAATTTTAAAAAAAATCATCAGCAGTAATTTGACGTCATCATGTAAACTTTTCATCCGATGACTAATCTTTTCAGTCCATTCCTTTATATATATATATATATATATATATATATATATATATATATAATCAACCCTACGATTGCTCATGTAAACATATGTACGCACACACGCACACAAATACACACGCGCGTGAGCATACACTCACAAACACACGCAACCGTTGAAATACCACGAAACTAATGCATAATAATTGCGCAGATCTAAACTGTAAATAGTTTTCTGATATAGATAATAGTCGATTGAAATTCCTTTTTTAAAAATGTCATGAATAAAGACTGACAAAATAATTACCTAACAAAAATAAATGGACCATAGCTTTGTAAAACCAAACAATAATTAAATATTTCGTTTGTAAAGTAAATTACTTTAGTTAGTATATATATTCATCGAAAGTTTCGGGAAAATTTGATTAACTGTTTAGCTGTGTAGCTAGACTTACAAAATGACTCACGTTACTGAGATAAGAAAGTCTCCTGAAGGTATTATGAAATTACCGAATAACAGTAAAGTCTATGGTCATTAAAAGGCTTATAAAAAATGAAAGAAAAGACATTTTCAAAAATGATACGGAATGGGAATAAGAGAGGAGTAATGCATATTCATTGTATTTTTTAATCATATCCCCTTTTTTTCACAAGAGATTTTAAAGTAATTAATTCAAATCAGTTAGTTTCATTAGGAAAAATTGCTACCTTGGCTAAGTTATGTTGCACACTACCTAAAAACTTTCATGCAGGAGATGTGGTTACTTTGGATTCATAATTCTATTCTAGATCCAAACCAGAACAAGGAACTGGAAACAGGGCACCTTTATTTCTAGTATATATGCTGGACTGTGTGTAAATGCTGAGTCTCATATACACGAGGGAGTGTGTCAATAATCAAGCAGAAAAAAAAATACCGTATTTTTTTCCTTTTGTGTTTTTACTTAATATTTGATTGGCAAAGAATACAAAAAGGCAATGAACTATGCATTTAACAAACAGTAACGTGACGGGCAGGATACGACTCGTGGTTGGTTCTTTCTAAACGTCTGAGACAAGGCTACAGAACCCAGTCTGCCCTGTTATTTACCCAAAGCAAGGGGAGAGAGATAGAGAGGGAGATACAGGTTCATTCTTTCATCGAGGGCATTAACGTAAAGTCAAACGCATTTTCGTCTAATCCTGTTCCTACAAGGATACCGATTACGCGGCATAATTACAAATCCTGACAATAAGTTAAATTCTGTAAGGTTTGGTTTGGTTTGGTTTCTTTGTTTAATATAAATATTCGTGGGTTGTTTAATGCAAGAGACAAACTTGTTGAAGAACAGTAGTGGTTTGGGTTCTTTGTTTAATGACATATCACCTTTGGTGAGTCATTTAAGCCCAAAGACATCCTTGTGGAAGAAAAGTGGTACAATTTAAGCCATAGCTGTTGCATTGGTTTTACAGAATAAATGCACGTATATATATATATATATATATATATATATATATATATATATATATATATATATGTGTGTGTGTGTGTGTGTGTGTGTGTGATTAGAAGGGAAGGAAAAACTGTTTAAAACAGTTTGATGAATTAAAAAGTGCACAAATGATTGACACCAGATCAAAAAGAAAAAAAATTAAAACGTCACCTTCAGTTATGCTCATTGCAAAGGTTTTCGTGTATCAAGAAGGATACGATCATCAGATGAAAGTTGGGAATAATCAACTAATGAAAATTTTCTCGTAAATTCTTAGTATTACCGGCCAAAATGCAATGAATGGCACAGGAGCCGAAGTAAATTGGAGAAAATGGGGTAAAAACATTACAATAAACCTGAATATATTTTATTAGTATTATCCTTATCATCATGTCACGCTGCTTGCATGGATCCCCATGACACTCTCTCGCCACCCGTCTCTCTCGTCCTTCGTTCCTGTATCGGCACAGAGCTATTCTACATAGGTTCTATTTGATCGTCCTACCTTTGCTCGTACATGTGAAGGGGTATACAGGAGTATATCGATTATGAGTCCGTCCTTACTTCCCCTGCAGTGTCCTGCATGTCTGGTTCGTCTAACTTGGATAGATTTTGTGATAGATGGTAGGTGGCCATACAGCTGCGTTTTTGTGGGGTGTTGCCACCAGGACTTGTTCAATACAGCTTGCAGCATTCTTATATCATTGCCGACAAGTTTTTTCTTCATACGTTTAGTTAGCGACCATGTGGTGCATCTATATAACAGTATCGACACGACTGCTTCTTATTAAAACAATTGCGTCTTATTTTATTGGTCAGGTCTACCTTCCATATGACCGATTGCTTATCGATTGCTGCCCATGCCTTTGCTAATCGCGCGTTTAATAAATAATACCCACAATTGGTAAATGATTTTTCCCAGAAAAAAGATAAGGACAGAACTTACCAATCGTACTAAAATAAATTGTGTAATAACAGGAAAAAGAAGTAGAATGGATAAAAATAGCTAAAAGTTCATTAAAAGGGAAAAGCTACAGATGATACTGAAAGAAATGGTGTGAAATGGAACAGAAACTGTAAAATACAGATTTTAATATTTTAATATAGGAAAAAATCCTTTGTAAAATTTATCCTGTAATTTTTGTTGTTAGTTGACTATTGTGAGGTGTTGAAATTAGTGAATGGTCAGTCTCCATGTATACATATTTTATATATATATATATATATATATATATATATATATATATATGTGTGTGTGTGTGTGTGTGTGTGTATGTGTGTGTGTGTGCAGAAAAAGGTTGGCAACGGCGCATAGCGAAAGTTTCTTGCCGTTGTTTTGTATGCCAACCAAAGAGTGCTTAATATCAACAATATAGAACACTCCTTACTAATAAATATAGAAAACTTTATTGTTAGTATTGATCTATATATATATATATATCTGTGTGTGTGTGTGTGTGTGTGTGTCTGTGTGTCTGTGTGTGTGTGTGTGTGTCTGTGTGTCTGTGTGTGTGTGTGTGTGTGTGTGTTTGTTGACATTTGTTTCTTTCATCCAATACAAATTTACCCATTTAACTGGAGCTGTATAATACACCGACTGCACATCTGCAGATGAGTAAGACCACGCCCCCGACGAGTGTCTTGGATATGACACTAAACAATCAGATGGTGAGGTCCCAGTAATGCTGGCGTTTTAGTGAATGCACCCTTTCACGGCCATCATTCCCAGGTCCCCTCTGAACTGGAAAGGGTCCTAAGTATGGGTCAAAGAGAACTAAAATGCATACTTATGCAAAACTGAATGACTTGAAATAGAATTGTTTTGATATTTAAACTGTGTACTCATGCTAAGCTGAATAATTTGAAATGTATTTGTTTTTGATATTGAAATTGTACTAATGCTAAACTGAATTGTTTGATATAGAACTGTTTGGACATTTAAATCTGTGTTGACAAACTAAAATGAATTGTTTGAATAAGAACTGTTTGACCGAATAGCTTGAAATAAAAATGCTTTTGACAATTAAACTGTGTACTCATGCTAAACTGAATTGTTTGAAATAGAACTGATGATTTGTATAAAAATGTATTCGACATTCAATAACCTACAAATGTTGATATGCCATAAAACCTAACCAACCATCCAACCAACCAACCAACGAATCAAAAACACCAATGAAAGTTATCCACTGAGGACTAAACTCACTACGTTTGTTATGATGTTTGATATTTTCTATTTAATGGATATGTCATACCTTACATATGTGTATTTATGTATTTGTAGACGCAGATATATGTACAGAAAGAGAGAAAGATGGAGATGAAGATGATTGTGAACAACTGTTACTGACCATAGGTCAACGACAATGTGTTATATGTCAGTTCTGACGTGTTGGATTCTCACAGACTGCTTCAAAATGGGACCCTTTGCTCGATTAAACTAATTTAGATATGCAAACAATCATACATTCCTGTATTAGCCAACATGCGTATATGTAAGAATACGTTTATATATGTGCGTCACGGTTGCAGTTGATATGGAAATTCAGACATTGATTTAAAGTTGTTTGTTTGGAAAAGAAATTTACCTTCCGCCTTTTTCCTAGGGTTATTTTTTCGCTTGCTTAAATAAATAACCAAGAAGGCAATAATGTTTTTATTCTAAGCCGGAAGGAACGGAATAAATGTAATATAACCTAAATTTCTTGTTTGTTGATATAATTTGATTAGTAAATTAATTCGGAAAATGCTGGGTCGCAACCGATCAACAGTATTCCTTTCGTTGTTTTCAGGTCCTGAAGTGTTTTCAGCTTCGCTCTTGACACATGAGAAGAAGTGCTACTTGTATTCGACAAGTGGTCTAAAATAACTAGTTCTAGCCTCCTCTTTCTCTAAGTGAAACACTAGAATAGATGTAGGCTTTTTTTTTTCTTTTGCCCCTTGCAATCAGTGTTCAAACTTAACAAAGGATACCCTTACAATTTTTAAGATGCCCAGGAAATCAAACACCAATAATATATTGGAAGTCAAGCAGTTTGTTCTACCGGGCCATTCCACTTGTAAATATATATTTTTTTTACTTCTTAAGAGAATGACGGAACACATTCTCGATTTCTACCTCAAAAGAGGTTGTGGAACCAAAGTGTTCTTGATATTTATGAACATTTTTCACTCGTTCTTAAAAAATAATGACAATAAGTGTTAAGTATTTTTTTTCTAATTTAGAGTTTTATATAGATCAGGGGTCTCAAACTCAAGAACAGAAAATATTCATTATGTCCATTAGAGGTACGGGGGACTGAAACTGAGATGAAAACAAGATCTGCTTCTTCAAACAATTATTATGTTAAACTAAAATAATCGACAGGGACGGTCGTTGTATAATGAAAATTGTCTTGGAAATTGAAACGTTGAATTGAATTCAAATTCTGGTCTAGGCTGTTTCATTTCGCGTGGTACTAATATCCTTGCAAAAGGGATGCATTCAACTATTCATCCTCCAGCTATGAGCTCATTAAAAAAAGGTATCGGAACCAGTCCAGGAAAAAGAAAACTTTGAATTCAAACCTGTTGAAATCCAGGTAAAAAATTGGCCTTTTTGTCTTATCCTACTTTTTGCAGAGGGGTTGTGTATGATACAAACGGATTTATTGTAAAGACATCAACGAGACATGTCACACTTTATTCTAACTTAAGATCACAGTATTTATTCCCATGGCTAAATACCATTAATTAAATTTGTAAAGCCTGAACACAATATTTAGCAATGTGCCCAGCTAAAAATTCATTTTTCGAAAATCTTTAAGCCTAAAATGCAACAAACTCTCTCGGTTTAAGAAGCGCTAAACACTGGTATTAGTCACAATAATAGTATTTGTCCCAACAATTTTCTGAGAGCAAAATGAAGCGAAAGTGCGAATTTTTGAAAGGAGCATAAAGCTAAATTGGTAAAAAAACGACAATGATAATTTCTGTCCTTTGTGAATGAACAGATGAATAGCTAAACTGAAGAAAATCACACTTTAGATAATCACATACTCTAAAATAATATGAAATAGAAATGAAGCAACAAGGATGTTGATTTCTCTTAAAAGATTTCTTAGAAAAATGCCTAATTACTTATGCCAGATAATCTTTATATATCACCAGTTTCTTAGAAAAATTTCTCTAAGCATTATTCTTTTAGCGTAATGTTTTTGAAATATCGTAGAATTTTCCTTCTTCTAAACCGGTTGAAATGAAACCTGACCGATAAAATGAAACGCAGTTTCTTCCAGGCAGCGGTCGTGTCGATACTGCTATATGGATGCACTACTTGGACGCTAACTAAACGGCTGGAGAAGAAGGTAGACGGCAATTACACAAGAATGCTGCGAGCAATATTGAACAAGTCCTGGCAACAACACCCAACAAGGCACCAACTATACGGCCACCTGCCACCCATCACGAAAACTATCCAAGTTAGACGAACCTGACACGCAGGACACTGCTGGAGAAGCAAGGACGAGCCCATAAGTGATGTACTCCTATGGACCCCCGCATATGTCCAAGCAAAAGCAGGACGACCAGCTCGAACATACATACAGCAGCTATGTGGCGATACGGGATGTAGCACTGAAGACCTGCCAGAGGCGATGAATGACAGGGAGAAGTGGCGAGATTGGGTCAGGGATATCCGTACTAGCGGCACGACATGATGATGAAGATAATGATACCGATTGTTGTACCAAAAGTAAAGAACTATATTTCTCCTGTAATTAATGGACCATATCTTTCTCAAGGACTTAGTGTGAAATTAATGTAACAGTCACATTCAGGTTTTGGACGTTATTTGCTTCGTCCATTTCCTACAATCACAACTGTTGTATGTTTGTGCTGATAGGAGGCACTAGTGACGTAATAGTTATTGTTGTAGGAAATGGGTTCAACAACCCGAATTCCAATCCTGAAAGAAACTATTTGTATTTCATATAACACTTGGAAAAAATATGAATCCAGCTATTCTTCCTCTTGCTTTGAGTTAATAGTTGGGGAGACTAGGTTCTTTCGCTTTGGTATAGCAATCAGTCTAGAAAGATAACCCTGAAATCAAACAAGTTGTTGACCTGCAGTAGAATGGGCTCCTCTTGGCTCTTTCAGTCGAAAACATGCTTCATTAGTAACACCCCTCATCCATACTAGGTTACAGGACCAGTGTGTTGATTATTCAATAACTAAAACTGGGAAAATTTAGCTTGTTTTCATCAGATGATCACCTGCAGATTCAATTTACTGGAATACGCAGAACAATTTATTTAAAGAGTTGGGAATGTTTGCCTGATTTCTCAAGACGGACAACCTTTCCAATCGAGCTCAAAATTTAGCAAGTGTAAATTATTCCAACTTAAAGAATTAAGAATCTATTAAAAAGCCCAACTTTTTAGTCAAAAGAAATACCACAGATTTATAATAGTACACGTTTCTGAGTAACAGAGAAATACGGAATTGTTCGTCATAATAATTATTAATTATGCTTTAAAGTTTGATATGTGCAATGATAACAATTAGTGCTTAATAAAACTGGAATTTCTATATTGATAAAAACTGAAAGGGCTTGTAAATCAAATTAATTCTAAATTGAATTGGTTTAAAATTGAATTTTATCATTTAAAATTCCTTTTCATCATTTAAAATCAAATTTTATTATTTAAATCTAAATTAATTTTGCTTTATAACATTAAATCCTAAAAACAAAACAATATCAAAAAATAGTTCTTCTGTGATATGAATTTATATTCAGTGTTGACGATAAGCATTTAAAGCAGTTCTTGGTAATTTTTTAGTTGAAAACAAATATTATATAATACTAAGCTGTGATATGAATATTCTCGCAGAATTGCCTGTTGGCCGGCGGAGACAGGTAATTCGGCTGGTATATTTAGATGAATTTTTCATATTTATTTTTATTTTTACTTCTTCGTTAGATCTTTTGATTGTTTTGTGTTTGTTTTCTGTCCACATTCCTAACATCTATTCAGTCCATAATCACTTTGAATTCTTGGAACTTCTAGGTTAAGCCTGCTGCGTTAATCTCTGAAGCAAACAACATGAACTATTTACGTGGCTTAGAACCATAGGCCAAGAAATTAAGATGTGTGCTCAACCATTTTTTTCTGCTGACATCACAACCAACATAACCAACAACTCCACCACCATCATCATGATTTTTTTCTCATAGTCTGCTCGGCATTTTAATCATTGTTGTCCTCATTTCAATTATCAATGAATATAAACAAAAATACACTTTTTTCGGGGATATTGATAGCGTATGATTCGAAAAATGATTATGCCTCAAAAATATTTAAAAAAAAACCCAAAACGCTGACAGTCTTGATAGTAACTCAGCAAACTAAATTTGAAGCCTATGTAAAGGTAAAAACGTCCTTTGGTTGAAATCATCAGAATAAAAATTGTTCGCTAATGGTCCGGAGACCTGGGTTCAATCCCAGGTCGCGTCATACCAAAGACTTTTAAAATGGTACTTGATACCTCCTTGCTTAACACTCAGCAATATAAGGTATGTATCAAGAGGAGAAATCTAGGGAAAGGAGTAGCGCCCTCCCCTACACCTCAGTGTAGTAGCTGTCGAAAAGGGAGCCTTCAGGTCGCTCTCAACTACGGTGGCCAACTTTTCTTACTTATAAAACACTAGAGGTTTCAAAAGAGACATTCTGACAGTGTTGTATATTGACCTTTGACCGAGCCGTCAATCAAGAGAAGCATCTGTGTAAATAAGCGGAAGAAAAAACGGAAGCAAGTGAGCGTTATGAAAGAATATTGGTATGTGTCGGCGGCTGTTTAGTTAGTTGGTGACAGGAAGGCCAGATTGAGGGCTAGCTTGCAGAGTGAGGGTTGTGGCCCCCAGCAACACCCGGTTGAGCAACTCCAGTCAAGATCCGGAAGACGTGCTGCTATGGTTATGAGAAGGAGTTGGGTCTATATAGCAGTCTGTCCCTGTCTCCACTCATCTCTCACACACCATTGAAACATCGAGAGATAAATATTTTTATAAAGAAGTGTGTTCGTTCGTTCATTGATGTTCTTAATTTATGTTTGATTATGTTCCCGCTTATATTTGTATGTGACTATACAACACAAGGGAAGAAATAAAATAGGCTAAAAGTGAGATAAGGTGGGGTTGATATTTTCACCGGTTATAATGTTGTACATTTGTTAAGTGTTAGTTGTTTTTCATCAAAATACATATGCACATATTTGTAAATGGGGTACGTGAATTAGTCCAAAGAGTCGGGAGTAAATATTTCCTTAATTCCGATTTTACATTTGGCAAATTCCTTTTTTCCATTAGTTTGTATTTAATGAGCAAATAGCAAAAAAGCTTGATCAGTCAATCATATTAAAATAGAGGAAATAAAATCAGAATTAAAGTTAGATAATATTTTAAGGAATAACAGATAGAAAATCTGTTTATTTAATATCCACGCTTTGTGATTTTCTGTTTGTATGTGTTGTCAATCATCTCAGATATAACTACCCCATGCTAATATGAGTAGATAAATCAATTTCTTTTTACGTTCTTTTTAACTGGTAATAAACAAGCTTAAATTTTAGTCTAAAAGAAGTAGAAAATACATTTGTCTATTATAACATAAATTGCTGCTATTGATTGCTTAGTTTCTTCGTTTTCTTTGTATTTCTTCGGCAACCTCTTGGCCTGATACGTATAGAAAAGAAAAGCGTAAAAATTGTGTGTGTCTTTTGAGTCGATCTCTCAGTTTTATGCCCTCCAAACAGTATATTCTCGGAATTAAGTGAAGAAAATTAAGAAGTTCTCAAAAAAATAAGAAAATAAATAGATAAATTCTAGAAGACATGTTAAAATAATTGTACACAAGCTATAATTTGCACCTGAAGAGAAATGTCAAGTATTTACTCATCGAAAGATTATTCTCCCAAAACGGTAACTCTATGTCATTCAAATGAACATTATTATGGACACAAAAAAAGCAAAATATGAAAATAAAATATTAATGGTCTCTATTTTCACAACATTCAAATTTTTGTTTACATTGAATAAAAAAACTACCAGTTGGTGTCAGTAAAAATAATTTACTATACTCTTGTCACTTTTATGAATATTAACAACAAGTACGACAGTACTCTTAAAATTAAGAAACTAAAAAAATCATTAAAATAGCGATATTGTACTTTTTTAAAGTACAAAATTATAAGATAAGAAAATGTTAACCCAAAGTATTTCTGGTTGGAATCATCTTTTAAAAATGTACAATTATTCAATGCCGACTCCATTAACAAAAGGATTAAAGTTGTGACTGAGGCATGATCACCATACAATTGAAAGAGACACGTTATCTCCAGAATTCAGGGTCCAAATTTATTTTCAAACAAACCTTGTTATGTATTGCTTCAATACTGAAAATTTTATCAAAACCCCATTATCATCCGATTTTTGGAGAACTGAAATAACACTATTTTTGCATGTGTGCATTCCTGTATACGCCTACTGAAAAATAAATTTGATTTTTTTTTAAATTGTTCCGGGAGGTGGTTATTTTTCTAACATTAAATAAATTCAAATCGGTCTGAAAAGTAATTTACGAAGCTCTTTGCTTTGATGTAGCACAAGGTCGAATGCGTGAGGCACCCATGAGACTCGAACTCACTCGTGTTGGTTTGCTAGTCAAGTTTGCTAACTGTTACACCACAAAAGGTACCCCAAATCTTTTTGAAAAAAACTTAAAAATCTTCTTTCATCTATTACAACATTGACTGGCTTGTTGATTGACAATTGCTGTGTTTCTAATTCATTACTTTGGCAATGAATTGGCTGAACCATTCTATACTGACTTGAAATTTTAGATGTATGAAGATCACAAGTGTAATACTAATAATTGCATTTTAATCTTAAGGCTTAGGCCTCCTAAACGGCATTTTTAAAAAAAACAGGGGGATCGTATAAAGATATGTACACAGACAATTTTTTCGCAGCAGATTATAAACACGACTTATCCGTCAGGAGCTTAAAGAAGCCCATGGTCCCGAAAGGATTGATAATGCTAACATATTTCTATTAAAAAAAAAAACAAAAAAAAAAGAACAGCCGAACAAAGACAAAGAAAAATGTATTAAAAAAAAGACCAACAAAGACAAAAAAATCCAGCCCAACAAAGACAAAGAAAAATGTATAAAATATAGTTGCATGAAATATCTATCATATTTATTTATTCAACAACGTTATCTATTATATACCAAGCTCAAGTTACATAAAGAGAAAGAATTTGAAATTCAAAAAAGAATAATTGTCAATTCGGAAAATATCTCTGATTAGCGTAGATATGATTAGTTCTTTTTTAACATGTTGCAGGGAACAATATTTTTAAAAACCATAAGTTAAGGATTGCCTTCTGAAGAGTATTTTTTCTTTTGTTTCAACATTTTTAAGGTTCCAAAAGAAAAGCTTCCGTGTAAGGACAAGAGCAGTTCCTTTTCAAAACTTTAAAAAAACAACAACAAAAAACACGTATTCATGCAATGAATCTTATTTTAAAAAATGTAAAAAATAAATTTAGCGCAATAAAAGATTAAACAAGCATGTTGTCTGTAATATTTTCAGTGGAAACTTTTAGATTGAAGGTTTTATTACAATCTGCCAATTAAGCAATGTTCGGACAATTAATAACATATAATGTTTTAGGCGTTGAAAATGCGAGTTATTTTGTTCATAGTTAATGATTTACTATTTTCTTCCCTGATATTTAATCAGAAAGGAATTTCTGAGTTCTTATTACGATACCTGATAACATTATTGAATGATTCCTTGGACTTCGTAAATAGTCATCATCACCATCATGTCCCGCCACCAGCCCAGATCTCCGTGACCCTCTCATGCCACCCTTCTCTATCATCCATCGCTTCCGGTAGGTCTTCAAGGCTGCATCCTGTATCGGCACAGAGCTGTTTTACGTAGGTTCTAGCTGGTCGACCTGTCTTTGCTCGTCCATGTGAAGAGGTCCACTGAAGTACGTCACTTATGTTTGTTCCTACTTCCCTAACAGTGTCCCGCATGCCTGGTTCGTCTAACTTGAATAATTTTTGTCATAGTTGATAAGTGGATGTACAGCTGCTGCTTTTTGGCGTGCTCTCTCTATGACTAGTTCAATATTGCTCGCAGCATTCTGGTGTAGTTGCTGTCAAGCTTTTTCCCCATACGTTTAGTTAGCGTCCGTGGGGTGCATCCATATAGCAGTACCGATAGGACCGCAGCTTGGAAAAAACTGCATTTCATTCTATCGGTCAGGTTTGACTTCCATATGAAAGACAACCTATTGATGGCTCTCCAGGCCTTTGCTAGTCGCGTGTTAATGTCTGACACGGTTGATGAGGCACTGCTTCCTAGCTAGGTGAACTTGTCAGCTACTTTCAGAGAACTACCGTTTAATGTAGAGATGTTGCCTCTTTGATTAAAGCACATATATTCCGTCTTGTGTGCGTTGACATGGAGGCCTATGCCCGCAGCTGCTCATTCCAGACAATGTAGCAGGGTTTCTGTTTGGAATGGTATATTTGCCCGAAGCGCTATATCATTGGCGTAGTCCGCATCCGTAATTGTTTGTGAGGGCTATCTTCGGCTTTGTTCCTTTCTCAGATTGAAGCCGTTGTCTTTTATTTTATCAATAGACGTTCAAAGCACGTAATCTTTACAGATGATAAAGGCGTATGGGGCTAATGTTTCTCCTTGCAGTACACCTGTTACAATGTCGAAGTAGTCAGTTTCCATCCGGGGCGCGGACATTTACTTTCGTGTTTCTATATAGCATCATTATGGCTGCGACGGTTTCTTTTGGTAGGCTGTAGGTGAGTAGTATTTGCTCCATCTTTCCTCTGTGTATGTCGTCAAAGGCCTTGACGAAATAGACAAATAGTTTTGTTGCCTCCAGGTTTTTTGCAGGTAACCCTTCAAGAATTCGTCGGATAGTCAAAATTAGTGACGTCCTGGATCTATTTCTCCGAAAGCCATTTTGGTTCTTCCTAAGTATGTTCTCAGTTTTGAATTCTCTGCGGTTGCATAATAGAACATTGTATATTTTGGCCGCTATGCATGTAAGTGTCATACCTTTGTAGTTTTTGGCTAATCCGACGTCGCCCTTCTTAGGAAAAGGGAAGATGCATCCCTTTGTCTAACAGTCTATTGTTTTTTTATTAAATACGGCATTACAATATCGGAGCGGTATATCGTCCAATTGCCTGGTCTTCCATACATCTGGGGTTATTTCCTCAAGCCCTGCTGCTTTTATATTTTTAATTTTTCTTAGTATTGAATCGAGTTCTGTCGTAGTTTGATGTCTAATTCTTTACGAGTAATTCTCGTAATTGTTTCATGTTTAACTTTCTGAGGGTTTCCGAGTCACCGGCAAATATTCATTGCCCCTCCAAAAGTATACGCCCTTGATGTGTGTGTGTGTGTGTGTGTGTGTGTCCTTCTCTATTTCCATCCCTCTCTCTCTGTCTCTCTGTCTCTCTCTTTATATATATATTCTTAAAACACACACACACACACACACACACACACACACACACACACACACACACATATATATATATATATATATATATATATATATATATATATATATACTGATGACGATACTTTGAAAGTTTTCAAATCCAACCAATCCTTCATCAACTTCCATCTGGGATATATATATATATATATATGCTATATTATGATGTAAATAAAGTATATATGGTATATTTAAAATACAATATCTTTTTCCTTACCAAATTACCACTCAAAGAATGTTTACACTAAAAGATATACGGACAAAAATTTATTACACTAACCAGTACAGTTAAAAATTAAAATAGGTTAATTAATTAATTAATTAATTAATTAAACATAACGGCAACCTATGCATCTTCATGTTTTTCTCCCATGCAAGATCACTTTGCTTTTCGTTTTATGATCTCATCAAAAGAGATTTAAACCCCCTTCAAAAATCGTCTTCAGTTGGCTATTCATGAATAGAATTTTCAAGAACATATAAGGTAGCACACTTTTTATCAGTTAATATTTGTTTACAAAAGGATTAGTATCTGCAAATATGCCTTTACAAAAAAAGATTATGTGCATATTGGTCGTTACAAAAGAATTTATAAGGAAATACTTCCTTGCAAAAGATTTTATTTGAAAATAGGAAATTCAAAAAAAGATTATAAGCTAATACGTCGTAATAAAAGTTTGAATAAGTTAATATGTAACTGCAAAAATATATATGCAAATACGAGGTCTCAAAAATACATTTATTTGGAGTTACAAAAAGACTTATCAGCAAATTATAAAAGACACAGTTATTGTTACATTAATTTTGTTAGTAAATAACTTATCCCAAAACTATTTTTAAGCAAATTTGCCGTTACTAAATTGTAGATATTGAGATATATCATAACAAAAAGTTGAGGAACTATGTTGTTACAAATGTTTAGGCAAAGAATTCGTAACAAAATTTTAAGCAAAGAAGTCAACAGTGAAAGTTCTTGCGGAATTTTTAATTTTGATTTCAAATGATGT
This sequence comes from Sepioteuthis lessoniana, assembly GCA_963585895.1. NCBI lineage: Eukaryota > Metazoa > Mollusca > Cephalopoda > Myopsida > Loliginidae > Sepioteuthis > Sepioteuthis lessoniana. The sequence continues at coordinate 98,543,430 of OY757905.1, read as the reverse complement.
ATTTTCAAATAGGTTTTCGTTATAATACCTTTACTTTATATATCATTTTAAAGAGGGTTTTTCGCTCTATCTAATCGTTTAAATTACAATGGTTTTAAACAATTATGTCTTCTTTTCAGAACGTTGAATGCAAGATGGAAAAAAAGCAAATTTGCACAATTTTTTTATTTCAATTCAAGCTAGGCCGAAAAGCTGCTGAAACAGCACACTATATCAACGAAGCGTTTGGCCCAGGAACCACTACTGAATGCACAGCACGATGGTGGTTTAGGAAATTTTGTGGCAGCGACGAGAGTCATGAAGATGATGAGCGTAGTGGTCGGCCATCGGATGTTAACAACGATCAATTAAGAGCCTTAGTCGAAGCCAATCCACACACAACTGTTCGAGAACTTGCTTCTGAATTAGACGTAACGTATACGACGATTTCCAACCACTTGTGAGAGTTTGGAAAGACAAAAAAACTTGATAAATGGGTTCCTCACGAATTGAACGGCAACCAAAAGAAACGCCGTTATGAAGTGCCATATTCCCTTCTTTTACGCAATAAGAACAACCCGTTTATTGACCGGGTTGTGAATTGCGATGAAATGTGAGTTCTTTACGATAACTGGCGACGCTCAACTCAGTGGTTAGACACCGACAAAGCTCCACGACACTTTCCGAAGCCAGAGTTGCACCAAAAGAAGGTCATGCTGACTGTTTGATGGTCTGCGACCGGTCTCATCCATTACAGTTTTTTGAATGCAGGCGAAACCATTACGGCGGAGAAGTACTGTCAACAAACGGATGAAATGCATCAGAAACTTCGACAACAACACCCAGCATTAGTCAACAGAAAAGGCCCAATTCTCCTCCAAGACAATGCCTGACCGCACGTTGCTAAACCGACCCAGCAGAAATTGAACGAATTGGGCTACGAAACTCTATCTCATCCGCCATACTCTCCAGAACTCTCAGCTACCGACTACCACTTTTTCAAGCATCTTGACAACTTTCTGCAAGAGAAATGCTCCAAAAACCTAAGCGATATCAAAAACACCTTCAGCGACTTCATCGCCACCGGAACGCAAGATTTTTACGTTACTGGCATAAATAGACTTGTTTTGCGTTGGCAACAGAGTGTTGATTCTGATGGTGCTTATTTCGATCAATATATTTTAGTTTTGAGCCAAGATATGTTCATCTGAATTCAAAAGTTAAAAACCGCAAGAACTTTCTTGTCAACCTAATAAAATAATTCATAAGCAAATATATCGTTACGAAAGGTTTTATGAACCAAGGTGAGGATGCAAAAAGCTCATAAACGAAAAAGACGTTACAACAGAATTTATATAAAAAAAACAAAACATAATTACAAAAGTTTTTTAAAAGCCAATTCGTGGGTGGGCTGCTAAGTTCATAAACTGAACATTTCATATAATATCATCATATCTGCGGTTAATGGTTCTTTTATCAACTGAATCCAAGCACTGAAACAAATAAAAGAAATGTGTGAAACACAAGGTCAAGTTCTTGAAAAATAAGTTTCATTTTCTCAAATTTTAAAAGAGTATCTTCGTCAGCCTCTAAACTTTTTAGTCGACCCTCGTATGTTACAACAAAGCTTTTTTTAGGAGAAAACAGGATTTAAGTTAATATGTCTACACAGATTTTATAAGCAAAACGTATCGTTTTAAAACAGTTTATACGCAAATATTTCCCAACAAAAGGTTTAGCGAGGGCATCGTTAAGAAGCGTTTATACTGAAAGTTGTCGATAGAAAAAAGATTGATAAGCTACGATTCTGTTAGGTGTTTATAGGAAAATATGTAAGTACGAGAAGACTTATTAGCAAAGGTTTTCTAAAAGTATTTATTTTGAACAAAAAGGGTTTAGCTAAAATGTGATCACAAAAAATTCTTATGAAAAAAGGAAGGATTTAATAAACAATTCGTCTGGACAATCTCCTTATTCTCATTTTTGCACTCTTCTAACCATTACCTTATTTTCTTAAATATCTTTTGAAAATAGTCCAAAATCTATAATAAACCTCAACAATAGAAGTTTAGCTAAGCGAAAACCGATTATACGCGTCCTCGCTATAAAAGCTAACCTCATGTGTTAAGTTATTTTCGGTGTTTTTAGAGGGGAAAAGTGAATCTGATTTTATATAACAAAATGCAAAGTAATTGAGGATTAAGCAGTGCCTGTCAACAAAGTTTGTTTTTTTTTCTTTAAGAAAACCTAGATACGCCCATATAATTCAGGTAAATATATATTTATAGTAGGGTGCATACAATAAAACACATTCACATCTATCTATCTATCTATCTATCTATCTAAGATTATTTCTTTTTGTTCATATGACAGATTTCTTCGTCGATCTCGATAGAGCCCAACGCTCCGGTAAACGCTATTAACAACTGGACTACCTTACCTAATGATTTGTTTGTAGTGATAAAAGGTTTCATAAAACCAGCGACACTTCTTGGATAAGCTGATATCAGAATAATGGTGCACCAATGTTCCACAAATTCTTCTAAATAACGCTCAACAGTTTGTTTTTGTTTTTTTTTTGTTTTTTTCGTCTCCCAGGCCAAAGTTAGAGAGCCTTATGTACACTACTGTTTAACCAATCGGTGGGGACTGGATGCCTAGACATACACACCAAATGACAAGAATATATGAGAATAAGATTTTTTTAGGTCACCTTTCATAGATTCCTTCCTATGTGGGAAAGTAGAGCCATTTCTATGAATTTGGTTCGAAATAAAAACACGAAAACTAGAATTGCTAACAATTGTTCACACAGAGAACATCTATCTCTTACTACCTGTGTGTAAAGTTCCTACTGAGGATTCTTCCACCTGCCCTCGTTGCTATCTCTTGCTCACCATGGGATTTTGTAATCTGAAAGTTGTGCAAGCTGGGAACAGGGATGAACGTACACAACACAGTATATATATATATATATATATATAGAGAGAGAGAGAGAGAAAGAAGAGAGAGAGAGAGAGAGAGAGAGAGAGAGAGAGAGAGAGAGAGAAATGTTTGTGTGTGTGTATATGTGTGTGTGTGCCTTATATATGCGTGTACAGATAAAGAATAAAATAGAGTGACGGCAAATTGACTAAAATCCCAAAACGGGACTTTATTTTTGCATGTGTGAAGACGGGGCAGGTTGGCACTTGATCCCTTATAGAATAAGTCCTCGTTCAGAGTTTTTTCTCAGGCATATAAGAACTGGTATATTACGTGAGGGATTGATTTAGGGCTAGACTGGCCGCCGCTGGCAAGGGGTTCCAAATTTCACACTATCCACACACCCACCAGGCCGCTTTCCTTCCTTCCCCTAGACAGTGGAGGATATGAGCCTATAGGTTTTAGTCGTAATAATATAATATTGTAGTAGTCGGCAACTCCGGTTTCCCGTGTGATATTTTAGAGGAATTTATAGGACAATTTTAAGCAAGATAACATAAGGCGAATAGAAGCTGAAAAGGAAGCATGAAGTAGAAGAACTGCAAAGAACAAACTTAGACCACGTGGTAACATAAAAATACATTAATCCTTTACTGTACAAAGCGATACACTTTCAAAGTGTCAAATATGTATAATGAATGGACAGTCCACGAATATAAATGTCTTTTCTTGACTTTTGTTTTTCTTCAAATTGAGAGAGAGAGAGAGAGAGAGGGGGGGTGGTATATAAAGTTTGGGTATAAAGGAGAAATGGCCCCAAAGTTACTTATCTTATTTTTCGACGGGGTTCCACTGGAGAATCTTTCTTCTTTCACGGGCTAATAGACTTTATTCTATTTTTTTACACTGGCTTGAAGAAGATGGGGTCCCTCGTGTCTCAGATATTCTTTTGTCTTCAACCCGGAATACTGGCTATGGTTCGTCTGCCCGCTACGAACCCTGCCAAACAACTAACTTTCTTACTATCTATTTCCGCTGACGGGGGGGTCCCACTTCCGTTTTGGGGTCCCAGCCAATCATTTGGCTTCTCTCTCCCTCCCCTTCCGGTGTACGGCGACCTGAGGTTACTAAGTACCAACACCTCTGTGACCCACATTCTCTCTTAACGGTCTCTTTTTTGACGGGTTTCCACTGTTCATTCCAATGGGAGGATAGTATCAATCTTACCTCTATCGTCTCCGCGGGACATCACGTGACAATAGCGAAGGGGAATGCTGATTTTGATTGGGTACCAAATGTGCATGGTGTTTGAGTAATATTGACACACCTCTTGTATTGGAATATAAGTATAAATTAATCAATATATGAACTAATTTACTGCAATTCAGGTATAATACTGATACGTTCAATCTTCAAAGGCAACCAATTTAGAGGTCAATTTTCTTTTCGCTTACACACACATACACACACATCTGCGACAGGAGAGAGAATGTAAAGAGTCATCTGACGAGACGGAGAATGTAAAGAGGCATCTGACGAGACGGTGAATATAGCAATAATATTCTCCGCCGAAATAAATTTATTATGACGGCTTGACCGAGTTTGAGTCTCCATTTAATTGTACTACACACACACACACACACACACACACACACACACACACATATATATATATATATATATATATATATAGTGTATTCTCCGTGTAAAAGTCACTAACGTGCAAGACTTTAAGATCATCATATGCAGATTCGAACTTAAGTTGCACTACAATGTTCCCTTTCAGACAAATACTCATGCATATGAACCCCTAATTATCACAGCTACGTCTTAAATAGTACCAATATTGGTCTTTACAAGAATGTATTTGTCTTAAAATAACCTATTAAGGTTTATATGATATTAAACAAAGAAACATATATATATATATATATATATATATATATATATATATATATATATATATATATATAAGTTTGTGTGTGTGTGTGTAAAAGATTACAATTATTCTTTAAATAGATTTGGAACTTTGATACGCATGGGTTCAAATATGCATGGGTTTTCTTCATTATCGCTTTTTTCCCTTTAAAACATAGTCAATCTTTACATTAAATTCAATTTGGTTTTCTTATCAGTGCATCATTACAACTAACCAAAATCTTGCCATCTTATGATAAATGAGATAAGGAAAACAAACTCTAAAAAGCGTCTGTCCTAAGTATGACACTAAACTGCATCTGATAGTGAGCTATGTAGGATGTGCAATACTTATACATTGCCATTACACAAAGGTCCATGGAACCAGATTGGTAGAACGTTTTTATGGTTTCATCAAAGAGTCAAATAGATCTGTTGGAAAATTATTTCTTATTAAAAATGTATACTTGATGCCACACAACTGCAAATCATTTGTTTTGGGAATAATTGCTTAAAGCTATAATTGTTTAAAAGTTATTAGTTGCTTGAAAACATCTAGCCGTGTGCAAACAAACGATTATCATTAAAAAGAATTACTGGAAAACATATACTTCTCTCAAATTTAATACGAGGTGAGAATACTTGAATTTATACAACTGCGATCAAATTATTTGTACTTGATAGAAATACTTGTTATCATATAAATACGTAAAAACTATCTCTTAAAGAACAACTAAACAAAACATATGAATATGAACGTACACTGAATGCGATTCCCTAACCGTCAGACAAAAAATTAGTATTGATAGGTTTACATGCCGTTAAAATCAATTATTCAATCAAATGATCATTATGTTTTAACCATCAAATATTTGTGAAATATTAGAATATTAACTACTTAAAAATTAATTATGTTTTTGGTATTGATATTCTTACTTAACAATAAAAATACACATGGAGGAAGGAAATCGAACGATATCGACGTTAAGCTTAAGTTTAAAGTATATATATATATATATATATATATATTCTGGTCATGCGGAGTACTTTGATATCTCTCTCAATCTCTCTCTCTCAATCTCTCTCTCTCTCTCTCTCTCTCTCTCATCTCTCTTGATCCATCCCTACTCTTTTCACTCTGGTGTTCGCATAGAGCTGATGTATATGAGTCTTTACTGGTTAGGCAACAGAGGTGTGTCCCAGAATAGAAGTTTAAAAGAAAATGTCGCTTATAGGTTTGCCCTTACTTCTCTAGCGGTGCCTAGAATTTTAGTTAGTCTTCGTCGGATTTTTTGAGATGGGAAGCAAGTAGCCCTATAGCTGCTGTTTTGCGTGAATTTCTTCCATGTTCCTGGTGTGAAGGAAACACTGTATGATTGGTCCACCTTAGAGAAAAAAACTGCAAGGGAATTATAAAAGAATGCTCTATTCTGTTTTTAAAAATCCTAGCAATATATATATATATATATATATATATATATATATATATATATATATATACTAACAGAGAAACACTCTTGTTTATTGTCTGTAAATATAAGAAATTGATTTTCTTGCTAATCAATTGTCTGGTGCACTTTTTTTTCACGAGATCCGAATTAAAGAAAAAAACTAAAGATACCAAAAACCTGAAAATAGAGAAAAATAGTTTTTTTGCATTAGATAATTACGAATGAAATTATGCAGAATAATTTTGTGAAAGCTTAATGATAGAACCACAAAATTCCACACATAAAAGATCAAACTAAAATAGAATTTAGTTAAAGCTTAGAAAAGGATGGGAGACTTTTTTCTCGCCTCCATACTCTCTCAGATATCTTGCCAAAGTTATTCACAGGATAACAGTCTTTTAAGGAGGAGAATATTTTACGAGCCCCACAAACACATAGCGATTGAAACCATCGGATGCAACATGGTGAAATGAAGTAAAGTGAATTAAACAAAAGTTGGGTCAGCGGCGTGCTTCACATGATGCAGGGTGGAAAAGCTTTATAGGTCAAAAGTCAGGATCAGATAGTTCAGTTAGGAAACTACAGCTTCTAATGTCCGAGGGTAGCGTCCGTTGAGAAAAAGGCAGTCAACGAAAGATTACGATAACCCTAATTCAAACCTAATATTCAAACTGCATCGGCTTTCACGCTAGTAAGCAAGGAGTACGTTCTGCTGGTGCTTGAGTTCTGGCCTCAGCGTTTAAAAAATCAGATACAGAGCCCAAACCCCTCTGTAAACACTGTAAACAGAGTCACTTTTAACATCAACTACCAACCGGAGCTTTCAGTATCTGCAAACCAGTACAATATAGACATTATGTGTGCTCAAGAAGACACATATTACAAAAATGTACAAGAATTGAAATATGATACTTGTAATTGATGGATATTTGTCTCGGCATTAGTGTGAGAAATTCTATTAATGCTACTATAGGAGTTGTAGGAATGCTTCACAGTCCTCTTGCTTATAAATCACAAAATAGTGTCGAGATAATCTAATAGAGGATGTGTGCGACCTTTACTAGGGACCCCTGAATAATAATCATCTCTTGATTCAGTCCCACCAAATCAGTGATGAAACGGGTATAACCATCTTCTATAACGGGCTATTTTTCTTTGATTGACATATCCCAAACTCATAACGTTTTAATCTACGGTAGAAACCTGAATACTCAAATCTTTCCGATCACAGAATCTTCTAAGTAAAGGTTCGTCTGAGTCTACGCAGAAATAAGTTAAAGCTTCACATTATAACTGGACCTCACTTACCAGTTGTGATATTAGAAATCATTTTTGGTATCTGTAAAAATCACGTTTGATTCTCTTCAGGAGACATCTGAAATATATTTTGTTACCACTCATATAGAAGCAACAGCCGAATGCATTCCAAACAAAACAAGAGCCAAATATACCGTTCCATGACAGGCACGAGCAATAAGAGGAAAACAAGATATCATGAAAATAGCTTCCTTTCTTAAAAAAAAAGAAACTTATCAAATACTAATGTCCAGAAACTAACACATAGCAAAAAGAATAACCAGAATTCAAAGTCAAATCAATAAAATTAGAAATTTGGGAGAAGATAAACATTCACGATTAGAATGGCAGATAGCAAATAAAGAGAGGGGAAGGAAAATCACCTCGAGTGTAAAATGAAAATCTACGAGCCAAGAATAAAGACTTCAGAAGTGGAAAGAATATTTAAAAAACCAACTCAGAAACCTTCCTGTAATCTCTGACAAACCCATCCAAAAATTACTTATGATCAACGAGACGTCAAACTTGGACAGTTTCCGGAGAATGGACTTGAGGCAGGTTTGAAAAAGAAGTTAAGGACAGAAAAGCTGCCGACATTGACCCTAATGTTAGCAAGACAAGATAATTTGAAGGCATATTTCTCCGATTATGCAACGCTCTTTATAAACAAACAAAAAAAAGAAATAGAAAAAATCCTGATTCTACTTTCCTTAGAAAGGTGAAAGTTTAATTTAGTTTTATTGCATATCAACCATTATAGGTAATTTAATGCCAAATCCCTTTTTATACATATAAACATTTCTATTTCAAACAATTCATTTTAGCATAAGTACACAGTCTATTTGACTCTCAGATAAGACTCTATCAGGATTTACCACTCCAAGCCAGAGTGGACCTAGGAGCGGTAGCAAAAATGGGTACTCCTTATTCCCCAACTGCATTACTGGAGCCTCACCATCAGACTGTTTAGTGTCATATCTATGATACTCGTGGGAAGAGTCTTATTCATTTGCATAGATGCAGTCGGTGTATTCTGCAGTCCCAAACAACTAGACCAAAAGGCGACAGAATAATCACCAAGAATTATAAAGGGCATATCTCTTTTTGCTGTAGCTGCTCAGGTTTATATTACTTCTCAATCCTGTTCGACACGAAATCGAGAAAATTCTTGGGAATAATCAGGATGGCTTTTGCATAAATCGTTCCACAAACTTATAGATTCTGATAATCAGTTGAATCATCAAGAAGTACGGGTAAAGGAACTTGAAGCAAAACTACTATTTCTTCCCGGTGTTTCATTGTGTACACAGACAAAAGATGGAGCAAATACTACTTGCTTATGGTCCTTCCAAAGAAACTGTAACTGCTACAATTATGCCTTACAAAAACTCGAAAGCAATGGTTCGCTTAATCAATGGAGTATAGATTTCTTCGACGTTGTCTCTGGAGTCCTGCAAAGAGATACATTCGAACTATATTTTATTATAATCTGCTTAGACTACGTATTCAATGAATATAATAAGAGAAAATGGTTTCACATAAAAAAAGACAAGAAGCAGACGGTATCACGCAAAAACTTCGATAGACGCAAACTTCACCAGTAATATCTTCTTACAACAAATTATCTGTGTACAATTATATAATTTCAATATTCTTATATAATTGTTAGAATTTTAAAACAGACCTATTTACCCCATGATATGTAATACCAATGCGAATCAGAGTTAAACTGGCAGTAATGACAACGAATTCAGGGCTTTATAACTGGAGTTTCATTATCAGATGTAATTTAGAGTTATACTCAAAGTACCTCCTTCTTTGGTGGGCCTTACTCCTTACTAGTTAATACCCATTATTTTACAAGAAACTTTCCAATAGAATATCTATATTATTCAAATATGAATGTTTTCCCTTTATACTTATTTGTTTTATTTCTCTAACAAACCTTTCTTAGTTCGGTATATTTCTTCCTCGTCTTTGTTCCGATATGCTTCGTTTTTAATTGAATTTTATTTTTATTTCCTTCCTCATCACCATGGAGGCCACTAAATAAACTTCAATGTACCGAATTCCTTATTTATCTAACATTTTTTATTATTATTAATAAAATAAAAAATTTGATAGAAAATAGGTCACGTAAATAAGAAAATAGTTTCTTTAATAAAAGAGTCGTCAAACGTTCTCCTAAAGATATGTTTGGCCAGCTTCATTTTTCTCCACCATCCATACTAAAACAAACTCTAATATACAGCTCCATCCCATGCTTGGCAGCGTCGGCGCTCTAAGCATCTCTCTGACCACCACCATGACTGTCACCAATGACGACCCCACACCGCCAAGAAAAATAATGTCAGTGACCTCATTGAACAGGCGCTCACAGCACGAAGAACCACATCAACGAGATCGCTTTTTTTTATTTCATTTGTGACGTCATTCTTACCGATATGTGAACTGGGTCACTTCATTTCTTTACGATTTCAAAATCCGATATCTGATTGATGAAATGTCTCTCTCCCCTTGTGTTGTACGAGTAAAACTGTCTGATTTATGTCAACATTTAAGGGTTGAAATATTGCTTCGAGGTCAAAATAATAAGCTTGAACCAAAATCTCAAAATCCATTAATCGGTATTAGCTTTTCAAGTGACTTAATCGGTAATGGCGAGGAAAATTGAGTTGGTCGTTAGCTTCTTGGCTCGTTTGATTAATCTTAATGGGAGCTCAACCAGTATAGACGTATTTTTATACTTAGACGTTAAAGAATTATGTTCATTTTAGGCTCATATTTATATTTTAATCCACTTTTTTCTTAACGTTTTTTTTTCTTTTTTTTTTCCCACGTTACGATCAAATGCAAATAGCATCTAAAAGTATTTATTTGACCCTTAGATAGGACACTAACAAGTGCTACCACTTTGGGTCCGAGATAACATTGGAGTGATAAGAAAGAAGGGGTACTTCTTCCAGAACAGGGGATTCAACATAAGATGCAGTCATACCCAGGGCTCTTCAATCATTTGCGTTCACTCCGTCCGAATGACCTTGCGAAAGGTGTAAATGCATTTTCTACGGGTGACAAAGATGTACAGATTCCTGGACGGACACTTGTCTAGAAGACAGACAACAGTTAATTTAACGAATCAGAAGCTAGACTGGGTATGGATTTTTTATTCATCTCAAAAGATTTAACAAAGTTTGTGACATCTGTTTGTCTGGCGAGGGTATGTATCTCGACGTAGGCCTGGACAGGGTTTTATGAATGTATATACCAAATCATTCCGCACGAGCACGATGCCACACAAGGTCAGTTTTTAGTCGAAGTACAACCGGTTTGTATTCAGTGTTCTTTTTCTCCTCGACCGGTTGCCATACCAAGGTAAAAGAGCTCAATGTGTCCTACTATTTACCTATAGAAACAGTAGGGATAGATGAATTCATACTAATCCCAAGGGTATTAGTGCAAAGTCAAATGCAATTAGCATTGGTCAGTATTTAAATTCGTTTCGCCAAGTCCATTTCGTATGAAAATGTACGTATATATCAATAAATATTGCAAGATTTTAGCGACTGATATGCATAGATCCCCAAACAAATGCGAAAAAAACTCCATTTATTTAGCGGCATGTATTTCTAAAAAGCAAAATACGCATTGCTTTCGCTTTAAAAATTATTCAGTACAAAATCAAAATAGACTTAGTCATTGAATTTAACTAATTCCACGGTTTTCTTCATACGGCTCTTTAGAGAGATTCAGTACATTTATATCTATTGCTAGTGTGTGATACCTTTAATTGCATATCAACTTTCGTGCGTTATTTAATACCAAAGACACTTTTCCTTAGAGTATTAGTCAAACATTATTTTTTTAATGTTTTAGTTGAATTCATTACTTATTATAATAGTTCGTGATAGGTGACTTTAACCTAAATAATTTAATAGGGGAAATAGATTTTATAATTCAAGTTTTTTTCAAATCTGTTAATTTTTTGTATATTTGCATTGTTGTATATTTATAAACAAACACTTCGTATTTTACGTTGAATTAATAAAAAAACATGTTGATTTGCTTTCACATTATATTTTTTAAGCATATGTCGATGCTTCTATTTATTTTTTGCAAAATGATACCTATTCTCAGTTTATATTGGATATTAGATATTTGCATTAAACGGTTCTAAATCCAATGTGACATAAAAGGAATTTACAAAAAAAATGCTTTTTCTTCAAAATAAATTTTTGGGATAATTATTCAAAGATTTGTTACGAAAAGTTATTTTATTTCTATGTGCCTGACTTTTAATAGTGTCATCGATTTGGATTTTTATCTTTAATCAAGTTAGTTATTTCTGAGAAAGCAATAATCTGTTTTATTTTACATTTCCATTAGGGTAAAAAAAAACTCTAAACCTAATTCGCCTGAATAATCATTTTTGTACAACAAACATATATAAGTTATTTTTATTGTTTTTTTTTCCTTTGAATTTTGGGTATTTGTATTCTATTATTAACTTCTTATGGCAGCAATATGGTTTCTGACTGATTATTATTAATTGTTTGTGAGAGCCCACGAATTATCTGAAAACCTTTCCCTTCGTCGAGTAAGTATGTTATATCAAAGAATTCTATCTGCATCAACAATGACGTAAAATTGTAAAACTTGTACGAAATAAAAGATTAACGTGCTGGAGGCTATATTTTGTTTTTCTTATTTGAACTCCATTGATTCATGCTCTCCGAGACTATCAGTAATGATATTGGTTTCGGCATCTTGACAGTCTTCAGTCACCAAATGGAATCTGCTTTCGCATTGTTTCTGTTTGTGTTTAGTTGACTTTTATAGTCTTTTTTACTCAAGACAAACCCATAAGTGAACGATACACGGTTTAAAATTTCCAGCTTCAGTGTTTTTTCTTTTTTTAAAAATGTTTTATTTAGACGAGAGCTCTCGTTCTACCGTATTTCCTATTTTATTTCACTACACGGAATACGCAACATGTGCTTATAATGGATGAGACGAGACGGATCCATTGCTTTATGAAAAATTAGTTTTAAATAAACGTAAGCCATTTCGACCAGTATTTGAACTTGCTTCCATTTTCCATATAACTAACCTTTATCCCTTGAGCACAACCAAATGTCTTTCTCTACAAGAGTTTGTAATAAGTGGCTTCTAGCCTATTCATTCTTACCAAACCGAGGTCTGCTTGATCACGGAAGTTAAATAGGAATCCATCAGCTTAAAGTATAGTTGTTATTGCTAAATAACAAGTATCCTAAATAATCTGAGGTCTGTATCCAAGATAAATCCAAAGGTAATAAATTCTAAGAAGTAATACCTTTTTTTTCCAATGCTAATTCAACATTACAATATAGCAGCCAATATGTCTGGATGATCATGTGAAAGCTATATAAATATTCACACAACTGCAAAAAATGAATGCCATAGTAAAGTTTAGCAAGTCTTTATGTACAGCCAGTTTCATAATTTTCTTGATCAAATGCTGTAAGATTAACTCAGTTGTTGTCATATTTTTTTTTATATGGGGCACACTGCAAAAGCAACATGCTTTGCACTTTGTACGTAAATTTAAGAATGTGCTTAAAATGAATTTATGCATTTTAGCCGATAAAAGTAATTTTTTTTTCTATTTTGTAGATTAAACAGTTATCAAAGTAAAACATGAACTCGATGTTTCTCTTTGGTGTGCATTAAAAAGTCATTAAACTAAAGCTGTATTTACCAAGTCATAAATGAACAATGATGCAAAAGTTTTATTTAAAATACCACACTAAGTATTCACTATGCATATTTCAGAGAGGTTTTTATCGGTCGAAACACTTCCGAAAACTCCTCTTTTGGTTAGGTGTGGCTAAACAGACGTATTTCTTTTGAAACATTCTTAACTCTTATTGCGCAGATGATTTGTCGATTTGAAAAAACAATAAAACGTCATAAAGCAATTTCTGATGCGTCCAAATGATATCCAAAAATCTTTTTTAAACTTCTCGAAACTGGGCTTTTTTTTCAAATTTACCAAGGAAAACGGTCTCGACTAAGGACAATTATCCCTTTATTTTTATATGTCAACTAGTTGTTCAGACGTATTCATTTAAGTTTTGGATATGGATATGAGGTGCCAACACATTTTTTATGATCTGGAAATTCGTTTTGCATTAAGACAACAATATATTTATACACCCTTTATTTATTAATTTTCAGAATAGGATCGTCCAAAAGTAAGGGTACAAAATTGAGAAAAACAATGTAAACAGCCAAAAAACAATAAAAATATTAGTGCAATCAATATTTAGAAAATTTTGCAAATAATTCAAATGTTGGTATGTTATTGTGGATGATGGCGACTACCAGTTGTCAAAATTTCAGCTTTTCACCGTTGTTGTTTTTAACAGGTATTCGGTTTTAAAATTTTGTCCCTTAGTTTTAGACGCTACTATATATATATATATATATTTAAGTTTTACATTATAAAATTTTGTCGAAAATGTAACTTCACTCTCAATACGTTTTTAAAAAAACATCCGGGAGATAGGTTTCAACTTGGACACACACACACACACACACACACACACACACACACACACACACACACACACACACACACACACACACACATATATATATATATATGTATATATATATATATATATATATATATATATATATATATATATAGATATATATACTCAACCCTACTTCGCGTGCAGGATGTGACACAAGGTCAGTTTTGAAGCAGAGTTTAACAGGGTTGAATTCGAACTTCTCCTTGTTCTATGCTAATTGTTAGATCAAGCTTAAAGAGCTCTGTCTGTCGTAATGTTTTTTCATAGAGGGTGAAAAATAGAATCCATGCCTTTCTCAAGGGTATGAGCGTTATATAAAATAAAAGCAACTTCTTCCAAGATTTGAACTCGGGTCACCGATTCAATTTCTACAACAGTAACCTTTACTCAATAAACCCCTCTATTAGGACATATTCGACAAAAAGACTTTTATTTTCTAATCAATGCACTTATATCTACCTCGAGAATTTTTTCATTCAATTTGGTAAAAAAGGAAAGCCCTAAACATTAAATGAAAAACTAAATATTATAAACGATACAATAAAAATAAATTATCAAAATAAGTGTTTTGATTTCTTGTAATATCATTCTGCCTTCTGTAAATCTGAAACTGAAAACAAGGATTTTTTAATGTTAACAATCTGGTCTCGAGAGTGAACAATCTGAAATTAGACTGATATACAAAAAGAGTTATATTCGTTGGCAAGAATTACATCGCGATGGCGTAACAATAGAATTTCCCATGACAGTGTTGTGAGATTAGACCCTAAAAGCATCCAGGCATTTAATATTAATGAAACATCAATGTTCATTGGGAAATGGCAAAAGAATTCTCTTTGAAATCACTTCCTGGAATATTATATATTCACCCCTACTCTTTAAATTATTCCACGTTCGGAATTGACATCAACTGGTTTGTAGCGTTCGCCTTAATCTTGTACACGGTCTAAAATTTCCACTTCTATACAGCGATTTACATTTGGTATAATGTGAATAGGTGAAGGAAAATAACCATATTCTTCTGGATAAAAAATCCTATATTTATCAATTTATGGTCAATTTAAAGTCCAAATCATTTAAATATAAAGATATAGTGTACATATTTTGAATTCTCTCAAAATATTGTGTTTAATGAATAAAAATAAGATGTTATTTCTGCTGCAATTCTTTTTGCAAATACCTAAATGTTGAAGCATGTCAGTGTTTTCTGGTGCGCAATTTGGGAAAAACTGGATTATGCAAATGCGTCTTATGTAACGACAACTTAACCCTAGTGCCTATAAAAATCAGGAATATAGTACGTGCTTGATAATAAAGAGAAAAATATTCAATTATTGAATTATTCAATGCAAAGCAAGTTAAATCTTCAAAGAAAAAGCAATATAAAGGATATACGTATTCATTTACATCTGAAGTTTGTTTATCACGTCACCTAGAAAATAACATTAACATTAGAATTGTGCGATTATCTATATCAAGAAGTCGATGTAACAGATATTGTCATATTTTTCAGGTCTATTAAAGAAAACACTCAATGATGATGATTAAACCAGAACAATGTATCATTCAGTTATTAATGCCACTATATAATTCGGGTAACTGTTTATTCTAGGGAGAAGGGATTTAAGAGCAACAAATATCCAGAGGTTAGAATAAGTGATACAAATTCTACTCCTAACGAAACCTGCTTCTATGTCTGAAGAAGTAAAGGTTTGATTCATTGCATTCAAAAAGTGGATTGTAGACGGAACTAAACTATTATTGGCACCACCTTATTAAATCTTGCTTTCAGCAAGTGTTTAAGTTTAAATTAACCTACATCTTTAACTTTAAATTGACCTACATCTTTCCATTAATACTACCCTCGTTTGCATAACTTAATTTAAAATTGCTTTAAGGTTCATCGCATTAATTCAAATTGTACTTATTTGTCAATAATCACTTGTTTGCACACAGTTATATGATATGAAGTGTCCCTATGCAATAGTCATGATTTATATAAGATTCATAATAATAAGTTAATCTCACCAAGTTGCAATCAATATAATAATAAAAGGACAACACAGCAAAAAATAACAATTCAACTTGAGGAAATAAACCAGAAAGTATTGGCGAAAGAGGGATGATTAAAGAAATATAGAAAAAGGGTAAAACAATACAGACAAAACAGGACATCCCCAAACAACGAAAGAACATTTTATCAACTACTGGATGAAGATGACACGAAAACATACCAACAACCGGATGCAAAAGAAACCATACGATTTTGGACTAAAATATGGAAACTAAAAAAATAGCAAAAAGGCTGAATGGATAAACAATTTAACAAGAGAACTAGAAGGGTTCGAAAAAGGCCCAAAAGTGGATATACACATCAATTTACTCAAAACGACACAAAAAATATCAAACTGGAAAATGCGTGGCTATGATGGAATACATGGTTTCTGGTTCAAGAAATTCACCTCGATTCACGACAGACTAGTATTACAAGTGAGCACATGCCTTCAAAGAGCACACTTATCCGAATGGATGACCAAATCAAGGACTGCATTGATCCAAAAGGACCGACGAAAAGGAATAGCTCCAATGTACTACAGACCCATAACTTGCTTACCGATGATGTGGAAAATATTAACAGTACAAATACGGGAAGAGATTTACGACTCACTAACAAGTCGCAAATCATTCCCAGAGGAACATAAAGGATGCTGTAAACGATCCAGAGACACGGCAGAGTTACTTAACATATATCACCACATCCTAAATGACAGCAAGACCAGACGGGAAAAAAAAATTAGCTATGGCCTTGATTAACTACAAAACGGAGTGTGATATGGTTCCGAAAATCTGGATAATAAACTGCCTCAAAATGTACAAAATATCAGATGAAGTTATAAAATTTTTCGACAAAACCAAGAAAATCTGGAGAATTGAATAGACAGCAGGAGGAAGAAGATTAGCTGAACCAAAGTTCCAAAGAGGTATTTTTCCAGGAGATGCACTATCACCGTTACAATTCATATTTGCCATGATGTCAGTTAACCACATACTCAGAAAATGCATGGCCGGATGCAAACTTAGTTGATCACAGGAAAAGATCAATAACCTAATGTCATCATCATCATCATCATCATATCGTGCTGGCAGCACGGATATCCCTGACCCTCTCTCGCCACTCCTCCCTATCGTTCATCGCCCTAGGTAGGTCTTCAGGACAACAACCTGTATCCTCACATAGCTGCTGAATGTACGTTCGTGCCGGTCGTCCTGCTTTTGCGCGGCCGTGTGTGGGGATCCATAAGAGTACATCTCTTATGAGTTCATCTCTGCTTCTCCAGCAATGTCCTGCATGTCTGGTTCGCCTAACTTGAATAGTTTTCGTGATAGGGGGCAGGTGGCCGTACAGTTGGTGTCTTGTGGGGTGTTGCTGCCAGGACTTGTTGAGGATTGCACGCAGCATTCTTGTGTAATTGCCATCTAGTTTCTTCTCCAGCCGTTTTGTTAGCGTCCATGTAGTGCATCCATATAGCAGTATCGATGTGACCGCTGCCTGGAAGAAACTGCGTTTCATTTTATCGGTTTGGTCTGATTTCCATATAGTCGATAGCCTATTGATAGCTGTCCATGCTTTCGTTAACCTCGTTTCGATGTCCTTTTCGGTTGATTCGACGCTGCTTCCTAGGTACGTGAATTTGTCTACTAGTTTAAGAGGGGTTCCTTCTAGAGTGGAGATGTCCCCCGTTTGGTTATAGCACATATATTCCGTTTTGTGTGCATTAACATGGAGGCCTATGCTTGCTGCTGCTCGTTCCAAGCTATGCAGAAGTGTTTTGGCTTGGTCAGGTGTATTTGCCAGTATCGCTATGTCATCGGCGTAGTCGGCGTCGGTAATTGTTGTTGCGGGGTATCTTCTGCTTCTTTTCTTCGTCAGTTCGAAGCCATTCTCTTTGATTTTGTCAATCGATGTTCTAAGTACGTAGTCTAGACAAATGATAAAGAGATACGGAGCCAGCGTGTCCTCTTGTAGTACTCCCGCTACAATGTCGAAGTATTCTGTGTCTCCATCTGGTGATCGTACTTTTACTTTAGTCTTTCTATAGTGTTTCTATAGTGTTTCTATATTGGTATATATAACCTAATGTACGTGGATGAAATCAAACTATTTGCAAAAAATGAAAAGAACTGGAAACTCAAATACATGCATTTAGAGATATAGTCAGGATATAGGAATGGAATTTGGCATAGAAAAATGTACCATGCTTGTAAGGAAAAGTGAAAGCAACATCTGACTGACGAAATGGAACTACCAAATCAACACAAGATTAGAACGCTCAGAAACCTACAAATAGTTGGTCTTCATGAAGGCTGACACTATCAAACAAGTGGAAATAATAGGAAAATTTCAAAAAGAATATGTCAGAAGAACTGGAAAGCTACTCAAGATAAAACTGTATAGCAGAAACCTTATCAAAGGAATAAATACCCAGGCTGTACCTCTCGAGAGATATTCGGGATCGTTCGGAAGTGGACCAAAGAAAAGCTTTAGTAAATGGTCAAGAAAACTAATGACAGCGCATAGGACATTAACTCCCAGAGACGACGTTGACAGACTATATGTATCAAGAAAAGAGGGAGGAAGAGGTCTTGGCAGCATTGATGACAGCGTGAATGAATCGTTACAACGACTCGAAGACTACATAGAAAAACACAAAGGAGCACTGTTTACACACATCAGAAACGATACTTGCAACACAATGGACAACAGAATGACAATACCTAGGAAACAAAAATTGGAAGAAAAACAACTCGATGGGCGTTTTAAACGACTAATTAACAACATCTCACACGAAAAAACCTGGGCATGTCCAAGAAAAAAAAAATTAAGAGAGAAACAGAATCTCTCCCAATAGCAGCAAAAATCAACGCCATAGGAACCAATCATATAAAGATGACTAGATAATTTAATAGCAAATTTAGGCTATGTGGTGACAGAGATAAAACCATCAATTACATCATAAGCGAACGCAACAAATTAGCACAGAAGGAGTATAAGACTAAGCACAACTAGGTAGACAATGAGATCCACGGGGAGATTTGCAAGAAATTCAAATTTGACAGTATGAACCATTGGTATATAAACAACCCAGCATCTCTCCTAGAAAATGACACATATAAACTCCAATGGGACTTTGACGTACAGATGGATCACTCAATCTCGGCCAGCAGACCAGACCTTATAATAATCAACCAAAAAAGAGAACTTGCTCTATTGTGAACTTTGCTGTCCCGGCTGACCACAGAATAAAACTGAAAGAATGTGAAAAGAAGGACCATGAATGTGACAATTATACCAATTGTGATAGGTGCTTTTGGTACAGTAACTAAAGGATTATTAAAGGGACTGGAGGACTTGAAAGTTGGCGGATGGGGGGAGACCATCCAAACTAGAGCATTTTTGAGAACGACCAGAATACTGAGAATAGTCCTGGAGACTTCAGGAGACTTGCTGTCACTCAGAATCCATTGAAAGACCATCAACAAAAACCGATATGAAAATCTCTAATGAGTGAATTATAGTAATTTTGACAGACTATATATGTAAAAAAAAAAGGAGAACGAGGACTTGAAAGCATTGAAGACAGTGTTGATCTATCAATACAACGATTTCGAGATTACATACAAAAGCGTGGAGGAAGATTGATTACAGCCACCAGAAACAATACCAAGAACAAGATGAACAGCGGAACGACAATAACCAGAAAACATAAATGGGAAGAAATACAATTACATGGACGTTTTAAGAGACTATTAACAAACGTCTCAAACGAGAAAACCTGGATATGGCTAAGAAATGGAAACTTTTAAAGAGAAACAGAATCTCTCCGGAAAGCAGCATGAAACGATACTATAAGGACCAATAATATCAAATCAAGAATAGATAAGACGCAACAAAACAGCAAATGTAGGTTCTGTGGTGATAGAGACAAAACCATCAATCACATAATAATCGAAGCAGCAAGTTAGCCCAGAAAGAATATTAGATACGACTTTGTGGGTAAACTGATCCACTGCGAATTGGGCCAAAAATTGAAATTTGACCTTTTGAACAAATGGTATATGCACAACACACATCAGTCCAGGAGAATGATACACATGAACTCCTCTGGGATTTTGACATCAAAACTGATCACTTAATCACGGCCAGTCGACCAGATATTATAATAATCAACAAAACAATGAGAACTTACGAAATTGTAGACTTTCCTTTCCTGGCTGACCACTGAGTAAAATTAAAAGATAGTGAAAAGAAGGATATAAATGTCTCTGCCTAACGAGGGAACTGAAAAAAAAAAACTGTGAAACATGACAGTGACATTTTTGCAAATTATATTTGGTGCTCTTGTTAAAGTCACCAAAGTATTAATAAAAGGACTGGAGGACTTAATAAATGGATGAGTAGAGACTACCGAAAATACTTCATTACTGAGATCGGACAGACAACTGAGAAGTGTCTGGGATACTTGAGGAGATTTGCTGTCACTCACACTCTAGGGAAACACTATCAGCTGATGCTGATGTGAAAAACTCTTGAGTAATAAATAATAATAACAATTCTCAGTAGTCAATCGTAGCATCAAGTGGTTCCTTTCTTTAAATAATGTTCAAACAGTTCTAAAATATCAAATTATCATATCTCATACAAATAATTTTCAAACAGATCTATTTAACCAATACATAGAACCTTAGAAAGTCCTACTCTTCCAAGTCAGAGTGGACCAGAAAGTAATGGCAATGAAGCTGCAACTTTATACTCACTAAAGGATGCAGTTTAGTGTCATACACAAGAATTCTACACGACTATATTTTAAGGCTTGTTTAGCGAAACGGTTATCGTCAAAGATAATGAAATCGGTGACCAGAGTTCAAATCTTGGATGAGACTGTTTATTTTCACTTCACGCAAATTCCAATGGGAAAGGCACGAATCCATCTGCAACCCCATTTATGTGTAAATAATGGGACAGATTTGGTTCTTTGGCTTTTCTTAGACAACCAGTCTAGGAGAGAGAAAAAACTCTGAATTCAAATCAGTTATACCCCGCGTAAAACTTCACCTTGTGATATATCCTTTCCCTCGTAGAGAGTTTGGTAAATACATACACGCTCTAATGAAACTTTTCTCCCTCCTGCATATCACAGGAGTGGCTGGTAGCAATTTATAAAGTTCTCACACCCAGAATATAAGACATCCTTGTTCTTCTGGCTTGATTTCCTTGGACTTATATACCTTGTGGGTGTGAGAGAGGGCCAACGAGTGATCTTACAATGCCAAATATTAGTAAGAGATCCACAATTTTTACGTGATGCTCAGTAGGAACAACAAACAACTAATTAGGTTATGTAGTTGCATCCAAAACCACATCTAGGCTGGGAATAAACTTCTGCTAAATATTTTTCTTTGTTTTAAAATTAATTGATTTAAAATCAGTTAAAAAAAGATGTTTAAAAACTTCGTAAAACATTTTTTTAATTGATCATCTTCATTTTTTTGTTTGAATTATATTTTTTCCATTAACCAATGCACCCGGTATATTGTGCTAAATTATTTTAGCTGATCAAAAAAGAGACAGATTGATTTGCCCTTAGAGAAGAAGAAGAAAAACATAAGCATAATAAGATATCAAACGATCAGTGTCCGTTAGAGTAAATGAGCTTCTTAGAAACGGTAGGAGGTCCATGAGACTGAAACAAATCTTATAAATGCCATACTAGTTCTCAAAAGTTTAAGCATCATAAGTCAGCGGCAAAATTGCCTCTGGAAAGATATGCTTCTTTATATACATAATCTCCCACTGATTTAAGTTTGGTAGTCATTAAGACTAATTGAAATTAGAGAGAATTTTCATCCATTTATAATGAGTTTCATATTCCTAATGAGATTAATTAATCATTGATAGCTGATATTTATCAAGATTATGAATATACAGTAAAAGGGGCGAATATCAGTGCAATTAGAAATCTCCAAGTTGTCCAAGAGAATATGTAGTAGCCATTGAACACACATACAATCATTGACGTTGATAAGCTGGTGGCTGAGAGTAGATGTTCACACTGAAATCAAATCTAGGAAAAGCTGAATTCAAAAGGTCCGTTTAATCATCCAACCTAAAACTTACAATTTTGGTGCAGGCATTTTTATTCCAAATTTTATTTTCCATTTTCAGTTACCTCTAAACTATTGCACCTTTCTTGTTCTATCGGCAAGGCTAACAATTCACTGATTCTATCCAATGAGGATCTCAAGATCTGCCACCAAAAAGGTGATCCTAAGTAAGAAACTAAACTCCCACTGATTTTGAGGCTCATGTTCTTGGGTGTAGGAAGTACCCTTTCGTTGCCATTACTAACATTTTAGGGTCCTATCTATGGGTCAAATAGGGCTGTTGAAAATTTATTTGTATCTGATGGGACAGTGTGCGAAAAAAAATATTCTTAAGAAACGAATACATAATAAATGAAAATAGGAAAATACAATGAAAGTGATCTTTTAACTTCAAGACAAAATAACCGTAAACTGTTTGTCGAATCGTTAAAATTAACCAATTAATTATGGCTACCTACCACTAAAACTATGCAAATTAGACGAACCAGACATGCAAGACACAACTGGTCAAGTAAGGACGAATTAATAAGTGATATACTTATGTGGACCTCTTCATTTGGACGAACAAAGGTAGGACGACCTGCTAGAACCTATATACAACTGCTCTCTGCCGATACAGGATGAAGCCTTGAAGACCTCCTGGGAGCGATGGATGATAGAGACGGATGGAAAGAGAGGCTCTTGGAGATCCGTGCTAGTAGCGTGACATGATGATGATTAGCAGTCAACTCTCTGTAACATTTACATTCCCATACCTGCAAACTATCGTCCTCGTCAAATTGAAGAGTTTGTTCATACTTTTGTTATTCACATTCGAATACCGTTGCGTTACTGAGATATTGATATTCTTTTGCTTGTAAACTATTTTTATTCAAATAATCGTGCCTTCAAAGTATTGTCTTATTCAAGGTTCTATACCATGAAAACTTATATGTTATTCACATCGGCATATTCGCGGCAGGAAACTGTTCTAATTCCCATTCATGTCCTCCAATGTTGTGCGTTATTCAGATTTTAATAACCGTGTCATTCACCTTCGTTTGCATATACTAGTTGATTGTAGTCTTTTCAAATCTACATGATTAGGTACTATTATGCCATTTACATGTCGATAATAGTTTATGTTATTCAAATTTGCATCTTCCCATTTACATGCGTGGAAACTTTGTTATTTAAATCCACACGCTTGTAAACTATAGTGTCATTCACATTTACTTGCCTCTAAACATTTTTACTACTCATATTTGCATGTCTATAAACTACTGTGACATTTACATTCACAAGCCAGTAAATATTTTTGTCATTCAGATCTGCATAACAGTAAATTATTGTACCATTCCCATTCACATGTCAATAAATTTTGTTATTCTAATATGCATGCTTTTAAACTCTTGTGTCATTCACAGTCACATACCTATAAACATTCCCGCTACTCAAATCTCCGTTCTTGTAAATTACTGTGATAGTTTCACATGCCAGTAAAATATTCTACTATTCAAATCAGCATACCTTTAAAATATTGCAGCATTTATATACTGATGCATGTAAACGTTTCTGCAATTCAAGTCAGCATGTCTGTGAACTATTGTGTTATTCACATTCACACGCCTGTAAACGTATTAATAATTCAAATCTGAACTTTCTGCATACACCACATAAAATCATTGATATATTTGTCATAGTTCAATAGTGATTAGTAAAACTAGCTGATAATGCATTCTACGAAAATAATTCTTGTTTTTCTAGAAGTCTTATATAGGACCAAAGATTACAACTGGAAATGAGGCATCTGAAGTTTCTACTTGTTGATTCATCCTGAGTGAATCAAGATTGGAGAAGGACAATAGTTAATCCTTGTCATTTTCAAAGCACTTTTTCGTCTGGTATTCAAAGATTTATTATTGATATAAACTGACCCGAAATTATATGCCTAACCTTTTATTGAATCGATAAACAAAAACATAACAACGAGTTAAATAATAATAGATATAATATCGTCAACTTTTATTGATTTTTTCTTGTTTAATAGTTAAAATAGATTATTTTAAATTAAAAATATTGAAATAAGGAATTTTTTTCAATTTCCATTCTCGCCGGAAGTAATATGAAAACATTTAATTCAAATTTTGATAATCTCATCTGACAAAGATTTATGTAGAAAAAAAAACAAACAAACTTATAAGTTAAACTCATCTGAATTTATAAGAGCCTGAAAAAAATTTATAATGAAAGTTTTTTTTTTTTTTGTGTTTACATAAAAAATATTTTTCGCTATACATGTTGAGTGTTGATGTGCCATTAACACCAAATTAATTCTACATCAATAGCGATCAGTATTGGGCACTAATATTGGATACTCCAACACTTTGGATTTCCTCCTTGGATCATATATATATATATATATATATATATATATATATATATATATATGTGTGTGTGTGTGTGTGTGTGTGTGTGTGTGTGTGAAGCATAAGGGAAATAAACAAATGATAAATTTGAAAGTTATTGTCGCATAATGGTCAACAAAGAAAAAAACCAATAAACAACTGTTCCATTCTTAATGGGCTCTTGAACTTTTTTATTCCTTTTTCAAACGAAAATTAGATACAAAAGAATGCCTCAAAAGATACGAAATCAGCTTCATGGCACTGACATTTAATACAAAATTTAATGCAAATGTCGGGTAAAAAAGTTAAGTTTAACATTAAAAACGTTTTAATAATGACTCCATTATTTCCAAGAACTGATATTCTTGAGCTGTAGAAGATAAAAGACCGTAGGTTCTTAACTAAATCCGTACTTACTTAAGCCGTATATATTATATATTTCACGATATTCTTTGTTTGGAGAAATTTGAAACGAAATCAATCGTTTAAGTTTGAAGTTAATTAATTCTGTTATTTTTAGTGTTGACAAGTATAGTTCCTTTTATAAACTAAGAGATTATTTACGAATGTATATTCATTCTTCCCTTATGATCAGAGCGTAGTATTTGCACCGTTCGCTCCATATGAAAATGTTACCACTGGCACTTATTCTTAAAAATCAACAGAAGTTTTATACAATATCAAAAATGATTCAGTACATGCGTACACATTTTTTGAATAAGGTATTTTTTTCCAATAGAAAAGGCACTGGTAATTTTTAAAATTCTATTGGAAAAAATAAATAAAGGAAATGGATATTATTAGATTATACAATTGAGGTGTAGTTATTATGGGCAACAGGATATATATATATATATATATATATATATATATATATATATATATATATATATATATATATATACGGGATTATTAAATAAATGCAGAGATTTTTTTCAAAATCATGCTAAATAACGCTTGTATTCACATTTTTCCATAAATGTTAACTGCAGGGGTTACATGCCGTTTAAAGAAAACATTATTTTAATCTAGAAAAAATATTTGTTTTAACGCTGTTCAAAATTTTGGCAAATAAAATTGAGGGCGGTAGGCTTGAGCAGTGGTCTGTCATCAAATGTATGATGGCTGAGAAATACAAACAATGTAAGATTTATAGAAAACTGTGAAACGCGTACGGAGATGCATGTTTTAATTAAGGAAATGTTTTAAAATGTTTTAAACATGTGTTTTCCACGACGAGCCTAAGTCGAAAATATAGCCTATCGAGTGGAAACGCACTGACGCCCTGGTAAAAAGTAAATAAATAGATAAATAAATAAAATTTCAGGACGCAGAGGTCAGTAAAGGTGATGCTGGCTCGGGTTTTAAAAAAGCCATTATTTCTTAGAAAAGAGTATAAATGTAGACAGTACTTCCTACAGTCGACTTTATAGATAATATTCACCTTATTTATTGGATGACCATTATATGTATCAATATATAATAGCATCTGACGAGCTCTAATAAACAAAACAAATTTATTACAGATATAGAAGACTATTTCAAATTTCTTGTTTTTTAAACACACACACACACACATACACACACATATATACATATATATATATATATATATATATATATATATATATATATATATATATATATATATATATATATATACGTGGTGCATTCACTAAGTTTCAAGACTTTTTTTTTTTGTACAGGCATTTAAAATTGTCGTAGTATCTTAAAAATTCCCTATATTATTGCTATACATCATATCAGATGACAGACCAATTTTTATTATTTCTGGTTCAAGTGAACAGCTACAGCAGCAATTGGAATACACCCTACTAAAGCCTGATTGTCACAGTTGGTGAATTTCAAACATTCAATCAGGACATAAGGACACTTTCAAATAACGATATGCAATAAAATTCTGTTTTGAACTTGGAAAAAATGCCACAGAAACGTATGGAATGCTTTGGACTGCTTTTCGACCATCTTGCATGAATCGAGCATCAGTTTTTAAGTGGCATAAGAGATTTAGGGAAGGCAGGGATTCTGTGAGGGATGATGAGAGGTGTGGGAGGAGTAAGGAAGTCAGAACACCAGAGTTGATTGGCCAAAGGGTAAGGGTTAGGGTGACTAAGTTGAGGTTTTAAGGGAGTTCAGGAAGAGATTCCGTCAGAAGAGGCCAGCACTCTTCAAATCGGTTCAGTTGCATTTCCACGAGGACAATGCACCAGTCTACAACTCCATCCTTGTCATAGATTATTTACCCATGATGGGCATCAAGACAGTTCCTCAGCCTCCCAATAGTCCAGACCTTACTTCCTGTGACTTTTGGTTATTCCCTAACCTCAAGGAAAACCTTAGAGGCTGTCGTTATGAGACAATTGAGGAGATGAAAGAGGCTGTGACGAAGATCATTGACACGCACACACAAGAGGACTTCAATGGGGCCTTCTTGAACTTTTTGGAACGGTACAACAAGTGCATTCGAAGGGTACTAGAGTTTCATGTGTGTACTATCAATAAAAGTGCCCATACGAAAAAAGTCTGGAAACCTATTTAATGATTCTCGTATATATATATATATATATATATATATATATATATATATATATATATATATATATATATATATATATATATAACCGTTAGTACGCAAAAAAGATATATCATAGTTTTCTGCATTCCCATAAAGTTTTCTAAATACAATAAAAGCAATTCTTTTTCAGCAACTGCATTGTTATTTTTGTGGACTGCGATTGCATTTAAAATCATATTTGAATCATCCAAATTTTCTATATTCAATATTAAGCAGAAAACTATGAAATATAATTTAGAATTATTTACTCTTAACTAAATAGAACATGAACATCAAGGAGCGCTTGGACAAACTTAATAGTTATACGGGTCCTCTAGGATATATCAGTACTTATACACATATACAAATCTACAAAAACATTTGAAAGTTTGAAAAATATGAAAGTAAAATAAATAAGACATAAAAAGAATGACTTTATAAAAAAATAGGTAACAGCTTCAAAATTTCAAAATTTGAACCAATCATCATAAGTAATACAAAAAAAATCATCAAAATACGTTTTTAATTTTATGATTTCTTATGATAATATTAACCTTTAGTCTACTATTTTTAAATTTGAAAGTGAAGACTTTTTTTGTGCTAACGAACTGGCCTCAAAAGAAAATTACCGTCAAATTTGTTGCCAAGGAATGATTCAGAATTTCCCATAAGAGTATTGTAAAACTTGGTAATAAATTGCCATATCTGGTCGAAAACATACTCACCCAGTCAGCTGAGGCCGTAGATTACGCTGACAGCATCTCTACAGAAGACTAAGGCACTATTCAACAAGTGTCATGGATATGACACAAAGTAATCTAATGATGCGGTTCAATTCCTACAGGTCTGGAGCATTTGAAGATCACCTTCATTATCATTACTCCTAAGTCAACTTTGATTCAAAGCAGTAGCACCTTTTAGAGCTACACCAATGGGTCAAATAGAACTAGTGTCATGTGCATGACACTAAACCTGATGGTTAAGCCCCACTCCAGGAGTTTTAAGGAATGTAGAGTACTTCTTCATCGCCATTACTTCCAAGTCCACTTTGACTTCATGTGTTAGTATCTGTTAGGGTTCAATCTATGAGACAAATATAACCAATACTTTTATAAAGCGCTACCTTAAACTATGTACATATGATCAAACAATAAATAACAATACTTGAAACCATTTAATTATATACAAACAAACCAATTATGGTTCGTTTGAAAATGTTACCAAAAAATACTCGTTTACAAGTTCTAAAAATGTAAACAAACGAAAGCTACAACATAATGCCTTATAATTCCTGAGCTGACGTGGTTCGATTGCTGGCTAAGCTGTATGATACTAAATCTAACTTAAAGTTGTGCAGGTTTCGATCCTAGTTTCAAGCGTCCTACATGTTTCGCCACGCTGAAGAGTTTGTGATACAACGAAACAGTCTGTGTGTGGATGACTATATATATATATATATATATATATATATATATATATATATATATATATATATATATATATAATATATATATATATATATATATATGAACATGTTCTAGCAATAAATAAATTATAAGAGTTAATAAAACCCTACCGACTAGCTTGCAAATATATATAATCAATTAATATTAATGAAAAATTATCCGACAAAGAACTTCTTGATATTCCAAACATTTATTCCCGTGTTCTTTCCAGAATTTTAATAATAGGAAATAGATAAACACAATAGATAAACACAATAATTTAATTCAACCACTATCACCAATGACATTATTTCATTCAACAATTTTTTCAAAAACCTTTCAGAAACAAAAAGAACTAAGAAATTACATCATTAAACGCTACCCTAAAATCTCTACATTATATGGCCTACCCAAAATCCATCGACAAAACACTCCTTTAGGACCCATAATTTCCAACATGCTTTCTTGTTTATTATATGCTATGAGGTGAATAAATGATACAACATTAAACACCAAACATTCGAGCTTTATTTCAGTTCTCTTCGTGCTTGAGTATGTTTGTGTGTGGGAGGATTTGTAATCTGTTCTGCTGACACTAATATGCTTAACATAGTGGTAACTGAGACATGAGCTCAACTAGGGTTAGAGACATTTGAAAAATACAACACATAAAGAGAAAACATCCTTTTTTTATTTTGTGGAATTATCAATTGTTAATTATCAGATATGCAAACCTACACAGGCACTGAAATGTGATGAATTGTATTTAGAAAAATACGAACGTGGCTGCCAAAAACCCTCTTATATTCTAAATTATGCGTATAATCAATCATATTTTAAATATTAGCTCGGCTAACACTGATGACCTAGAGTCTCAACTGATATATATATATATATATATATATATATATATATATATATATATATATATTCATGTATGTATATTATAAACTGCTATCAATCAATATTTGCAATTTTCGAATGGAACTGCTTAAAGAATGCTGACTTCCCTCGTGAACAATATTAGGACTATATAATCTCCTTATCCAGCTTTTATTATCAAGACTAATCATTGGCAATCTTTTACAAGAATCTCATCATCAGGTGGATTCTACAGCCAAAACAATCCAAGATAGTTTTTCCTTTGAACATACCACAACCATATTTAACAGCATTCAAAATACATGAGAATCTACCTTAGAAATAGTAAAGAGTTATTTTTTTCTCTCTAGTATGAAGATATTTTCTATGAGGATTTGAAGTCTTTGACGGACCTTTCCGAAAGCACCATTGAATGCAGTTTTATCATATCATATTTACCAACCCCTCCTCTCGGGCAGGATATGACACAAGGTCAATTTTTAAGCGGAGTTTAACAGGTTTGAATTCAGAGTTTTCCTTCTCCTAGACTAGTTGCCTCACCATGGCTGAAGAAACTAATCTGTCCTACTATTTACCCATAGCTGGAGGGAGAATAATTGGATTCATACCTTTCCCAAGGGTATTAGTGCTATGTGAAATGCAATCAGTCTCGCCCAGGATTTGAACTTGTATCGTCGTGTTCAATTCCTACGACGATAACCATTACACCACGGGCACCTCCATTGAATGCAGTTTTATCGTCATTGATTTTGGCTGTGTGTATTAATCAGATTAGTAAACATGAGGGAAACACATTTAGGATCTATGCGGTGTTATCAAAATGATCGAAACTAAATCCTTGATAATATTAATGCTAAAATTTAACTTTTAATTGAAAGCATATGCCCAACTGAGCAGTTTATACAATAAATTATAAAGTCTAGATACCTAGTTTTCAAGATGAGTTCATGCTAATTCTCAATAAATAAAAAAACACAAGATTACGCAAGAGCAGCATCCTCCATAAAGCAACAGGCTTAGTTCCCTTTGACTTGTGTCTCAAATCGAATATTCATCTTAACAGTAAGTTTTGAGGACTTGGAGGAAATAAAACTTCAACTTAGCTTCATGCTATGTCCAGAGTATTTCATGTTTCTTTAGTCAACTGAACACTTTCAAGAATTAGCGATTTGAAGTGCAAGAGGACTAAGTTTTATTCATAGTTCCTTTCCGTCTGGGTAAATGCCGTTTCAGTTTCGACAACTTTTTATTACGAATTACGTTTTGCGTGTAATTGTGTATGAAAGCCCTTTTTAGTAAATATTCATTCGAATATAAATTAATGCCTACAACACAGAGAGACACACACAACCATGTTTTATCGGTACACTCACGCAAACACACGCAAACACACGCAAACACACACACACACACACACACACACACACACATACACACACACACACACACACATATATATATATATATATATATATATATATATATATATATATATATGAGATGGAAATAAATCTTCGTGAATTGATTTTTACGGGCTTTCACTTCTACCGAAAGGAACGGGACACCTAAACCACTGTTAATTGTCCATGAAAACGGCGCACGTATTCTTCTCGCTAATGTAGTTCGACACCCGTTAAATGAACCAACGGTCTAATTCATTGCAAGGAACACCACCCATGTCGTCTTCATTTGATATCGATAGAAAATGTAAATGGCTGAGTGGATCAAGGTAATAAAATTCAAATTCAAAAGTCTTTGTCAGTGCATTTTTCTGCTGAATAATCTGATAAGATTTACGCCATGTCTACAGCATTGGATAACGCAATATTTCTGATGGCTGTCCCGTGGATAAAGTCAAGTACAAAATTATAAACAGTAAGGGGACCTGAAATGATTTGTTGTACTATTCAATGGAATGTTATTTTGAAGCAACAGGGAGTGTACCTGATATCAAAACAAGAATCAGTTCAAGTTTTGTTGGGATTCTTGGGACACAGTTCACTGCCCTACCATGCTGAGAGATATCCTTATTTCTGAGAAAAGAAGGTCCCAAAATCAAGTGACAGCACGTTTGATATATAAAGACTTTTTCACAGTCCCCAAATCCAGTAAATACGTTATAATCGCATATATTGAAATAAACTAATAATTTTCATATCAGCACTTGATATATATGTTGAGTCTTATTGCTTTAACAAGGCTATATTTCCCCTGCAATATGGCCACTGATGGGTTACCAACATATATCAAGTGACGGTATCTTTTGTGTATAAAGATTTTCTTTTAGATGTGAGAACATCCCTGAAGGAATTGGGACAGCAGGATAGATTTACAGAAACTGGGAAAATGATTTTCAGTCAGAATGAACTGCTGTATCGAGAAAACATATATTGGTACACGGTCACCCTAAAAATTGCACCATGCCCTCCATCATATCTGTGAAAAGATTGCAATCATAAGAGGTTCGGCTGAAGGTGATCAATGCCATGGCAGAATCAGATCTCGATACATCCTATATGTTTGAAGATCTTGTCTGGGTAAAAGCCCTTATAACTTGGCATATATCTAAGTTCAGAATGGAACAAGTAACCAGGATTCTTAACAAACTTTTGATCTTGTTTATGTGATACTTCACCATGTAAAATATCTTTGCCTTTTCCGAAGTTTTAATATTTTGGTAGTTGATAACGGCGCCGTTTATGCATCAGGAAACCAGAAATTTTTTGATACAGAAAACTACTAAGTTATTAAATCTATAAATGTAAAAAATATTCAGAAACCTGTTTACATTGTATATCAACCAGATATATTTCGGCTGAAATGAAGGTTAGTGAAAGCAAACTAAATGTGATTTCAGAATTCATCAGAAAATAATCATACAAATGTTATACAAATAAGATGTAATTTATATTTTAATGCAAACAAGTTATATTTGTTAGAATCTGATATAAATATTTGCAAAGTGGTCCATATTGACCCTTGGGGAGAATGAAAATTTGTATGGATAAATAAAACATATTAGTCCCCAGACTGAGAGGATTTACTTGATTTCATTTGTAAAAAGGTATCAATTTGGTTACAATGGATGCATCAAACATAAACTTACATAACCTCCGAACAAAAGAGTTTTAACATAGAAAATAAATAAATTTTATTCTAGTTTCAAACTTAACAGTAATAGTCTAGAGATATTCCTTCTTGATTGTTTCGTCCATATAAACTACAACTGTAATTTCGTGTTAAATGCTGGAATTGTATTGAATGAAAGAGTGGAATATTTAAACCCTAAATAACAGTATTTTTCCATGACTTTGATGAGTTTTAATATTCCTACAGAAAAGAAATTAAAAAATTGATTATAAATATAATAATAATAATAATAATTCTCAATGTAAAAATACTTTCGTAATTTTAAAATCTAATTAAGCTTCGTTAAACAGAACCTGAAACGTTGCCGGGCCTTGATCTATGCGCATGCATTTTAAGTTCCTTAATTAGTCCAATGAGTTACCTTTTAATGTTATTTATGCTTGTTTACTCCTGGCACAAACGAATTTCTTTTCTGATCTTACATTTAAGCATCTTTATTTAATTACAGCATGAGTGTTTGATCTAATTTTGTGCCTGAATTGAAGAAAGATAAAGTTACTTTTTATAGACTGAAAAATATTTAATTGACAATTAATCGAAATTAGCCACTATTTTTTTAATATATTCTTAAATCAAACAGAATGAAAGCGAATAATTTTCATGGGATTTTATAATACAGTCCAGAGCTAAAAATTAATTATTCTGAAAGAAATAAAGAAAAATAACATTGACAGAGTCGCTATTTGGAAAAATACTTCGAGTAACGTGACAATAACAGATGAAGATTAGAATTCGTTATGTGAAATATCTTTTCTTTTTTGTGTGTATCGTTTTATACTTTATAAGTCATTTAAACACAAACAAGAATGATAAAAAAGGAATATGCTTTAAAAAGTTTTTAAAAGAATGCAAGATGAAAGGATGAAAAGAACTACAGTAGACTAAATATAACACAAAACTTGAATATTGAATGATTAGAAAAGATTAAAGAGAGATAAAATTAAAAATTAAAAAAAAAGATACAGGAAAAAATATGATGACGGAGATTTTTTAAAACTTAAAAAATGAAGTTCAATACAAATGAAAATTTCTCCTTCAATTCCTCTGAACACTTGAAGGTCATTCATTTTTAAGGAAAAGATTCATTTATATTGATTATGAGATGATAATGTATTTTTCTGAATTCAGTTTTAGGTTTACGATATTAATAGACAAATTTATCTTTTTTTATTATATAAAATAGTTGAAGTTGTCGTCTCATTAACTAAGCTTAATTTGGTACATAAACGCCAGATTGCTAACGGTGACTTTTATAAGTGGTCAACTATAGTGAGAACTGAATTGGCTCATCACTACTAATTTTGGTTTGGTTTCTTGTTTAATGGCATATCAACTCTTTTTAGGTTATTCAATACCAAAGCCATTCTCGTAGAAGAACAGTATTGGTACTATTAAACCCATAGCTGGGAGGATAAGGGGGGTTCATACCTTTCCTAAGGGTATTTGACAGAAAGTGAACGTAATAGCGCGACTGGAGTACGAACTCGCATACTACGATTCCGCAGTCCATCGCTTTAACCATTACACCACGAGGACATCCCCCACTACTTATTTTCAGTAATTTGTTGAGACCTAATACTTTTACTATCACTATACCATAATTTTAAGTTACGTCTTGATGTGTTTGTGAAAATAACTGTTCGTAGCAAAATATTTGTACAGTGGAAGTCATTTTCTACAAAAATTATGATGAAAATATTTATTTCATATTCATAATCTACAGAATAATCACAATCATAACGTTATTTTCCCAGTCAGTAGGGACTGTAGAATACACCGACTACATCTCCCCAAATTGGTAAAACTCCCTCACAATGAGTGTTCTTGATATGACACTAAAACATTTGCTAACGAGGCTCCAAACATAGATATTTGGGGAATGCGGGGTACCTATTCATTGCCATTGCTCACATGTCCATTTTGACCCGGAGTGGTGGAACCTGATAAGGGACTATCTATAGGTCAAATAGAACAAACTGTGTGCAAACAAAAGACTGATGTTAAATTGTAACTGTTATATAGCAACACTTGAATCGATTTAACTACACGCCAAAAAAGCTCCGGTATGTTATCTATTAAATATATTTAAAAATCATGTATATATATACAAAATGTATATATAAACAGTATTAGGCATTATATAACCTACAATGGTTGATATACCACAAAACCCAACCAAACCAAACAAAACAAAACCATAATTATTGTATTTACAAGATTTGTTCAAAAAGTTCTAAGCTTCATCTATAAAGTAGAGACATCGATGAACATTTTTGCTCTTGAAACATACTATCACTTCTTATAGAACTACAAAAACTAATTCAGATTTCTGTCTTAATTTCCTTGTAGGTGTGGCCCATAAAAATGTAAGCAGTGTGTGACAAATCTAAAACTCGGATGAGGCTAAGGACTTTTTGAAAGATACTCGTCTGTTATCATGTTTTAGCTGAACCTAATATGGCACAAGACCAAAAGCATTGGGCAATAATTGAGAATCGAATGATTTTATACATGTCACATTAGTACATGCATGTTATCATAACACAGTTTGATATATGCACATAGTTAAATTTGTTTTTTCCCTTTTTCCTCAACATTCTACAAGTTCCTCAACTGCTGCATCAATACAACTCTCAATGTTGGGATATCCTTTTCACCCTTTTTGTTTTTAACATATCAAGTTTAATGCCATTTCCATATTTATCGCCAGTAATTTTCTTGTTTCGCGGTCAATATTTCTAAGTTGTAGTATTGTCAGTTTAAGAAGGGATCAGGATAGCTTAAAAGGAAAGAAACCCAGTTATGTATTAATTTGATTAAGTTTCTGCAGTAAATTTTGTTCTCCAGTAGTACTTTCTTCTGAAGTAATTATTTCAGTTTTTTTCTTTCATCCCTGTTAGATGGAATCTACTTCTAATATATTAAGTTTTATGAAGGTTTCTTCTTTCCAATTATTCTGAAGTTTCTCGATTATTTTTTAAATTTGTTTCATTGTTTCTCCTTTGCTTTTATTCCTAATAAGCAGTATGCATTCTTTAAATACCAAACCCCAAACATATTTTACTTGAATATGTCAAGGGCTTGTATTAGGTTCTCTATTTCCTCTTGTTTTTTCTCAAAAGTTTCGAGGTTATCTATGTACATAATATAGTTTTCTTATATGTGATTTCGTAAATATGAATCCCCTTCAGATTTTCTTTGGCTATATTTAGCGGAATCATAGGTATAAAAATAGTACTTAGGATAATGAAACCCCTCTAAGCTACATTATTATATTATAACTTCTTCAAGTGTTTGTACTTCAGATATTAGTTCCAATCTAAAGTTTTACATAGCTCTCGAGATGAAGTTAACTCCTTGCTCAGAGAAGTTTTAACATTTTTAAACATTCCATCGTCGGTCGTTTTGCATACCATACGTTTAACTGTCCATGACATAGATTGATTTTTGATTTCTCTACTTCTATTAAAATGTATTGGTCTATATGCAATAGGTTTTCCGTGCCTTTACATTTTTCGGAACTTATCTTCGATGAGTGTGTAAAACGTTTCTACTCTTATTTTTCCATTTAAGATTTGTCACGTCATTGGTAAACAAGTTATTGGTTTGTAGTTACTGTGAATAATCAATTTCCTAATTATCTAGTATCAAAGTAGTTTTGTCATCGACTCTACAATATTTTTATATAGTAGATATTTATGCAGTTGGTGAACTGATTTTGTGGCTGGGTGCCTGCTAATATCTTAATTTCCTCAGGCTTCCTTTTAGAGATATCAGATACAAGCGACATTTAATAAATGAGAGGATTCTTTTATGCAAAATATATTTTTGTTTTCAAAAAGTGTTTTTTTTTATTAGGGAAATCAAAGAATAGTTTGAAACTGATTTAGATCCAACATTATTCTAATACTGCAAAAATATTTGTTTTAACGATATTCAAAATGGCGGCAAGCTATAGAGCTCAATGATCGAACAGATAGTTTTTCATCAAGATTTTTTTAGCTGAGAAGTGCAAACCATGTGAAATGTGTTATTTTACCGAGAAGCATGTTTTAATAAAAAGTATTTCCAAATTGGCTAAATTGTTTCAGAAAAGCTGAAATATTATTCAGGATGAACACAGGCTCACATGGATGACCATACCAGAAAAGGTGGTTTCAGTTTGTTCTTTTTGACAGACGAAAGAGTTGCGATAGAGGGCATTTCTAAACAACAGGGAATAACAGTGGGTTCAGCACACAAAATGTGCATTAACAACTTGCTTTTTAAAAGGTCGGTAGTCTTTGGGCTTCATCAGAATAATGCAAGGCGTCATACTGCAATAAAAAGCGTGGAAAACATTAGTCAGATTTGTTGGAAATACCTGCTTCATCCTCGTTACAGATCAGATTTGGTTCCTTCTGAAAACAACTTGTCTTACCCTCTCAAATAATTTTTGTGTGGAAGAAAGATTTCAAGCAATAATGAAGGAACGATAAGCACCTTTCGCATAGAGTTAAAAATTCAGTCCAAAAATTTCAATGCTGAAGGAATACAAAAGCTTGTTTCTCGATGAGAAATTTATTTTAAAGAATGCAGATTATATATGTAAAAAAAAAAGCAAAACTTTTTCCTGGGTTAAATGGGAATTGTTAAAATGCAAAATTCATCTTATTTATTGAATGACCCGCGTCTATCTCAACTTCCGGTTCTTCCATGATTCCTCGCATGTTTTCTTTATATTGATTAGTGATTCAGCATTTCTGCAATGTTCTTTGTTGTATCTTTTTGGTATGTCACTAAACAGTATGATGTAGTGAAGCCCCTGGTTTGGAGAAGTAGGAAAAGTGGAGTTCCCCTTAATGGCCATTAATCCCGGACTCGGACTGATTATACCAGTTAGTTTCCTATTAATGGTTCAAATAGATCTGTTTAAAAAGATTGGTATTCGATAAGAACATGTGCAAAAACATTTGAAAAACAAATACACCAAAATATACATAAAACTTACCATGAACATAGTTCCCCTAGGAATAAACCTTAGAATGGTTGACATGTCTTTGAAATCAATCAATCAATCTGTTTCAACAG
Source organism: Sepioteuthis lessoniana (assembly GCA_963585895.1). Taxonomy (NCBI): domain Eukaryota; kingdom Metazoa; phylum Mollusca; class Cephalopoda; order Myopsida; family Loliginidae; genus Sepioteuthis; species Sepioteuthis lessoniana. Next base: position 98,505,609 of record OY757905.1, on the reverse strand, counting down.
ATTGTTCCAGAAGCATTTTCGATTTGGTTGCATCTGATGACACATTTTTTTTGTGCTTTCTCCGTTTACCAACCGCCCTGTCTCTTTGGCTGTTGAATACACCGACCACACCTCCTACTAATTTATTACATATCGTATTAATTTATGAATTTCTCTTCACCAGTTCTTTTTTGTTTTCTTTTCTTTTACAGCATATCAACCCTTTTGGATTAGTTTATACTAAATCCTTGATCTATTTATCAGATTTGTAAGCGAATATTTTAGGAAACATATTTATTTATTTATTTTTTGTTTGCACTAAATTAAATTTCTTCAATTATTCCTGTAAAAAATTAATAATTCTATCTTATAATATTAATTTATTTGCATACAGTTAAATTGTTTCAAGTATTTGCCCAGTCGGCTGGGTCTGTAGAATACACCGACTGCACCTCAGCAGAGAAGTAAAACAACCCAACGAGTGTCCTGGATATGACACTGGACAATCTGATGGTGAGTTTCCAGTAATGCTGGAGCTTTGGGGAATGCGGAGTAGCCCTTTATTGCCATTGCTCCTAAGTCCACTCTGGCCCGGAGTGGTATCACCTGATAAGGGTCCTATCGATGAGTTAAATAGAACTAAACCGTGGTTTCTTGACTTTACTGTTTTTTGCATTTAAACTGTGTATTCATGCTACACCGAATTGTTTAAAATAGAACTGTTTTGACATTTAAACTGTGTACATAAGCCAAAATGAATTATCTGAAATAGAAATGTTTTGACATTAACTCTGTGTATGGCTGTGAAATATACCGACTGCACGACTGCAGAGGGGTAAGACCCCCTCCCCCTCAACGAGTGTCCTGAGTATATGACACTAAACAATCTGATGTTAAGGTTCCAGTGATGCTGTGGCTTCAAAAAATGCGGAGCACGCCTTCATTGCAATTGCTGCCAGGTCCACTCTGGCCCGGAATGGTAGCACCTGATAGGGCCATATCTATGAGTTACTAAACTAAATACAACTGCATGCTAAACTGAATTGTTTGAATTAGAACTGTTTGACTAAACAGAATGGCTTGAAATAGAAATCTTTGTGACAATTAAACTGTGTACTTACATTTAAAAAGCGTACTTATGCTAAACTGAATTGCTTTAAATGGAACTGTTTTTGACATTGAAATTCTACTTACACTAAGCTGAATTGTTTAATATAGAACTGTTTTGATATTTAACTGTTCAAACAAAATCTATAATTATACTAAGCTTAATTAGCTGAATTAAAACTATTTGAATAAACCGAATAGCTTGAAATTGAAGTGTTTTCCTATTAAACTGTGTACTCAGGCTAAAATGATTTGTTTGAAATAGAACTGACTATTTGCATAAAAATGGATTTGGTGTAAAATAACCTACAAAGGTTGATATGCCATAAAACCCAACCAACCAAACAACCAACCAACGTTTCTGGTATTACTATTTAACATTAGTAATTGTATTAATTATGTATTTCAAGTTAGATCCATGCCGCCTAGGGCTGGAGGATATGCAAACTGCATTTCTCGAGAAAAATTAGGGTCCTGATAAGACACTAAACAATCTGATGGTGAGGCTCTTGTCTAAAGGCTTTGAGGAATATGAAGTACCCCTTTATTACCATTATTCCCAGGTCAGCTCTGACTAGGAGTGGTAGTATCTGTTAATGTACCATCTACGGCTCGAATAGAACGTTTTAGTCTTTTATGAAATATTATGATTAGCATTCGATGGAATTATTGTTAGATACTTGAAACCATTTTGAGCAAACAAGTGAACTGAGTCTAGTTTAGAAATAATGTTACCATTGCATTGTTACTGGGAGGATTATTAGAATAATAACTCGAATTTTAACTCAGAATGAAAGAGTGCTATTTTACAAGACGTTATAGGATGTGTTAACAGAGTTATATAGCTAGCTAATCTCACAAAGAATGCGTGGTATAGAATATGACATAAGGCCATTTTATTCTGAATCATCGCACAGGTCAAAACCCATGCAAGACAGAGGCTAAAATTCTTGGCAATGTCGGCATTCCCCAGATTTGTTGCCTGAAGCACCAGACCAAGAACTTGATCCTGCAAAGTAGGAAAAGCCCGGGAGACGACCCCCAGAGGCCAAGTGAATTTCAGTCACCTTCGCCAGGTAGGCGGATATTCCTGTCACCTTCAACAGGAATGCATGTTCCTGGTCAAACACCGTCAATTCTTACATTAAAAAAGGAAAGCCCATTCTAATTCAAAGAGGTCTCATCTATTCACTGCTATAATTATCTACAAAATATTCTTTTTCAAATTATATATATATATATATATATAATTTGAAAAAGAATAGTATATATATATATATATATATATATATATATATATATATATTGCGGATTTGGCAATAAATAGGCCGCAGGAGTTGATATGCCATAAACAACAACCAACTTTTTTCTATGTAATATATATAATTTGTACGTAGCTCTATTATTTCAAATAAATGATAACAATAATAAGAATAATCTTTATTTAATGATTGAAATGCCATTTTTTACCCATAGATAGGACCATAACAGGTCCCACCAATGCAGTTTACAGTGAACGTGCGATCAATGGCAATGAAGGCGAGCTCCATATTCTCCAAAGATTCAGGACTCAAGCTTCACTTTCAGATGCTGTGTAGTGTCATATCAGGACACTCACTAGGAATGTCTTACCTGTCGGCAAAGATGCAGTCAGCGTATTCTACTGCCCCCAGTTGACTGAGCGAAAAGAAGAAAATACATTAGTAATCAGAAGCAACTGTCTCGGGGTTATTTGTCGGTCTTTTTTGCTAGTTTTTACACTAGTTGTGAATCATTGCATTCACACGTAATCCAAAGTCTCAGGATTTATTCACAATATTCTAGCCGATTATAATAATGCTGTAGTCCGATGAGTCTCAATCCAACTGTTGATTTCCATTTCTCACATGCACGTATTTAGGTTCATTAGTAAAATTATTTTCAGCGTCAAAATAAATGGTCAAAGTTTTAGTTCTTTGACAAGTTCCGAATATTTATATCATTTTTTCATTTCCTTTACTTTCATAGTGTTGTATGAATAAAGTGTAACCAACTTTGTGATGATTTATTTTCTACTTAACAAAATATCGTGTCATGGCCTAAACTGGTTTATATGTTTTTTTATCTGAAAATGATTTTATGTATATTATTAATTGTTTACTTCTTATTTTTTACACCAGTTGAATGGTTTGGTTTGATTTAATGGCATATCGACCTCTGTGGGTCATTTAATGCCAAAGCCATCATACTAGAACAGTAGTGGTACTATTTAACCCATAATTGGGAGGATAATGGGTTTCATACGTTTCCCAAGGGTATTTGTCCGAAAGAGAGCGTAATAGCACGACTGGAGTTCGAACTCGCTTAGTACAATCCCGCAGTCAATCGCTTTAACCATTACACTACGAGGACACCCCACACCAGTTCGAATTCCCGGTTTATCATTGACATGTCTTCTTAGTTCTAAAGGACTCTTCTAAGCATTGCATCTTATTTTAACAGTGCCCTCTTCAAGATTGTCTTTATTATCCATCGACTGTCCAATTCTTCTCGTCCCTTTTCCAGACGTAGGGGACCGTTCCAAGGGCACAAAGTATTATTATTATTATTATTAACCGTCAATTTCATGTTCCACAGCCTTTTCAGCTCTGAAGCTATTCGTTCAGCTTTTAGTTTTCTTTTATTCTAGTCTGTGGTCCGGTGAAAAGGAAAGATATATTAAATGACAAGTAGTTTTCTTTTTGTTGATTAATTCTATCTGGTCTTCTGGCCAGAATTAAGTGATTGGTTTGTATCTCAAAATCCCAAGGACGTTTATGAGTTTCATTTTCTTTGACGGATTCTAGTTTGTTAATATATCATTTTATTATGGTCAAATTGTAACCTCTGACACAATTCCCAGTAGATCACACAGTCGTGTGTTGTTTCAACGTCTTTTTGTATCAGTTTGCTGTATTCGATTACAGGATTAATCGTTTCATCTCTATCTCCATATAACCTACACTAACTATACTTCAGCGTATTATTATTATTATTATTATTATTATTATCATTATTCACTTTAATATAAGTGTTTCTGAAGGCATTATTATTATTATTATTAGTAGTAGTAGTAGTAGTAGTAGTAGTAGCAGTAGTATTAGTAGTAGTAGTAGAGTCTCTTCAATACTCCATGTTTTTTCCTAATTTATATAATACATTTGTTTCGATCGGCTCGATTCTTCCCAAGACTTCCATCTCTTCCAGCCTCTTTTCTAAACAGGCCAGCTAATTCCCAGAGATTCGACAACGATTGACACTAGTGTCACCAACATGAAACATAATTTCTTTCGGTTATGTGACAAGGCGATATATTCTTTGTCAGAGGAACATTTTGAACAAATGCGGTGACACTGAACCAGTCAAAAGCTTTATGGTTTTTCTACTGTCTGCTATGATCCTGAAATTACACCAGAGAGAGAGAGAGAGAGAAAGAGGGGGGGAGAATGATAGATAGAAAGACAGAAAGAGATTATTGCGAGTGGAAAACATCCGAGAGAGTAAAAACAGATGACTTACGTAATTGTTTATTGCGGGAGGAGACATGAGATTGCCCCGACTTTCGCTTGTATGACATTTATGGATACCGATGTGTAATCGGTGAGAAGAGAGAGGTGGGATCCGATTTACGGCAAAGAAAATTTAAAAAAAAACAATATAAATCAAGCAAATATAGGCAAGTAAATCATATTTAATTGTTCGGCATGAGAATCAAAGGCGGAGTGTTTGATATTGTCTACCGTTTTTTGACCTCCGCCCTTCCCATTCTCGTGAATGCCTGATAGCGTTACACCACAACTTTTATCACTGTAAGAATAGCAGTCACTGGGAGCGCAAGTAAACGTATAAAAACTTCACATCATTATCAATATCAATGCGACTGTCTTCAGTCTCACATATATCAGAATATCAGCCGAACCTGGTCGATATTATTTTCATTAAAGAAGAAACTTCTGAAATTATATTTATTACTCGGGAAGATGGGATTAAATTCATTGAATTTAGATTTAATATTTCATTCCTTGAAAATTTTTCACACCAGCATTTGGTGGTGGACTTTCATTGGAGTCTGAGTAACAGCAAGTTTCCTCAGGTCTCCTGGACTCTTCTCAGTATTCTGGTCGATTTCAGCAATGCTTCGTGTCTGGATGGATTCGATTCTTTTTATGATTTCTAATTCTTCTAGACTCATTTCTATATCCTTAGGGACTGTTGTGTGCGCACTAATAACTGTTAGTAACATCGTCACCCTCATGTTAGTATTACCACCACCCTAATGTTTCCCTGTTTTTCAAATTCTCTAGCCAGGCCCAAATATTTAATTATCTTTTCACTTTCTTCTATTTTCACCCTGTGACTCGCCAGAATGGAAAAAAAAAAAAACAAACACACAAGACAGCAAGATTGCTTTTTTTTTTGATCAGCACAAGTTTTGATCTTCTGGCCGGGATTAGGGGTTCTCTTTATATTTCCAAATCCTAAAGAATTTTATGCGTCTCATTTTCTAGATAGGATTCTGTGTGTATATCACTTGGTAGTATGGTCAAATTTCACTATCTTGCGCAATTTCTGTTGGATCACCTTTCTCACGCCAGAGTGCCTACTCTAGAATACCTTTTGTGTTAGTTTATTGCATTCGCTTTGTGATTAATTATTACATTTATTTCCAAGCAAAACCAACAATTGTTATCCTGTTACGCTTTATAGATTGTCACTGTTATATAATTGTTTTATTTGATATTGTTTTGCTTTTAGAAGAGATTCAGCTTCTCTCATGATTTTTGCCTTTCGTAGCCATGCCTACGTCTTCTCTAGTGCAATCATGGAAGATCGTCATTCGAAATGTCCATCAAGTTCTTTTTCTTCCCATTTCTATTTCCTAGTTTTTATCGTTTTTCTGTCTTTGCTTATCATACTATTGTTTTTATAGGCTGCTGTTATTAATCTTTATTTACTCTATTTAAATGTTGTCCTTTAGTTCTATTATTGATGCATCAACGCATTCCTCAATGTTAGCAAGTCTTCTTCCAACTTCTTTTCTTAAAATATACTGTCTATGTCATCCCTCGGATATTTATCACCTTTCCAGTTTGGTTTATTTATCTGAGTTCTTCCTTCGTTTATTTTCCCGATGGTCCCGAGTATCTAACAATCGTACTCTTCAGGTGTTTATCCCTTTGATTAGATTTCTGCTGCAGAGCTTGATTCCGAGATGCCTTCTCGTTTTTCACTGTTACTATTTTCTTGTTCCTTTTTTTTTTCTTTAATCTCAGCTTATTTAATGAAGTCTGCTTCTAATGTTTCAAGTACTTGTAATTTTCCTTCTCTCAAAGCGTTCTAATATTTTCCAGATTTTCTTGTTCAATTTTTTCTGCTGTTTCTCTTTTCCCACTTTTAATTACCAGTATGGCACATTCTTCGTTGCCAAATTATATACCTATATCCTGGCTGTATATTTTTATTGTTTGTTTCAGAATATCGAGTTCTATTTCATTTTTTACAAATACATTTATATAATCCATGTTCATAAGTTAATTTATCTTTTCATGGGATCTTGTAATTTTGTTGCTTCCTGTACATTTCCTAAGTGCCTAAAGTGACTTGATTGCTATGAAAAATAGAAGTAGCAATATAAGTCACTATGGAATATGTCTCTCTGGGTTTTTTCCTCAGCTCAGATTTGTCCTCTCTAAGTCAATTCCTCCCTCCAGTTTTCTATGGTATTTGGGATGAAGTCTATAATTTTGCTGAATATTTTGTACATTTTTAGACACTCTGTAAGTTTGCCAGACATTATGGTAGACTTGTTTTTAGTCTATCCAAAAACAAAGCTATATTTTTCAGCCTCGTTTTCGTTTCTTTGACGATGTATTTGTCTATGTTTAATATGTCATTTGCTACTATTGTTCCTTTGTGACATCCTTTTTATTATTCTGCAATAGTCCATGATATACAAGCGAATGAGGGACTTCTTCTCTTAACTGTAGGATCAAGATTTTTTCTCAGCAAAGGTATACCTATATTCAAACTTTATTTGCTGAAAATGATACATTTTGGGGATCTTTCTGGATATGTATAGTTTTTCCTATCTTCATTCATTCCGGTATACTTGCTTCCATGCATTTACTCAGTTGTTACGCCAATCTGTCGTGGATGGTCGTTTTTTAACGAGAATTCGCGTATGGTATCATGGTCCGGCGTTTTCCAATTTGATGTTTTCTTAAGTAAGTCGTTGTAAGTCGAGGTGTTTGTTAGCCCTGGGGCTTTCTTCAAATTGTTTTATCATGTTCTTCATCGACTCTGCCTTTCCGTTTCCATATTTTCTTGAAAATTGTTTTGTTTCTTTTGCATCCAGTTTCTAATTTGTCTTTGGGTACTCTCCACCAATTTATTGGAAGAATTTTCTTTTAACTTGTGGATAGAATTTTTTTTTGTTTTATTATTTCTATTTTAGGCCCTTCAGAGTTTTTTTTTTTTTAACTCTAGCGTTAGTTGATGGTTTCTCGCTGGAATTTGAGTGACAGAAAATCTTCTCAAGTCACTAGGACCCGTCTCAGTATTAGGGCCGATGTTAATAATGCAGTAGTTTGGATGGTTTCCATTCGTCTTCTTATTTCCAAGGCCTCCAGTCCCTGTACTAATCCTTTGGTGACTGCACCAAGAGCGCCTATTACAACTGGTATCACCGTCGATTTCATATTCCAAAGTTTTTTTCCTTTCTCTAACAAGGTCAAGTTACTTACTTCTCTTTTCGCTTTTTTTCAGCTTAACCTGTGGTCTACCGGGACAGCAGAGACCACTATTCGGCATATTCTCTTTTTTTTGTTGACTATCTATCGGTGTGGCCAAGATTAGGTGATCCATTTGTATCTCAATATCCCAGAGAAGTTTATGCGTATGATTAATATTTTTATTTTACTCGTTGCGATAATAATATCATTATTTACTCCTTTAGACTTTTTCAGATCCGTGTTAGCTGATGGTTTTTCACTGGAGTTTGAGTGACAGCAAGTCTCATCAAGTCTCCAGGGCTCCTCTCAAGATTCTGGCCGTTCTTAGTAATGCTGTCGTTTGGATACTCTGTACTCGTCCGACAACTTCCAAGTCCTCCAGGTCTTTTAATAATCCTTTAGTTATTGTGCCTAAGACACTAATCACAATTGGCACAATCGTTACTTTCATGTTCCACAGCTTTTTCAATTCTCAAGCAAGGTCGAGGTATTTATTCTTCTTTTCCCTTTCCTTCAGATTTATTTTGTGGTTCACCAGGACAGCAAAGTCTACAATTTTGCAAATTCTCTTTTTTTGTTGTTGTTGTTGATTATTACCAGCTCTGGTCTTCTGGCCGAGATTAGGTGATCCGTTTGTATGTTAAAGTCCCACAGGAGTTATAATTATTATCATTGTTATTCTTCTTCTTCTTCTTCTTCTTATTATTATTATTATTATTATTAACACTATTATTTTACCCCTTCCGATATCATTATTATTATTATCATTTGCAAATTTTTCACACCATCTATACTGGTGGCTTTTCCCTCTCTTAGTGACAGCAAGTCTCTTGCGGTCTCAATGATTCAACTAATTATATTTGCTGATTTTAACAGTTCTGTAGTCACGATTTTTTTCTTCCGAATGGCTGTTCCCCAATTCTTTTATCCACATTCTTGGGAACAGTTTGAAGGGCTATAATTATGATTGGTATCACTGTTACTTTTATCTTCCTCATCTTTTTAACTCTCTAGCAATGTTAAAGTATTTCTTTAGATTTTCGCTGTCTCTTTATTATAGGATCTGCTGAAAAAGTTAAATCAACAGGGTGAGCAGTTATTTCTTTCTTGATAATTATCAATAAATCAATTTCCTTAGACGTTAACCGTTTTACTACACGCGGAGAATGAAATTCCGAAAAATATTATTTACTATGAATTTATATATTATTCATAAAATAACGGCATAATTATTAATTTGATCGACTGTAATCTATGTCGGCATTAACGCACCCTTTTTAATAGCTATAACATCAATGTTTTGGGGTAGGAGCTACTCCTTTTCCTGGATTGCTCTACTTACCCTTAATCCGTACCTTATAATGCTGAATGTTAAGCAAGGAAGCATCAAGTACCATTTTTAAACTTTAGCATGACTCGACCTGAGATTGAACCCAGGTATCCCGGGCTTTTGGCAAAATACTCAAATCATTATGCCTAAAATGATAGGCGTAATATTTACTGATATGAAAACAAGTGTGTGTCATTGAATTGCATCATGTTGGATAAACTGCACTTATCGATGCTTAATGAATACTTACAGAGATAACAAAGAGATAAATCATTGAATGTGGGCAAAATTAAGGTGGTGTTCAAGTAGTAATAGGGATTTTATGTACAAGCTGCGTTCAAAACAGTGGTCGAAAAATGAGATTTGCCTATAAAAGATGCTCAACGCAGGCAACATTTTCTTGACGATAATAATGCTGTGTATATGTGGGTCAATTTCGCTCGGGCTGACGCTCGTAAGTTGCCGCAGAAATTGCATACTGAACAGAGAAAAAATATTGTTCTTTAGTTGAAAACATGCACTATCCAATAATGGTATTTTGTTCCTTTCATTTCGTTCCTTTCATTTTGTTCCTTACAAAGGCATGAGAGGATTTACTAACAGACAACTTCATTCTTTTATCAAGTAAAAAGCCTACGGGTTTAGTGACCGTTCAGAAGAGGTTTAATATCCATAGAGAAAAGAAGTTGTGAATGTGTAAAAGCTTAATGGGTTTCCGAAGGACAGTGTTGTTTATCTTATAGTAACATTTCTGTTATCAAAAAGTTTATTATGAAAAAGGAATGTCCTGTATGTTTGATCAAAGAGAGTGTGAACATAACAGAATTATTCGATTACAGAGAGAGATTTATGAAAACAAATATGACACCTCAAGGTCATTGTTATGATAGTCCGGTGAAAAAGGAATTCTCAAAATGACCAAATTATTTCGGTGACGAAAGAAAATTATGAAAACAAAGTGATGAGACTTCGAGGTTATCCGTCCAGATCAAAGGGAACGTTTCAAGCTAAATTTAGCCCTGGAATTATGTGTGAAATTCACTAAGGTTCTTCTGGCCCTATGAAGTCAACATCTAACACCGACTTTGACCGAATTACGAATATACATAAATTAAACCGAAAAAGATACGAGAAGAAGAATAGATTGGAAGTGTGAATTGTAGAGGCAGCAGTAATTGTGCTTGGCAGGAAGACAGACAGAACAGCTCCACCAGCTCTGAACTTATTGAACTTGTACCAGGCATCTCTGAGCAGAGAAAGTAAAGAGCCATTCAAAAGCGAGGTGGTGAAAAAAACAAACATCAACAGCGTAACGATTACCTTGTACCAAACTGCCTGAGTAGATGATAAACTAGCCTTAGCCGAATACCTGACGGTCTTTGACAGGATTTGAATTTATGTACGAATGTTGAATGTAAAAATTGTTGAATTATATTATTATATATATTATATTACTGCTATTGTTGCAAAGCTGTGTTGTTCTTTGTTTCTGGGTGCAGCTTTTTTCTTACTCAATCGTGCAGTGAATTCGTCTTTTGGCTAAGCGGCGACTCCGATTAGCGTTTGATTCGTTGTCTGGAACTTAAAAGCATGTGTCGATAGCGAATATTTACATGTTATCCCAAAACGTTTCTATTGCGGAACACTAGCGGAATGAAGGTGGAGTCTTCCCGATATTTGACAAGGTTACGGTGTCATCACACACACACACACACACACACACACACACATATATATATATGTGTGTGTGTGTGTGTGTGTATGTATATATTTGAAAAAGAGAAATAGAGAGGGAGCGTTTTTTAAATCATTTTCCATTAAAGTCAGAGTCAGCTCATTTTACGTTTTTATTGTCATCTTAAAAAGTTCTCAAGTTTGGTTCATTTTATATAATACTTTTCGGTATCAGTGTTATTTTTTTTTTTAATTTATTATCCTAAGTATAATCAGTGCGAAATGTTTTCTTTAAATGCTAACGAAACATTTTTAACATGCGAAACTAAAAAGATTTAATAAAATTTGTCAATAAACTGTTTCAAAGAACGTTTGTATTTTTAACAAATCATGCCCAGAAGACCTCCTTTTAATATATATATATATATATATATATATATATATATATATATATATATATGTATATATGTGTGTGTGTGTGTGTGTGTGATGACGGCAAATGTTATACTTAACAAATTAGTTGATGGAATGGAGAAAAAGCAAAAGAATGCGAAATATAAATATGGATAGAAAATAAATTCTTCTTTTGAATGGAGTCAAATTACGTGTCTGATGATTGAGAATAATTCATGAAACTGAAAGTAATGGGAGTGTGTTTCTTTGTGAATAAAATTTTCTGTTAATTCGCATATGAAAATGAAGAATTGTTTAAAATCTGTTAGTTAAACCAAAGTGCTAAATTACAGGCCAGAAAGGCAGTATGGAAAATAATAGGACTTGAGTACTCGCCTTCTAACATTTATCGCATAACTAAATATCTCATATATCATTAAAAAAAAAATAGAAAACGTAATCATCTGATCGAAAGATACAGTTCTCTATTTAATGGAAGACAAATGAAACAATATATATATATATATATATATATATATATATATATATGTGTGTGTGTGTGTGTGTGTGTGTGTGTGTGTGTTACGAGCAATTTTTAACAAGTTCGGGAGGCAACACCCCACAAAATAGCAGCTGTGGACCCCTTCACATGGATGAGCAAAGGTAGGATGACCTGCCAAAACCTCTCTACAACAGCTCTGTGCCGATACAGGATAAAAACCTTGAAGACCTCACGTGAGAGATGGACGATAGAGACGGGTTGCGAAAGAGAGCCTGGGAGATCCGTGCTGGCTGTGTGACATGATTATATATATATATATATATATATATATATGCGTGCTTCTATGTGTATGAGTATTATATTATGTCATCAGTTTTTCTTCGAATCCCAGGTTTTTACTGTTTCTATATGAACAGTATGCAATAAAAATGAATATTATTTTTTGCTATTTTTTACCAAATACTTCAGCAATGTAATGAATATCCAATTGCCTAAATATACATTAAACATGTATCTATGTATAAACAACTCATACAAATATTAAAGATCACAAGTTTTCAGTGGTGCTGACATGATGATAATATATATTATCCGGTTGATTGTATAATATTCCATTCGAAATACTAAAATCCTAGTATCTTAGGTTTAAAATAATTCTGTATGCCTGTTTTCATTTATGGTAAATAATATATATATATATATATATATATATATATATATATATATATATTGTCTCGTCGTTGACACAATTGTCACTGCAACTCCTGGTTTTACAAGTGTCATTATCAGCATTGTCTCTGCTACTGTTAAAAGAGAAAGCAGTGATATCACCGAAGGCGGGAACATCATTGGTAAATTAGGAAAGAATAGTAGTGACGACTGTTTTTGCTCGATGCGTTATTATTGGATGCGTTAGCAAATTGTTATCCCGGATGTTGTTAGACCGCTTTTCCCATGACGACCCCGGTAGGATTAGGTAACTTGATGAAACTTGGTATGTGTGGTAGACACTCTTTTGAGTGTACTCACGTGAAAAGCTGTCTATGAAAACTTTGAGTTAAATAGATCCGATGCAGGATACGTATAGAGACGTGCATGGACTTTAACAAACACGGGTACATACTGACATACACGCAAACGATCACGCATGCAAACGTCGGAACATCAATAAATTCAAAAAAAACGAATGCCGAAAAAAGAATTTATTTTACATTGCAAATACCTATTTTTCATTATAATTATATCCTTTTTTTAATTAACTGACTTCATTTAAGGATAGTAGTCACAATATTTGTGATTTTACCATAATGACAGCAAAGAGAATTCCGTCGATTCGAATGTGTATGATTCATTGTTCTATCATAGTACACACTCAAATATAGACACATACACACCAATAGATAGATAGATAGATAGATAGATAGCGTAGATGTATGTGGGTCATTCAATAAGTTTCAAGACTTTTTTTACAGGCATTTATGATTGTCGTAAACTCTTGAAAATTCAGCATCTTATTGCTATACATCTTATGAGATGATTGACCAATTTTTATGATTTCAGGTTCAAATGAACAGCTAGACCAGTAATTGGAACGCACCCTACTAAAGCCTGGTTGTCACTGCTGGTGAATTTCAAAAATGCAATCTGACACTTTAGAAGAACGATATGCAATAAAATTATGTTTTAAAGTTGGAAAAAATGCCGCAGAAACGTATGGAATGCTTCAGGCTGCTTTTGGAGCATCTTGCATGAATCAAGCATCAGTTTTTGAGTGATTCAAGGAAGGCAGGGGGTATGTGAGGGATGATGAGAGGTGTGGGAGGCGTAAGGAAGTCAGGACACCAGAGTTGATTGGCCAAAGGGTAAGGGTTAGGGTTAGGGTAACTATGTTGAGGTTTAAAGGGAGTTCAGGAGGAGATTCCATCGGAAGAGGCCAACATTCTTCAAATTGGGTCCGTGGCATTTCCATGAGGACAGTGTACCAGTCAACAACTCCATCCTTGTTACAGACTATTTGACCAAGATGGGCATCAAGACAGTTCAACCTCCCTATAGTCCAGGCCTTGGTCCCAGTGACTTTTGGTTATTCCCTAAGCTCAAAGGCTGTCGCTAACAGACAATTGAGGAGATGAAATAGGCTGTGACGAAGGTCATTGACACGCTCACACAAGAGGACTTTCATGGGGCCTTCCGGAAATTGTTGGAACGGTACAAGTGCATTGCAGCCGGAGAAGATCACTTCTAAGGGGACTAGAGTTTCTTGTGTGTACTATCAATAAAAGTGCGCATACCAAAAAGTCTGGACACTTATTCAATGATCCTCGTATATAAGTATATATCTTACGATTGCATGACGAGAAAATGACAGTAACCAAGCGCCGATGATTCTGTGCCGATGCCATCATGATATCAATATATGCCCTATCACTGCGATTTAAGATTGCTCTTTCCATTTCAAAACAAGAAGCAACAATCTCGGCAATGTGTTTCATTTGCATTCAATTAGAGGTCAATTCTTCCTCCTTCTTAATCCAGATTATGTAGCAAAGATTCGGCTTGGGAAGATATACTTGTGAAAAGTGGTAAATCATATGATAGCTATCGCAATCAAGAGCTGCAGAGCCAACAACAAAGCCTTCATCAGATAATAACCCTTAGATTAAGTATGGCTTTGCAGGTGAAGCATTATTACCTCGAAACCGTGGCCTCGCCATCATTACCTAACCATACCACAAGGTATTGTTAGTTTTACGTCATAGAGCGGGAATACCAGATTCATTCTATTTAATCCTGAAACTTCTGCATGTATTTTTTTTTGTTGGTGACAAGCCAAATTTAGACGGATATACTGAGGTCAAGTTAACTGTAAAACCTCAGCATCCAGTCTCAACTAGAATTATATAACGAGATCAACCTTTTTTTAAACCTTGCTCACGCTGATCTTTGTTCTTACCTTCCAGCTTAGGTTGATAAGCCAAGTCAACGATTTTTCTTAAAGCAAACTATTATCTCAGTTATGGATTTTTTTCTCATCAACTGACTTTGGTTACCTTTTACAAGATCTAAACGCTGGGTTGTTACGTTACATCAGCGGGAAAGGGGAAAAGACTTTTGAAATCTCTATCTCCGCTCCAAACTGTGCGACAAGGAAAATGAGGAAATGTATGGAGACACGGAATACTTCGACATAGTTGCAGGAGTACTACAAGGAGACACACTAGCCCCGTACCTCTTTATCATCTGTCTAGACTATGTGCTTAGGACTTCGATCGACAAAATCAGAGAAAATGGCTTCCAGCTGACTAAGAGAAGAAGCAAAAGGTACCCCGCAAAAACAATCACGGACGCCGACTACGCTGATGACTTGGCGTTACTAGCCTAATCAAGCAGAGACACTACTGCATAGTCTGGAACGAGCCGCAGCTGGCATTGGCCTCCATGTCAATGCAAACAAAACCGAATATATGTGTTACAACCAAACGGGCAACATTGCCACACTAGACGGAGCCTCTCTGAAACTAGTCAACACATTCACCTACCTAGGAAGCAGCGTCTCATCAACCGAGAAAGACATCGACACACGACTGACGAAGGCATGGACAGCTATCGATAGGCTCTCGATCATATGGAAGTCGGACCTAACTGATAAAATGAAACGCAGTTTCTTCCAGGCAGCGGTTGTGTCGATACTGCTATATGGATGCACCACATGGACGCTTACGAAGCGGCTGGAAAGGAGGCTGGACGGAAATTATACAAGAATGTTGAGAGCAGTATTAAACAAGTCCTGGCGACAACACCCCACGAGACTCCAACTATACGGACACTTGCCCCCCATCACAAAAACTATACAAGTTCGACGAACCAGACACGCAGGACACTGCTGGAGAAGCAAGGACGAGCTCATAAGCGATGTACTCCTGTGGACCCCCGCACATGGATGTGCAAGAGTGGGACGACCAGCACGAACCTACATACAGCAGCTGTGTGAGGACACGGGATGTAACCCTGAAGAACTGCCGGAGGCGATGAATGATAGGGAGAAATGGCGAGAGACGGTCAGGGATATCCGCGCAGGCGGCGCGACATGATGATGATGATGATATATATATATAGTGGTTACATCAATGGTTATCTGAGCTATGAAGGAAATATATATAGATATTTTTTAAATCCTCATTTTTCAACATCTTTTGTATGTATTCATTAATGTATCAATCACATAGAATTAATCTTATACAATGGAATTTTTAGTTTCAAATTTAGATTATAAATCATTGCATGGAATTCAGTGTTTTTGCATCAATGTGAAGCAAAGTTAAGATTGACAGTAGAAAGATCAAGGAACGATATTGATTAACTCAGAGCAGACTCGATAGCAAAACAGAGACAGAGACTAAAATTGAATGTCTAATCGAGACTACATTTGAAATCTACAAACCATTTTTAGATTTCTTTCAAGATTGACTCGAGGACCAAAACGAAATGTATTTTTCTGCTTGTGATAATTGTCTTGTGGTTCTACTACCGATAGCAAATTATGGAATTAACACAGAGGATGTCCCCCAGCGATTTTTATTTCGTAGCAAATAAACTGATAACAAAATATTATCAACATGATTTGTCTTAAAAGCTTTAGAATTAATATTAGAAATTTGAAAACCAGTCGTAATGAAGTTTAACCTTATTAGCATTAGATTATCTTTTCGTTACGACAATGTTGAGTGACTCTTTATATAGTAGCTTTCTTTTAATTTCATCTACTTATTAATTCTAAAAGATTAGACAAAAATGGTTGTATCCTTGAAGATTCAAAGTCATAAATGATCAGCAGTTACAGACATGTTAGAAAAAAAGACAATTTACATTAGAGAGTTAACAAGATGATTTAATCAACGTTAATAAACAAATGAAAAGAAGAAGTATTACAACAGATCAGTTTATGTTTTCAAACTTCGCCAAGATTTAAATTTATTATTAAGAACTTTAATTTTTTTACTTAAGAACTTATTACTCGTACACAGGTCGATATCAATATTTTACCTTAAATTGTAGCCATCAGAATTCAATTCCAAACATACGAAATCCACATTTCATTTATACTTTGCTGCATGAGCCACTCCTTGCAAAAATTATGGAATTAGCATGCTTAAAAGATGTTCACTTTGGAATTTTTAAACAGTTTGTTGAACATAATACGCCAAATATTTTTGTCAATAGCTGAACGTTCTGGCTTCATAAAATCTCCCAAAAAATAGATTTGGTCTGTCAAATGAGTGGTATATTTTTTCTGAGGAAAATAGATGAACATTCTCTTAGTGAGGAAATGCCTTTTTTTTTCCAGCTTGGATGTGACACGGATTGCATCCATCATTTGCTAACGTGTGTTTCTTTTCAGTTTCTTTTTGTCTGTTGTATCTGTTGCAAGCTACCTTTTGAAGACTCGGCACGATTCGATAAGTTCATTACCCTCAGCCCATAAATGCAACTAAAACTCAGCGACAAGTTTACTTTTCAGGGGAATTTTAAAAACAACCTTTGAATTCCCATTGTTTTCTCTTCATTATCGACACCCCTAGTATTTGGTCTTTGAATATTTGACAGTGTTGGATCTGTTTAATTAATATATATATATATATATATATATATATATATATATATACTCTATAGGAAAAAGAGGTCGATTTTGTACTCGTAACTGATTTGAAAACAAGTAGGACCTTCAGATATTTGGCCGTCTGAGAAGTCATTCTGTGAGAGTTTGAGGAAAGTGTACATTTAAATAAGTTTCTGGTCATGGGACATAATTAACAGAATGTTTTCTTTAATATATGATGAGACAAATGTAGTCAGAGATTCAGGGGAAGATTGCCAGAAAATGATATTTGAAGCCAGCACGTGGTTGGAAGCATAGATATTGGGAGTAGCGTGAAAAAGAGAATTAGTTCTAAAAATGACTTCGACTAAGATCATGCTTTCTCAGCAGACAGTAGAAATGAAAAAGTATGAGCAATAAAAAATTTGTAAAATTGTGAACAAAGAGATTTTTATTTTTTCTTTCCTCTTTTTCCTTTCACAAAAACTATCATCCCACAAGAGATTAGCAAGTTCCATCTTTTCGATAGGAAACAAATCCTGATAATATCTCCCAGTCATTTCCCGCTGAGCATGACTCAAAATCCAAGCTGTCGCACCGCTTCGAATACGCTGACTTTATCTCTAGCAGACAGTTAACACCTGTTAAGACATGATCTAAAGACACTAAGCTGTATCTGGTTGAGAGGCTCCAGTTCTGAGTAATTGTCATTACTTCCAGATCCATTTTGGCGGAGTGTCGTTAAGATCCCACTTATGGGGCAACTAAATCTGTTTAAAATTCTGCGTATTCGATAGCCCCTTGAGCCAAAAAATGCTTAAGAAACAGTATCACAGAAACTGTTAAGACGGATGCAAGATGAACGTGATTCCTAAACGCTAGGCATAAAATAACCCAAGATGGGCTGACATGCCATTAAAATCAATCAATTGCATAACTATGACATGTGAAGCAATGTTTAACGTTTTTGAAAGCCTCCATCCTCGAAATCAAATTGGAATGGATGTATTTTTCTATCCCACCAAAAACTGGTTTCATCCCAATTTCCAGAACAGCTTTTGCGCACAATCCTTTTTGTCGTCTGTACCTGAGCTAGTCGAAGTTTCCCACCGATGACCTCACACTATTTGATACTACTGAAAACAACAGAATGATCCTTATTTGACACTGTTCAATCTGGCTAATTTAATAACGTCGTAACGCAACTGAGTTTGCTCCTCGAGTAAAACACTCGACACCGGCAAATATTCCCAACACACGGATTCAATTTAGTATCGTAGCCTGTTTTTGTCCCTCTCCTTGCGCATTTCTTTCAGCTCTTTTCTCTCCCACCATCTACTCCATGTATGGAAGGAGTTAATCTTGTCGAGTCTCGTGATGGATACGGTGTACATTTACAATCATGTTTCCTGTCAACATTGTTATGGTTCTCCTGACCCGGATAGCCGTTAATTCTCAACGGTATTTTCTGTATTAACTCGGCGTACTGGTGGGAAGGGAAAATAAGCTTTGACTCTGACAGAAATGATTGCCATCTAGAAAACACTTGACAACTCCCAGTAGAATATAGAGTAGACCTGCTTTTTAATTTCATGTTTGTTTGCTTTTTTTTTTGTTTTTTGTTGTTGTTTTTTCTTCAATTTTTTATACAATATATCGCCTATTGTTTAAAATAGCTGAAAAACGCCTGGCCTGCCACAGTTGGTGCTAAATATGACGAATATCGAATATACAAAATATAGAATAAGCGAATAAATATCTCCTACTCCTCCTTTTCTGCACTCATTATTCTCCGCTAACTTTATCTTCCAAAATTCACCTCCCTTATCGTTTATTACTCTCTCAACCAATCTCTCCCCAACCCTATATATATATATATATATATATATATATACACATAAGAAACTGACATTTACGAAGCGCAATTGACTCTTTTCAACCCAATCCCGACTTTATATATATATATATATATATATATATATATATATATATATATATATCCATTAAACGGATGTATGTAAACAGTATTAATTTTGATTCATAACCGTTTAAAATGTAATTCGTAGCTAATATCTCCTCGTAGCTAAATGGTTAGAAGCTTTGGCTTAGCATGTGAATCAACCGGGTTTCGATCCCCGCTACGGGGAGATACTGTCTAGCCACACTGATGAGTTCAGATAGAACGAACCAGATCTGTCTGTGGATGACTATATATATTCCTCCTAGCGAAATTTCAAAATAAGGTGATAAAACATTTTTTCAAACCAAATATACCTGGATTTTATTATTTCTACCTTATACAATCAAAATAGATAACATAATTCATAATTTCTAAATAAATATTACAGCATATAAATAATATAATATAATATAAATACTTTGATATAAATAATATAATATAATATAAATATTACAGCATATAAATAATTTCTAAATAGATATTACAGCATGGACATTCAGCAACAAATCATATGAATATGTTGCTAATTAAAAATAAGTAAGACGTTACTTATTTATTTATATATTCATTCATTCATCTTTATTTATTCATTGTTTTTTGTTTTTTTTGCTATAAGTGTTTCAATTTTATTTTCGGTTGTAGGGTTTTAATGTAGTTTTCAGTGATAAATAATACCTTATAATATCCGTTTCGAATGTATAATATCCACTAGAAATCAAAATCCTACATATTCTTTTGAGAAGAATATCAACATTTAACAAAAAAATGTCAGGGGTATACTTATTTATGGACGATGTTGTGCACTTGCCATCACACATGTATTCAATGGTGAAACTCAAGTTCTCGGGCTCTGAGCTGTGTAAAGTCCCCTCTAGCCAGAGGGATTAGCATCTGTAAGGGTCCCATCAAATGATCAAGGATATATTTTTGAAAAATATTGATGTTATACCGGAATGCTTGATATCACATAACTGTGTGAAAACAAATGATTATTATCAATAAAATAGTTTGTTTGCAGTTAAATAGGATATCAACTTTCTTGGGTCAATAACAGAATTGGTGTCCCGATGAAAAGTTACGTAGCATATACATAATAAGTGAACAAATTTAAACCAAAAATTCCATGCCTAGATAATTAAGTAACCGACTTGATAGCACACAATTTATTCAGTTGGGGTGATATAGCAAAAACATACGCTTTAAACCTCACTTGACCGTAATTCTACCGATTACATTTCTTGATTTAAAATTATAAGCATGCTTCATACACCAGGAAGATATTCTAATTTAATCGGTTTTATATAACAAAATGTGGCGTCTCCATGAAAATTAAACTGATAAATCATACCTCTCCCTTCTTTAATTGCGAACATCTTTCCAGTGTCATTTGAGCTACTTTTTATGATTAATTCAGGATCTATTTTAAGAACAAACCATGTACGAAGATAAAATGAAACTAATTTCACATTTCATATAAATTTAATTCATATGAGATGGGTTTGATATCTGTAAATCTTTGACATTAAGTTCGTTCTTTATGTGTTGCTTCATGAACATGGCCTTGATGTAAAGTCAGCATAGCTTAGAGAAAATGCTGTCTTTTATTTTACACGCAAATTACTATCAGTTGAAATGTTTTTCTAATCAAAATGTTAAAAAAACGACAAAAAACTAAACAAGTGATATAATAAGCTAAATCATTTTACCATATGTCAAAAGAAATTCATTTTTTATAGATTTTAATATACATAGGTATACATTCATATTTAAAAATAAAAAAAAAATGTCTCCGAAAATGCAAATGTAAATTTACCGGGACGTAATATATCTGGGGTAAGCTCTACCACATGAGGCAATTATGCACAATGTTCTTGATAGGGTAGGCCTGCTACCCATTAAAGTAAGCGGTAATAATATTAACAGTCTGATAACAAGATTAAGGCGGTACCACACAGCAGTAGGGAAAAAGAGAGAGTGACATTTTTATGCTGTGTTCTTAAAAATGTTTACCCCTTGAATAACTGGAGATGAATTAGTGCGTTGTCAGACATTTTTAACGTCCTGAGCGTTGAGATTGATTATGTATTGAAGTGATGACTACGGCTGACAAGAATAGATTTTGCTCTTTCATGATCCATAGAGAACGATTCCATTCGAAATATGATAATACAAACCAACAATAAAATTTTCAGCTTATTTTGTGACGCTGGTTCCGAAAATGTATGCCATTTATATTGATCTCTAATCATTTGTGGGTCACAGAGATACTGTACATCTTATAAAATCAGAGCTCTGATGAAAGTATGTTGTGGAGATGCTCATTCCATAATTCAGTCTGGATTAGTCAATAAAATGAAATGGAATGTCCTTGTCTGATTTTCAGAATAAAAACAAGAATATCATTTTTTGGAGAGGAAGATTTTCTCTTTTTGCTTTGATTCGAGGATTCTTTATGTTTTTCAAAATTTACTATTTTCATGTTATTTATTGATATTTGAGCTGTCGCAATGAATTTGAGTATTGCTGTAACATTTATCGAGATATAACATTGTTTTACACTTTATATCTGCTGATGGAAAAATCACTTAGAAATATACTATACAAGACAAATTAATATTCTGAAATTTGTCCAAAGATTTTCTGAAATTTCTTATGTTAACACTTTTCTCTGTTGCTGACTTTTTTACAAAATTTCTAAGACAATAGAATATTTTTTAAAGTTTATTGATTTGACTTTATTAAATGAAGGATATATTAGAATGTCGAACAATGTTTATTTTTCTCACGCATACTTTTAGCAATAAAAACCGTTATCCAAATAACAGGATTCCCAGAAAACTCTCAGTTTGCATATAGAGGTTTATATAATTTATTCATTATGATTTCAGAAACAACGATGAAATATAGCCATTTTTTATTATATTATGGTTGTTTATGGCAAAAATTCTAGAAGCAGTGGGCATTTAAATCAGCGCCTCGAAATTTCAAAATTAAAAGTTAAAATATATAATTAGGCAAAACTTTTTTTTCTGTAGGCGAGTGTTATATATGGATATACAAGGGCCATTTTGAAAGTAATGCCTCGTATAGATTTCCTGGGAAATAACAATGTATACAGAGTAGACAATAAAACTAAAGTGAAAAGTATAGTGATGTTATGGCAAACGGGTTTGACTTATATCATTCAATCCCAAGATACACCAAATATGAAGTTAATACTTCCTGTATTGTTCTTCTACAAGGATAGCATTGGTATTCAATAACCTATGAAGACTTATCCGCCGTTAAAAAAAGAAACCATAAAGTCTTTGCTTAGAATACATTTTCTACAAAGTCACCAGGATTGATTATGCATTTTTGACACTAATGATCAATAGATTGAATATCCTGCTCATAGGAATCGGTACGAGGGAACACAGTTTTTCACGACGCTGATGACGAAATTGGTGTTTGAAAAACCCTTTTCAGGTGTCTATTTTTATTGGATTGAACTACACGAGGTGATCTTTTTTTCATGCGTTGACAGCTGTGTCCCATGTAGTTACTCTTCTACTAAAGCTCATTACTCACCGCATATCTTAAGAAATGGATTGGTTTATCCGTTTAATGGCTTATCAATCTCCGAGGATTACTTAATAACAAAGCTATCCTTGCGAAACGGAAGTGGTACTATTTAGCCCATATCTGAAGGCATAAGGTGTTTCATGCCTTTCCCAAGAATATCAATCCGAAAGAACGTAATTGCGTGAGTTGAGTTCGAACTCACTTACAACATTGTTACTGTCCAGCACTTTAACCATAACGCCCCAGGGACTTCTCCCGTAAGAAATGGAAACAGAGACAAGCTCAAATACTAAACGAGGTTGTATGAGTTTCCTTTTGAACAATGCTCTTAAGAAAGGCTTAAATCTATCCCTTTTCCCACGCCGACCAGAAGGGCAGACTAGGTAATTTAGTCTTGGTAAGGCAACTAGTTTAACAGAATGAAAACTCTGAATTCATCCTAACTGTACTCTACTTAAAATTATTCTTTCGATATAGCCTACTCGTTGCGGAGTGGTTCGACAGGTACATACATCTACTCCTTGGTCTCCTTAAGGGTTATGAAAGTATGGATGAATGTCGATGAGTTAATTTTTTCAGCGTAGAGGAATTCAGTTACAGACATATTCTTTCATGTCCAATGAAATTTTGAATATTGCCTTTCACCTCTAACAAGGACAAAATGCGGTTCATAGGCCGGAATGTTAAAATTCTAATCCTCTACCACCAACATTTGTGTCTATGTTCGGTGTCAACATAAAATAAATATCATTACTTCTGGAGTATCCTTTTAGAAGCTCCGAATGCCGGAACTCGTGCGGCTTTTACATGAAAATGACGTTCTTTTCCAGAGTCATCTGATGAAAATGGCTTTGTTGGCTGCATAGGTGTTTTCTTTTTTTTGCAACACATACTCACACACACACACACACACACACACATACGGAGGCGGCCATCTCTGTGAATTTCCAAATCATTCTTTATAGAGTGGAAGGATGTTCTTGCATCTTCTAAATATTTTTATCGAAGCCCTTAAAAAAGGGATTTTAAATGTTAAACCTTCGAAAACTGAGTCTGATTTGCACCTTAGCTGAACGGAAAGGCTAAACCTCAAAACGCAAATATTCTCATCACTTGTTTTACTTGAACTGACCAGTAATTCGACCGGTCTCACGGACGAATACACACTTCCGTTGTGTTGTTATGGGAGGACACTGCATAACAGTAGGAATGGACCCAATCAGTTCATGGTCAAATACGCTAATATATTATGAATTTTTTCACTTACTTCCGTTCAGTAGAAGCTCAAATTTTGCTTTAATCACTTTTTACATGGCTCGGAACTGAGATAAAAATTAGTTTCTTTGTTATTAAGATGTATTTTATGGCATATCTATCTTTCAAGGTTATTTACTGGCTAAATCCTTTAATACATATATAGTCAATATATATGATTTGTAAACGGATATTTTCTTGGTAAAAAAATATATATATACCAGCCCTAGCTCATTTGTTTGTCCACAGATAAAACGTTCCAAGTATTGCCATCTAACACTAAAAGTTTTATTTGCTCATAGTTTAATGGTTTCAAGTAGTTCTATAAAACACTATTAGTTCTCTTCAACATTAATTATTTGTTTCCATACAACTAAACAGTTCCATGTATTGCAATGTAATACTAATAATTCCATTTAATATCAGTCATTTTTGCGCATGATTTTAAGTATACTAAATACTTAAACATTTCTATTCAACCCATAGAAGGGACCCTAACAGGTACTATAACTTTTGGTCTGAAAAGGAGGGGATACTACACATTCCCCCATGCTCCAGGACTGGAGCCTCTCCATTGGATTATTTAGTTACATTTTAAGTTCACTCATTGGTGAATCTTACTCGTTTTAATCTTACTCGTTTGCAGCCGACTGGGCTGATATGAATATAATTTGGTATCTAAAATAGCTATGAAATGTAATTGTCATTTTTTGTATGCACAAATTTGGACATACATTTTTTTTTATTATGCTGAGCTGCTCTATTTGTTCTAATGTCCTTCCGGTCCACAAATATTACACTTGAAACTAATTTTTATTTTAGTTAAGAATAAAAAAAAATGTCACACGAAGTTTTGTCTTCAGACTATAAAGGGTGCTACTTTTGCATAATCCTGTTTCGCGAAAAACATTTTATTCAAAAGTTCGCTTAAGTTTTGCTTACGAAAATGGTCTCTATCAGAATTAACAAAAAGTCAAACTCTTTGAGATTGCCGTTATTTGATATATCATAAAATTTCTGAGAGAAATGTTCATAGTTTTACATGGCACCCCCACTAGAAAATTTTAATGAATTTTGAGACAAGTATAACAATATTTTTTTTTCAAATTGGCACTGGCTTGTCTAGATTTTAATCAGGCCACAAAGCAGTACTCTAGATGTCTAGACATCACTGGTGTGCACGTGTCTTCATTGAAGTTTTAAATTTTCAAAGTTTAATCTCGATTTTATGTCTTTATTCACAATTCTTTGTATATTTGTAAATAGGTTTATGGATGCTAATGAGTAAATAAAGAGATAAAAAATGAAGAATTTTGAAGGATATCATGATAAGTCAAAGACCGGAAAGGATTGCAACTCATGAATATTGACAGGCGATTGGACTCCATAAAATTAGATCAGAAGATAGAATCAAAGATGATCGGAGAGTCGCCAAGCAGAAGGTAGATGACATATTTCTAAGGGCAATATAGCTTCATCTCAACTTACTAGGACTTTATAATTGAACCTTTCTAAGGAAATGTTTTGGAAATATTTTGAATCTGCTTTCCATACTAATTGTTCACCCTATCATCAAAAGATAACTATTTAACAATGAGTATTATATTTTAATTGGCCAAGTTAAGGAATCAAAAGAATCAACTCTGGGAAGTAATGGTTAGCTAACAAGAATAGCAGGCCAATGTGAGTCATTTCAGTTTTAACTGGATGCCTTATACATCTGATTTTGTGGTAAAGAAGCTAAACTTAGAAAATTACGACTAGGTCTTTATGTCTATTACCCCCACAGACGGAGCTGTTATGTGAAATAGGAACGGTTTAATGTAGGGAGTCTCGCAGGAAGTATACCATTCGAAAAGTGAGTACAAATTGCTCGTGTTCCATCATCATACCCATTTAAGGACGCCTCAGGCACCGAGCAATCAACTCAGCCATTAATTCATTTTGACTTTAGGGCAGTTGCTGCTCGAACAAAGACCTCTGGTATAACTCAGTTTTCTTAAAAAAAAAAAAAAATCAGGGTGAGAGTGAAATAGCAATATTTTTGCAACTTCGTCTCTTGAATTTAAACAGTTTTAAAACGTAAAGATGGAAAATAATCCCGGTTCATTTATATTCTCTATCTATTACATAGTTTTTATAAACCAATGTCTAATTTAAGTCTAATCTTCGAATAATCTTTTTCTTTTTCAACTTCATTTCAACTTTGATAACAAGACTGGCCTAAACAGAAATAACAACAAACTCAAACTTTAAGAGATTACCGTTATCTGATATATTATAAAATTTCTGCTAGATATTTAAATAGACTTACATGACCCTTCTGTAGAAAAGGTTAAATGTAGTTTCAGATAAGAGTAATCTAACCAATGAAGAAATGATGTACTTATTTGTCTTTACTTGTTATTACTTGCTTGTCCTGTCCTTAAAATCCCATGGCTTATATGTAGCTTAAAGAATAAAGACAAGAAGAGAAAGTTACTTAAATAAGAGTCGTATCAGGTTAAAAAAAATATATTCAAATTTAATATAACTGATAATTACGTTAATCCAAACACATTTTGGAAAGATTAATGTAGTTAATTTTCACCATATGGAAGGGTTTCAAAAGTTCCAAATAAACCAACTCTCTCTCTCTCTCTCTCTCTCTCTCTCTCTCTCTCTCTCTCTCTCCCTTATATCTGACGTCTGTATTGTATATTACATTTTTAATGATACTAGTATTGTTCTTTAATAAAATACTACATTAGCTACTTTAAAAAAGTGGTTCAATGGAGGAAACAGAAGTTACATTTTGAGGATGATATAACCATAAAAATTCGTGGACAGCCACTCCTAAGGGATAAAAGAGTATGCAGATTTTCTTGAAAAATGAAGAGCTTCGTCACAGTGTTTGACACTTCTATGCTGGTGACATTATTGCTGAGACCATGTGAGAAAACAAAAACCTCGGAGACATGATATAGCAAATGTTACCTATGAAACATGAGACAATCAGAAACGAATTTATCCTACATCGATTGAGTGCCTTGTATCCTTCAACAATAAGTATTTATCTACTTTTTATAAGCTGGCTTTGTCCAGATTTCTGTGGTTGGAGTAACAGCAAAAATCATGTTTTTTTTTTGTTTTGTTTTTGAAAAAAAAATTGTGTTGCATTTTTCTCGTGCAAAGGTTTTGATATATATATATATATATATATATATATATATATATATATATATATATATATATATATATATATATATGTGTGTGTGTGTGTGTGTGTGTATAGTTGCATATTGATTCCTTGACCGCACTGCCAATCAGAGTTCTCTGAACAGGATGCACCTGTGTAAATATGCAGATGCAGTCATGTGGTTGAACGGAAATGGTAGGCAATATGAAATGAAATACGCAGATGCCCAAATTAGAGTCTGTCAGTGCTAGCTCGCAACGGTTAGTTGAGTCAGCAGATTGATAACAGTGGCCGCAAGGTTGTGGAGCAAGCGTCCCTCTGGCAAGGACCGGTTGGGTACGTTTCGTCAGAAGATAAGACGTAAAATGTGGAAGATCACAGAGCGTAGTACGGTCAACAGAAGAGGTTAAAGGTCAGTATGGCACGCTTTCTTTATCTCCCTTCATCCATATGTCTCACTTACCCGCAGAAGCATAGACACCTTTCGAAAGAATGAAAAGACATATGTCTTTATAAAGAAAGAGATATGGTCATTCTTTGTCCATAAATATTAATTCGCTATGAGTAAACATCATATATATAAGTAGTAAAGTTGATCGTTGCCACATCGTTGTAGAAGGTGACTCGAAGGCTCCCTTTTCAATAGCTACAACACTGAGGTGAAGAATAGGGCGCTACTTCTTTCTCTAGATTGTTCCAATTTACTCTTACTTATACATATATATATATATATATATATGTGTGTGTGTGTGTGTGTGTGTGTGAGTGTGTGTGTGTGTGTGCCGGTCTCAACCTGTCTCCTAGACCATTGTCGAACACTCTACTCACTGGGCCAATGGACTGGTAATATATATATATATATATATATATATATATATATATATATATATATATATATATAACCCGTGGACTTTAATATATATAAGAAAGAGTAAAGTTGAACAATCTAGGAAAAGAAGTAGCGCCCTCCTCTACACCTCGGTGTTGTAGCTATTGAAAAAGAAACCACCGGGTCACCTTCTACAACGATTTGGCAGCTTTACTACTTATATATATATATATATATATATATATATATATATATATATATATATATATATATATGCTCGCCTCTGTGCATGTGCGTAAAAAAACCAAATCTTTTTCAAAACGTCAATGAAAACGAATTAAAAGAATTACATACACAAGAATTTTTTGGTGCTACAGCCGGTTTCACCACAGCCATTTTTAATTCTCAACCATTAGACGCAGAATGCGATTTCTTTCATATGCTGAATTCTCTTCCTATTTATATTTTCACTCCTCCATGTTTAAAGTAGGAAATGTTAGAGTAATGGTCAGCGCTTTATAAAATATATTAATAGCCATCTTACTTCATTGGTTTATTATTTTATCATTGTTAATTTTATCATCAATATGGAGCAAATGAACATCAAAACTTATAGAGAAGAGTTCACGTGTTGCAGAAGATAACGTGCTCAATTGAGACATCGGATTAATAAAATATGCTTGTCAATATGCCTGCTACTATTTATCTACTCAAACTTATTTTTCAAAGTGGTAAAAGTGATTAAGTTTGTTTTTTTTTTCCTCAAAGCATAAGCACTGGTGAGTCAACATGGAGTAGTGGCTAAGGAGCTGGACTACGATATAATAGTAAGCAAGTTCGAAATCTAGTCGTAGTATTACGTTCACTTTCGGATAAATGACCTAGAGAAAGGTATAAACCCTATTACCCAATAGCTATTGGTAGATTGCACCACTACTCTTCAACAATCACGGCTTCAGCATCAATTAATCCACGGGGGTCAGTAACTAACTTATATATATATATATATATATATATATATATATATATATATATATATATATATATGCGTGTGTGTATGTGTGTGTGTGTGTGTGTGTGCAAATTATCGGGTAAACACAAGGTAAGTAACCAACATATCTCGGAGAGTCAGAAGGTATATAAATAAGATGGTAGGTATTTACTTTAGTATAAGGGTAAATACAACAGAAGTAAGTTTTATTGAGAGGTTCGTATGGATAAATCCAAACAATTTTTTTCAGGTTTTTCACCGTTTTTGTTTTTGTTTTAGTTGTGGTTGTTTTTTGTTGTTTTTTTTTGCGGGGGTGCGATGCATAAATCAACTTATCCATCTGATATAACCCGTCCCGTGCAATGATATGATGACGTGCAACATTTGATCGCTGATAATTATAAACACTGTTTTTTTTTCGTTCTTTTATTTATTTATTTATTTATTTATTTATTTTTGCATTCATTAATTCATCTATCTGACCATACCCTTATAGTGCAATCCTGATGTGCACCATATCCTATGAGATAATTTTAAGGACTTTTATTTTGGAGGCATCCATTTATCCACCTGATTCTATTGTAATGGTATGATGACAGGCAACATAGTTTTTATGATAATTTTGAGCACTTTTTTCTCGCATATCCATCAGATATTAAGGTAATTGTGCAATGCAGACTTGCCAACATTTTTTTCAGAAAATGTTCAGCACTTTTTTTTATGCATAGATGTTATCCAACTGATCCTAATTTCAATTACATTTATGTATTTTTATCCATGTGATCCAATTTCTTTAGCGCAATACCAACGTGCAACATATTTCTATGATAGTTTTAAGCACTTTCATGATTTTTTAAATTATCCAGCTGATCTTACCCTTACAATGCAATGTTCATGAGGAACATATAAGTTCAGAAATTTTTTTGCATTTTTATGGATCAATTTATCTATCTGATCCTACCATTTTGTTGCAATGATGATGTGCAACATATTTTCACTGAAAATTTTAATCACTTATTTTGCGTATATCAATTTATCTATCTGATCCCACCGTTGAAGTGCAATGCTAACGCACATCATATTTTCTTTGATTATTCTAAGCACTTTCATTATGGCTGCATCAGTTTTTCCATTTGATACGACCGTAATATTGCAATTGTGATGTACAACAACCAGGCCATTGACCTAAAAAGTAGAGTGTTCGCCAATGGTGCGGGAGTTCAATCCTATGTCGAGTTATACCAAAGACTCAAAAAATGGTATTTGATGCCGCCTTGCTTAACACTCAGCATTACAAAGTACGGATCAATGGTAAAGTGGAACAATCCAGGGATTGGAGCAGCGCACTCCACTACACCTAGATTTAGTTGTTATTGAAAAGGGAGTCTTCGGGTCACCCTCGACAAAGGTCGCCAACTTTTTTTTACGCATTATTTTGGAGGCATCCATTTATCCATCTATGTGACGCCCTACCCTCATAGGACAGTTGTGATGTACATTTTATCGAATAATTTTTACCTCTTTTATTTTCTCTGAATCTCCTTATACATCTGATTCTAGCTTTATAAAGCGATGGTGACATGCAACATAATTTATTAGATAGTTTTCAGCTCTCTATTTTCTATGCATCAATATATCCCTTTGATAATTGCCTCTATCGTATACTGAGGTCTCTTATTTTACGCTATTTTGAAAGAAATAATCATTCAAGGCTATTACTGACTTTTTATTGGTATATACCTTACATATTTTTATTGCTTTTCGTAATTATTATCAATTTGATTATGATACATATTGCTCTCTTTACATGTACGAGCTTTTCATAAAAAAGAAAAACAAATTACATATTATTTTCATCATGTTGTTGATTATGAAATTTGAACACCACCTAGTACGTTAGGGAAACAGCAATAATAACAATAATTATCATTATTTTTTTATTGTTTTTTATTAATATACTTCTTTTAAATTTTTCACATTATCGTCAGCTGATAGGCTTTCACCGGTGTATTAGGGACAGCAAATATCCCTCAGGTCTTTTCTCACTTCTTAATCCGAACTTAACACTTTGTAATTTTCCTTTTCTTCAAGCGTTTTGATTCTTTCTTGATTTGGCAGCTTCATTCCTTCCGACATTTGTCTTTTTCTACTTTTCACTTTGAGAATGGCACATTTTTTATTATCAATTTCCATTCTTATACTCCGGCTGCGTATTTTTATTGTTTGTACTAGAATCTCTATTTCTCGTTCATTTTTCGAAAATACCTTTATATCATCCAGGCACAGAAATTTATTTATCTTTTCTTTTGATTTTGTAAATTTATAGCTTCCAGTGCACGTCCTAAGTATTGAATGGCATGATTACAAATAGAAATGGTGAGAGCACATCTCTCAGCAAGATGCATCTCTGGGTTTTCAATTTTGCTTAAGTTTTTCCAACTGCTGGCAACACGAATTTCCAATATTATTTACTCATTAGAGATTTTCACATCAGTTTTAGCTGATGGTCTTTCACTGGAGTTTGACTGACAGCAAATCTCCTCAAGTCTCAAGGATTCTTCTTAGTATTCTGGCTGTTCTCAATAATGCTGTTGTTTGGATGGTCTCAACTCATCCTCCAACTTCCAAGTCCTCCAGTCCTTTTTATAATCCTTTAGTTACTGTACCAAAAGCACTAATCACAATTGGTATTATTATCAGCTTCATGTTCCATAGCTTTTTCAATTCCCTAGCTAGGACGAGGTATTTATCCTTCTTTTCGTATTCTTTCAGTTTTATTTTATGGTCAGCAAATTCGACAATTGTGTAAGTTCTCTTATTTTTGTTAATTATTATAAGGTCTGGACTTCTCGCCGAGATTAAGTAATCTGTTTGGATGTCAAAGTCTCATACGAGTTTATGTGTGCTATTTTCTCGGACAGATGCTGGGTTTTGCATATACCATTTATTCGTATAGTCAAATTTAAATTTCTTGCACATCTCCCTGTGGATCATCTGCCCGTCTAGTTGTGTCTAGTCTTATACTCATTCTGTGCTAATTTGCTGCAGTCTCATATGTGATTGATGATTTTGTCTCTGTCACCACACAACCTACATTTGCTATTTGGTTGCGTCTTAACTATTCTCGCTTTGATAGGATTGGTTCTTATGGCGTTTCTTAAAGTTTCATTTTCTCAGCCACGTCCAGGTTTTCTCGTGTGAGATTTTTTTTAGTCGTTTAAAAGGCCCAGAGAGATGTTTTTTCTTCCCATTTTTGTTTCCTTGTTATTTTCATTCTGTTGTCCATCGTGTTGTCAGTATCGTTTCTGATGGTTGTAATCAGTCCTCCTTAGTGTTTTTATATGTAGTCTTCGAGTCGTTGTATCGATGCGTCAAGGTTGTCTTCGATGCTGGCAAGTTACTTCCTCTCTCTTTTCTTGATACGTATAGTCTGTCAACGTCGTCTCTGGGATATAATACCTTATGCATCGTCATTAGTTTTCTTGTCCATTGGTCCATTTGCTTAAGTTCTTCTCTGGTCCACTTCAGAACGTGCCCCGAATATCTAACGAGGCATACAGTCCAGGTATTTATTCCTTTTATAAGGCTTCTGCTAGACAGTTTTGTCTTTAGTTGTTTTCTCGTTCTACTGAGATATTCTTTTTGAATTTTGTCTTTCATTTCCACTTGTTTGATGCTGCCAGCCTTCAAGATACCCAAATATTTGTAGGTTTCCTCTTATCCGAGCGTTCTAATCTTGTCTTAACTTGGGAGTTCCATTCTGTCAGTCAGATGTCGTTTGCCATTTTTCATTACTAGCAAAAGACAAAAGTACTTGCCGAAAGTACTTGGGTATCAATTAATTAAGGAAAATATATTAGCCAAATCTGGCCGGATATTATAATATCCATAAAGTGACTTGAAAGGATTAAAAATATGTAGACAAAAGACGCTTTTACTACTTAACCAGCGATGTCTCAACGATGAAATGCTGCCCAGATACATGAATATATAAGTATGTGTGTGTGTGTGAGAGAGAGAGAGAGAGAGAGAGAGAGAGAGAGAGAAAGAAAGAGAGAGAGAGAGAGATAAAATGCACGTACATTTTATTCTTTATCGTATATTTGAATGCACTTTTGTGTATATTTTGAGCATATGTTCATACTTCTTTTATATATATATATATATATATATATATATATGTATATATATATATTCTGGTTTGCAGGTGTGTACAGAATCGTATATGGGATCATGTGTGTGTCTCTCTCTAATTCTACTAATACTTAATACGTATTATGGTGGATGCCCATTTCTAAAAAAATGTAGACGTATTCATAAGTTATTAAAGACCTACACGACAAACTCGTAAAAAATTATGTTTATGTAACGCGTGTGTGGCAGAAATTATTTTTATTTTATTTTCATATTTTGAAATCTTGTCTATGGAATGGCTATTAATTATCAGAATGTTGTCTTCGGATAAATTTGCACTCACTAGATCTCTGACCTGTGAATGAAGAATTGCTTGAACACTAAAATACGTGTTCTTTTCAATTATATACTGTGTGTGTGTGTGTGTGTGTGTGTGTGTGTGTGTGTGTGTGTGTGTGTGTGTATGTGTGTGTGTGTGTGCTTTATATCATTAAAGGTAGGTAATCTTGCTGGGGCATCTGCTTCCTCTTAGTAGCTCTTTAATTGAAAATAAAGAAACTTTGTTTCACGGATGACTTAATTGGAGGATTATTATTATTATATTTGGGATTTATTATGACAGGGAAATTTGAATCCTGGGGAAAAAAGTGAAAAATTAACTACTTTTTAATTTAGTAAATCCGTGTCAAGATCTGACGAACAAATTTCTAGAGTCTTATTACTTAATTGCTAATGCAGATAATAATAATAATAATAATAATAATAATAATAATAATAATAATAATAATAATAATAATAAATCTCATATACATTTTTCATCACCATCTCAAAGACTAAGAAAGACGTTTAAGTCAAGAATAAAATTACGGAATTTTGTCCGAGCTCTCAACATCTTGGTTGTGTCGGATTTATGTTACAATGCTACTATCATTAATGGAACACTGTAAGAGACTCATGGAATGAATAGAAGGGGAGTGCTTAAACTAGTTCAAAGAGTTACACTTAATAAGTTCATTAGATCCGGTATATTAACGATAATGAGTAAAAACAGAATCGGCAAAATTGAAATTCCCACCTGTGCAGAAACAGTAGAAACTTTCAATCATATAAGAAATAAATGTGATGAAATAATTAATATGGAGAATTCTAATAAATGTTAATGAAGAGAAGCGTTGATCTAAAGATAACTGCATGCAAGACCAAAATACCCGAACCAATTGAGTTAAAGAAAGAATAATCTCTTAGCGTTTATAGACTTTCAAAATGGACACAGACTGAAAAACCGAAAATTGATCTGGTCCAACTTAATATCAAAATTAAATTAGTAACAAATCAGGTTATGTGTATATCAAACATCAAACTTAACACAGTAAAAAAAACTCACACCCGCACTCACACATACTGGAAAAAGTATGTTCCTTGTCAATGGACGACCAGTCGTTTTGATAGAGATTTACTAAATCTGCAAAGACCACGCTGAGGAAGAATTTTAGTATGAAATATTTTGTCTGTCTTCCTTGCAGTCATCGAGTTAATGTGTGACAACAATACACAATGGAGAGCCATACTGCCGGAATTACGAAAACACCGAACGAAATATTAATATAAAGATATCAAATAAAATATACAAAGTGATTTGTATTATTTCTCAAAATTAGAGAGACATTCTTATACGTTACTTATAAGAATTATGTTGATTTTTAACCGGTATATCAAGAATAGTTGTTATTCGATTGCTACACATAGAAAATAAAATTAAAAAAAAACATTGGCACCCTTAGTAGATACTTAATCTAAATTTGCAGCAGAAAGAAAAACAAACTTCAGTGATCTTATTTCAATGAACATGTAAACTTATTGTATCATACATTACACAAACACACACATATATATATAATCATCCACATAAAGACTGTTCTTTTTATATCACAACACACCTGTGTGGCTTGACTCATGAGATGCTTTAAGCTGGGATCGAAACCCGGCTGAGTTTTACGCTAGTCGGATATTTTACCGCACACCCATTCGCAGTCTCACCGTAAGTGAAGGGATTTTAACGCATATGTATCATTTTTCTTTTGTTTGCATATTCGCTAAATGGATGCCAAGTGCTCAAATCATTAGAAGAGCTTTGTATTACTCGAGTGGTAATCGATAATTCCTTTGCGAGAGTGCTCAATCCCATAGCATATATACAGTCATCCACAGTCAAACTGTTTCATTGCATCAAAACTCATCAGTGTGACTAGACATGCGATATGCTCCAATCTGGGATCGAAACCCGGCTGGATTTTATGCCAGTCAGTTATTTATCTGCACAGATGTAGGCGAGAATCTATCAAACAAACATGTTTGTATGTAAAGATCTTACTGTATTTATTTCTGAATGAGTCATGCAAGCAATTTAATCTACAGTATATTGTATAAAGAGAAAGAATGAGAGTTTTATCCAGTAAAACTATCTCACTACTAAATAATTTCACCAATGTTCAAGTTCGCCTTCTATTTTTGGTGATCTTCACAACAAAGACCTCCATCAAGCACAGTTGAATAAGGGTTTTCCGACTGCAAAGCTAACAATGAAGACGGATTAAAACACATATGAAACCTTTTGTGGGGATTAGCCCAGCCATTTGGCTTCTTTAGCATCCTTTCTGAACTGAATCAATGGGTCTTAAAAGTTAATAACATACGTTTTCTGGTGGGCGTGATCGTTGCATTAGATATCCGAGTCTTGGTACGGCGAATTATAGGTTACAAACAGAAAGGATAGCTAATTCCAAGGGATTTTGAAAGATGCATCATCAGAATCATATCGATACCTACACAAGTATATATATATATATATATATATATATGTGTGTGTGTGTGTGTGTGTATGTATGTTTGTGTTTGTGTGCGTGCGTGTGTGTTTGTGCGCATGTGTGTGTGTGTGTGTGGAGAGAGAGAGAGAGAGAGAGAGAGAGAGAGAGAGAGAGAAAGAAAGAAATACACAGACTGACAGACAGACAGAAAGGGTTGGATAAATAGTTAGGAAGGAAGATTTGCGTTATAATGTTTTTTGCAAAAGTCCTATCAAAATAATTGACATTCGTAACGTTTTTTTTTATATTTACAGGAAATCGTGTACAAGCAAATCATATATATAGTCTCTCTCTCTCTGTCTCTCTCTCTCTATATATATATATATATGTGTGTGTGTGTGTGTGTGTGTGTCTGTGTGCGTGTGTGTGTGTGTGTGTGTTTATGTTTGCGTGAGTCTTTATGTTTGCGTGTTAAAACTAAAAAGTGATTGTTTGTAATACTATAACAGTGGCTTTAGGTTTCACATGGCAAAGTACATATAAGACGGTCATTCAAAATTTTCCGAGCTACACCTCAAGTTTAGATTCATATGACAACTTTTTATTGGCCTCATCTGCACAGAAGTTAAGACAACGATTTGAATTAAGTATACTAGCACGGATCTCCCCGACCCTCTCTCACAACCATTTATCTCTTTCGTCCATCAGTCCCGGTAGGTCTTCCAGGCTACATCCTGTATAGGCATAAATGGTAGTCTTACCTATGCTCGTCCAAGTGAAGTGGTCCACAGGAGTATATCGCTTAGAGTTCGTCCTAACTAATCCAGAAGTTTCCCATATGTCTGGTTCGTCTAAC
Source organism: Sepioteuthis lessoniana (assembly GCA_963585895.1). Lineage (NCBI taxonomy): Eukaryota > Metazoa > Mollusca > Cephalopoda > Myopsida > Loliginidae > Sepioteuthis > Sepioteuthis lessoniana. The sequence continues at coordinate 98,468,709 of OY757905.1, read as the reverse complement.
TTGGATAGTTTTCGTGATGATTGGTAGGTAGCCGTACAGCTGCTGTTTTGTAAGATGTTGCCTCCAGGACTTGTTCAGTTCAGCTCGCAGCATTCTTGTGTAATTGACATCAAACATTTAGTTAATGTCCATGTTGTAAATCTATATAGCAGTATCGACGCGACCGCTGCTTGGAAAAAAAGTGTTTTATTTTATTGGTTTCTATATGACTGATAGCCTTTTGATTGCTATCCATGCCTTTGCTAGTCGCGTGTTGATGTCATTCTCGGTCGATAAAACACTGCTTCCGAGGTAGGTGAACTTGTCCACTAGTTTCAAAGGAAAACACTCTAGTGTGGAGATATCTCCTCTTTCATTAAAGCACATGTATTCGGTCTTGTCTGTGTTGACATGGAGGCCTATACTGCCTGATGCTCATTCCAGACAATGTTGCAGGAATTCGACTTGGGTGGGTGAATTTGCTAGAAGTGCTATATAATCAGCGTAGTCTGCGTCGGTAATAGTTTGTGCACGGTATCTTCAGCTTCTTTCCTTTGCAATCTTCAAGTCGTTATATATATATATATATATATAACACATCCCTCAATAAGTCTTGGACTTGACAAATAGATGGCACCATTAATAAAAATATATATGATTTTATAAAGTACCACCCTTCAAATGACTCGTGTTAACATTTGAGTTCAATCACATTATTAGTTCATAAATTACAGTTAGTAAATGAAGCTACTGTTGCAAATTTTCAAAACAATGGAAAAATCTCGTGTGTTGATAAAGTATTGATTTCTGGTGGGAAAAATACTGTTCAAGCAAAGCAATAGCTTGATAAGTGTTATTCGGACTCTGTTCAGTCGGAAACAATGTTCAGAGAAGGTATGCTAACTTTAAATGCATTTGTACAAACACAAATGATGCTGAACGCTCAAGTCACCCAAATTCGGCATTTGTCCTGGAAAACACCAAAAAACTTCATCAACTCTTTTTAGCCGAATGTAAATTGAAGTTGCAGAAGATAGCAGAGGGGTTGAAGATATCAGAAGGCAGTGTATTCACGATTTTGCATGAACATTTGTCAATAAGAAAGCTGTGTTCAGGTGAGTCCAGCGTTTACTCACAGTCAATCAAACACAACAACACATCGACGATTCAGAACCTTTTTGCAACTGTTTCAACGCGACAAAAAGGAGCTTTGGTATAAATATGTGACAATGGATAAAACATGGATCCACCACATCACTCCGGAGGCAAATCAGCAATCAGCTGAGGGGATAGCAGCAAGTGAAAGCCGTCCATAGGGACCAAAGACGTAAACATCAGCAGGTAAGGTTTTGGCCTCCGTATTTTGGAATGCGCAAGGTACTTTGTTCATCTATTACCTTGAGAAGGGAAGGAACATCAATAGCATTACCGGTGTGTTTAAAGGAAGAAGTCGCCAAAGAACGGCCACAAATGCCGAAGAAAAAGTGCTTTTCCACCAAGACAATGCACCGTGTCACAAGTCGATCGTAACGAAGGCAAACCTAGATGAATTGCACTTCTTATTGCCTCACACCCACCTTATTCTCGTGATTTGACCCCCAGTGGCTACTGACGGTGTGAAGACCTCAAAATAATTCTCTAAGGAAAGACATTTGGCATCAATGAAGAAGTGATATCGGAAACTGAGGCGTATTTTGAGGCCAAAGAGAAATCGTTCTACAAAAAAGACATCAAATCGTTTGAGAAGGAGATTATGTTGATGTATAAAGTCGCATTTTGCAAAAAAGTTGCTGTTTTATTAGTTAGACCTAGTCTTACTGAGTGATAGGTTATATATATATAGATAGATAGATACGAACACTCAATCATACGCATAAACTAACAGAATACATTCTTTTAAACTGACGCTGACACACAAAAAACACCCATCTACAGAGGTTATCACTGACGATTATTACCAATAAGACATTCACAGACACAAATCCTGGAATTAAAAAGAACAGCAGTGCTATCAAAACAGTCAACACTATAAAAGCCAAAATGAGCGCCCAAAACAATCATCAAGCCTTTGAAGACGACTGGAAAATCAGAAACACGTATAGAAGCAGAAAAATACCAAATTCCTTATTGGAGTTATTGATTTAAAAGTATATATATATATATATATATATATATATATATATATATATATATATAGATAGATAGATAGATAGATAGATAGATAGATAGATAGATATAAATAAAGACGAAAATAAAGTGCTCTTATATAGAAATGCATCTGGCGTAACGTTAATCATCTTAGAAATTCGATTTGGTCTGCAAAATTCTTATTCTAGACAAGGGTATTTGGGCTTCCCTTCACAGTAATACAATTGGAAAAAGTATGAATCCCTCAATCTTTCCTTTTAAAAGAGCAGAAAATTATGAATTCCGAAAACGTGATTAAGTGGCCATTGAATTAATTATTAAAAATATATTAAAATTATTAAGAAACGATTCTGCAATTATAAAATAAATTATGCGATTAAGGAAATAGAAACAATTAAGAAGAATTATGCAATAATTCAGAAAAAAATCTTAATATTCTTCTAAATCCTTGACAGGTTTCAAAATACAAAAAAAAAACTTTAAAGATTCCTCTAATTCTTCCTTATTTTGTTTTAATGTAATTTCTTTTATTTCATTTTATTTTCTTTTTACACAAAAGATAAAAAATGTAAATCCGTAATATTAAGTTATTGTAGTAATATTGTAATTATTTTATCATTTCTTCTCTACGTAAATTATCATTTATTTAAAAAAAAAAAAAATTAAGTCATCATTATTCTTTTTGTTCTTTTTTGCCTGATTTTTTCACATTTTATCAATGTAACATTAACGAACTACTTGCTTGTTTTCGTATGGATTTGATTTGAAAAGAGTAATAGGCATGGGAGATAATTATAGTGATGTGTAAATGCATTAAAATATTTTTCAAGTAAATACACCATGTCGACTTGAAGACAATTTTACTTACATCACCAAACAAATCTAGGTGTATACAAATATTTATGTTAACATCTTCTGTATCCCCAGTTGTCAGCTAGGACTGTAGAATATGCTGACTGAATCTGTACTTAGGGGTATTACCCCCACCCCTACTAGAGTCCTTGGTATAATAGTAAAAGATCTGATGGTGAGGCTTCAGTTATAGTTCTTAGGACAATGTTTAGAAACGTTTCATTTCCATTAATCTCTGGTCATCTGAGACATTGCCATTAATTTCAGGTCATCTGAGACAAACTGTGGTTGTACCTGTTAGGGCTCCATCGATGGTTCAAATAGCACTATTGTATCATTTATTATACTTGAAACCATTAAACGGTGAGCAAACCAATGATGAATATTCAATGGAATTATTTGTATTTGATAGCAATACTTGAAATCATTTTAGCGTGCAAACGAATGAATAATATTGAATGGAATTATTAATGTTAGAGAGAGTAATATTTGAAGCCATTTTGTATCATTGTTATAACATTAAACTACATTTGATTGTAAGAATTCAGACTTGGAGTTTGGAGAAAATAGAGTACCCCTTCATCACCATAACTCTCTAACCCGGAGTCGTAGCAGCTTCTAAGGTCCCATTTCTGAGTCAAACAAATATATTCAGTTTATGGGTGAAATAGATTTGTTGTGTGCAAGTTAATCGAATTAGATTGAAATGTTTGATAAATATAATAACTCATGTAGAATAGCAATGCTTGAAACCATTTAACTGTGTAAAAACAAAAGAGCTTTAAAATAATGTTTCTTACAAACCATTCACTTATATATATGCTTTCAAATGAATTGAGCTCTCGGTAGCCGTTAAGCGGATATACGTAAACAAAACAAATGTGATACATAAGCATTTAAATTTACGGTGCTTGCGATAGTTTCCTCGTGGCTGAGTGGTAGAATCATGGATTGGTATCTGAGTCAGCCGGGTTTTGATCCCAGCCCCAGTGAAGAGTTGTGATGCAACGAAACAGTCTGTCTGTGGATGACTATATATATATATATATATATATAAAGAGGATGTGGCATTAAATGACCATCAAAGGTTGATATGTCATTAAATCAAAAACCTTTCTTAATCAAATGATTCGTTTATAAACAAGGTGACTCATAGATTTAATATAATAATTGATATTCTACTAACCTTTTAATATATTTTAACATTTCTAAAATGAAACATTAAGACTCATGAACACACCAGTTCAGGCCGACCAGCAAAGACTTGCATACATCGGCTCAGTATGGACACTAGATGCAGTCTAGATAGTTAGGGCCCCTTTAGTGTATGTAGTTATAGCATTACCGTTCCATTTCCTCTCCCCCACAAAACTCTTGAGGCGTTATGCCCCCCTTATTGTATTATAAGGAAAATAAACAGTCTAGAGAGCCTACTAGGAGCAACAAATGATAGCAACGAATGGAAAGTGAGAGAGAGAGAGAGAGAGAGAGAGAGAGAGAGAGAGAGAGAGAGAGCCAAGGGACTCCGTGCTATCAGCATGACTAGATGACGATGATGATGATGATGAAGATGGGGATGTTAAAGGGGCTTAATTTTAATGTCTTTCGACTAAGGCAGGGTAAGCAGCATTTACTGGTTTAAAAGAGTATATTTTCTCTGCCCCTCATCTAGTTTTTTTGTATCATTTATAATTCTTCTAAACTAGTTCATATGTAGTTGTTTGAATTTAATTATTTCAAGTTATTGATGTCATTAATTTCTTGTAATTTCGGCAAAATGTTTGATACTCTAATGTCTATCAACATAGAAAAAATGAATACGCCCACACATAAATATATAATGATATGAGCAAACACCTGCAGATATATGTTTGAAGAAAATGCAGTGAAGCGGAGAAGAAACATGAACAAAACAAATATTTCAACCGGATCGTGACGGACAACAGGAGTTAGTAACCCAATTTTATGTAGTTTTCTTGGTATCGAGATCAAGTGCTTCTAAGTGACCTTGCTACCTTGACCGACTTTTAAGTACTTTCCACCAATATGCAGCGTTAATCTAGAAAATATCGAATTTTATGTCAGTTTTACATATACTTGTAAAATACAACAAAATGATCAAACGAACAGTTTCCCATGAAATTAAGACAAAAAAAAACCGACTTTTGTAATATAATAAACTAAGATCCTGGGGTAATTCGTTGTTGATTTTTATTTCCATTTTAAATTTTGGTGAATCGACAACACATATACCTCCCAAAATTAAGTTAAATATAGACTTACCATTACCAAATTAGAAAAAAATTGAACGGGAAATTAAAAATTCAAATACATGAAGTAAATCCACATACTTTAATAAATATATCTATCTTATTCAACCAAAGGATATACTTAACTTTTGAGTAGCTAATTTGATTTACAATAACAGTAAGGTTGACGGTTTGGGAGGAGATCAGGTTTGATAACAGCTTTGTCCAATACAAAAATATTAGTAATAACGATATAACAAAACAATCTCTTATCATTTTACTGTATATCCTAAGTACTAATAATTTGCAATCAACTTTTAGATCAAGGCAATAGAACTTTATCAATGTCCAATAATTTTTTCTAACATAATATGATGCTCTTTATTAAGCTAATATTTGTCATGTTACGCGATCAGAAGCATGGAGTGACATTATATATGTGTAAGTATATATATATATGGTACAACCGCAGACACTCATTTTCCAACCCAAAACTTAGATACCAGACTGCTTTATTAAGATACTTTTGGGGCCTTAACGATCAGGGGCTATCTCCACAAATTAAGTGGAAAATAATAAGGCACTCATCTACCGCGAATAGTTTCAACGATAGATGTAACTTATGCTTAGACGAAAAAATTACCATTATCAATTTCAAAAATAGAAAACTATTTTTGAACGAGAGAAATGACCTCGTCTTTAAGTGCAGAAATAGAGGAAAATTTAAATTATCCTGATTGAGAACCACTGGAACACCAGTCCCTTAATAATCGCAAGGCCTATAATAAAGAAGTATTAGAAACTAATAAAGATCAGCCCAACAACAGATATCACCAAGACAGGGAAAGATAAAGATAGATAAGGGCCAGATGAACGTAGAATAATAATCCAAAAATTAGGGCCTGTGATTCTGGAGTGGTTAATTCCCCTTGACCAATTTTAGGGTAAATTAAAAAACACATGACGACTATATAAAATGTCTCCACCTTATCTAGTTTAACTATATCGGTCCTAATTGAAACAAGAGGAATATCTAGGATGGCAACACCTGAGTTAATTAACAGACATATTAGGAATAAATGTAAATCATATATGAGATAGCCATTAGTTAAACGATCTTAGTCTGTTTAGAAAAGCACACCTGCCAAGTTGGAGAAACTACCACAAGAACACAAAATTAGAAGGGACTGACCAGTAGATTAATTCCACTCCTGTTTATCAATCGTTCTAACATATGACATGTTAACCCCCTCTGCTCACGCCAATGGATGAAAAAATTTGTAATTTAATTTCCACCTCATTCTTTTTTTTATTTTTATTATTCTTATTGTTTATCTTTTATTTTTATCTTTATTTTCTGATTTTTTAATTCTTATTTTTCCACATTCGCTACTCTGCGACATGAGAGAGCATGTAAAGTCATCTGACGAGACGGAGAATATGGCAATAATATTCTCCGCCGAAATAAATTCATTATGACGACTTAATCGAGTTTGAGTCTCCATTAAATTGTACTATATATATATATATATATATATATATATATAATTTTTGTTGAAAAAATCGATATCCTTTCTCTCGTGCATTTTTTCTCGCTTCACGTATAGCAACTGAATTATTTTAATATATTTCAAGAATTTTTTCTTCTTGCCTAAGGTCAAAATTAGCTGAGAATAATCAAGAAATATATAACAAAAACAAATATTTCTACTTCTTATATATATATATATATATATGTATATATGTATGTGTGTGTGTGTGTGTGTGTGTGTGAAAAAGCATAGAGATAAAAAAAATCAGATGTTGGTGTTTTTCATACTGTCATTTTATATCCAGTGTTTTCCATATATATATATATATATATATAGTTATTCCCAAACATGATTTTTCTTCAGTATGGTTCGACACACGAGATGCTTCAAGCTGGGATTGAAACCCGGCTGATTTCATGTCTGTCGGATATCTTTTATCTTATATGTATATATGATTCCCTTGTTTGTTTTTTTAAGAAAAATGAGTAATATGAAGGATTGAATTAAAACCTCGAACATGAAAGAGTAAAAGTATTCGATTAAATCCCTGCGTCTCCGCTTAACGACTTTTGGATAGTTTTTCAGAGAGCAGTAAGAATGAAGGGTGCTGACAGAGAACTCTATACCTCATTCTTCGCCGTTTTCTAAGATGAATTAAAGGATTATTTTGCAATTCAGATGTCAAACCCTGGTATTATTTATTCTAACAATGTACCAATTAATTATAAGTACAAAACAACCCCTTTTACAGCCTGTCCCTTTTGTTCTAATACATCAATCATTTTCGATTTAATATTTTTTCTTTCTTTTGTAAAGATCATCTGCTTAAATGCATTTCACGTAATCTATATATCTGATATATATATATATATATATATATATATATATATATATATATATATATATATATATATATATATATATATATTCACGAAATGTAATCAAAATTATAGAGACTGGTGATTTTTTAAGCTTGATTTCCACCTTATTCTTATTTTTATTTTTATTTTTATTACTTAATGTTTATCTTTTATTTTTATCTTTATTTTCTGATTTTTTAATTTTTATTTTTTAATTACCTTATTTTATCTTCTGAATACGAACTGTAACTCCATATTCGCTACTCTGCGACATGAGAGAGCATGTAAAGAATTATCTTACGAGACGGAGAATATAGCAATAATATTCTCTGCCGAAATAAATTTATTATGACGACTTAATCGAGTTTGAGTCTCCATTAAATTGTACTATATATATATATATATATATATATATATATATATATATATATATATATATATATATATATATATATGTATATATATATATATATATATATATATATATATAAGCAACTAGCTATGCAACTTGTATTATAAAATTACGATCCTTGACGTTTAGACTAGTGAAAAATAATTTTTCAAAAAAGTCAATGATGTAGAAATTTTCAGAATTGCAGTTTTCGGTGAGATGCAACATTGTGCAAGTGATGTTCCCTTCATATTCACAAAGCCAGGCTGCACCTAATTTTTGTTTGTCTTGTTGTTTTGTTTTGTTTCTAAACTGAAACTTCATCTCACAGTTAAGATTTGTTTACCCGACATTCATTACAAGAAATACGACGACACTTACATTTAAGACATTATAAATAGAGTACATGCAATTGAAAACTCAGAAGGGTTCTAGTTTTTTAAAAAATGGAACGTTTCCCACATACTTCTTTTCTGATTTTATAAATAGAACTTCATTATCGATCCTTTTTATCATACTTCCTATATGTGCTCGGATGCGTTTATGCGTGTGTGTGCTACACTTTTTCTCGTTCAATATATGCTAATGTGTGTTTAAGTAAATTATTAGTTTATTTGTTTGGTTTTAATGGAAAATAATGGCCGATTTTATTAAACATTTAAATGTAATGTCGGCTATCACTTTTCAAACAATCCAATTTATCGCTAAGCTGTCTGTAAGTATCGCATTTAGGATTAGATATCAAGATCTTTCCAAAATTCCTGTAATAAAGTTGTCATCATATCTATATTTATTTACTGCTAGCCGTCAAATTGTTGCCTTTGGTATTATCGTACAATCGACGAGGGCCTAATTATCCTTAATGATTCAACAAATTTCACTTTGATTCCCATCAATCGACCTTATAATTTCCCACCTTCATGTGTTGAACATTTGAATGAGGTCACCTAAAAAGGACAGTAAAGATTAACGAAATAATACTTGAAAGTAAAAGAAAGAGAAACATCCCATTGGCACTTGTGTGAAAAGGGCCGTAATTTAGAAAATAATAAATAAATAAAAATAATATATAAGTAAATGGCGCGCTGATTACAGACGTTTCGACACATTTCAGTCAGTTCAAGTTTTTGAAAAGGTCACATCAATTTTCGTTTAGGTGACTTCTGTCGTAATGTGACAGTTTGCCAAATTGTTTTTGTATGTTTTTTCAATACTGCCCTTTCCTTCTAAATACTCTTCAGTAATCTCCTAGGCCCCCCACCACACGAATATACATCTTCAACACCCACTAAAAACTACGGACTCGAGTGATCTCTTCTAAATATTCCCTCAGTGTTGACTTCATTAACACGTGCTTTGTATAGTGGCATCTGAAGACACACACACACACACACACACACACTTGCAGTGAGAGAGAGAGAAACACTAACACCGTATATATATATATATATATAACTGCTGTATTAATCTGATTGTTTGTTTGTTAAGATTAAACACAAAATTGTGTAGAAAAAACTACAGCTTCTACCTGCCTCAAACAAATTTCTGAATAATCAGCTATGTAACCTAACGAAGGCCAAGTTTCTTTTTTTTCTTTTTGACAGGAAATTGGTTGCGTTGCTCACACACACACACACACACACACACACACACACACACACACACACACACACACATACTGAACCTCCAAACATATAAAGCTACTTTATTCATTTAATTCTTTATTTGTCTGGATTTGACAAAATACTATGTTCTTTACCTCTAATAAGTTTTGCCTAGTCAGCTGGGGCTGTAGTATACATCGACTGCTTCTCTGCAGAGGAGTAAGACACCCCCAACGCGTGTCCTGCTATGACACTAAACAATCTGATGGTGATGTTCCAGGAATGCTGGAGCTTTGGGCAATGCGGAGCACCACTTCATTGCCATCGCTCCAAGGTCTACTCAGGCCTTAATGGGTAGCACCTGATAGAGTCCTATCTATGGGTCAAATACAATTGAACTGGATTGTTTAAAATAGAATTGCTTATTAAAATGGATTTGGCATCAAATAACCCACAAGGGTTCACATGCCATAAAACTCAAACAAACAAACAATCTAATAAGTTTCTGTATTAGTAATGCAATTTTAGATATTTCTTTCCTATTATTTTCTAATCTAAACCTTAGATTAACTTTCAATATTCTTTTATAGAATATTCCGAAATATATCTTTCCTGGAGTCTATTTTCCATGGGAGCTTGTTTATCTACACGACTACAAATAGAAATCAGTAAAATACATATAAATAATGTTATATATTCATATTCCATATTCCTTTTATTGTTAGTACGATGCCATTTTTGTTTACAGAAAACTAGTAATATTAGGTGAAATAGTACTTATATTCAATTACATATAAGTTATTTTATCTTAAGAACAATTTATGTAAAAAAAAAATGAATAAAGTTTACATGTAATATAGTCAATTTTACTTTTATGGTATTCGATACAAGCTTTGACTAATGCTTTCTTCAAATTCGATTTTAAAATTTCTAAATATAAAATATTTACCACTATAACACATTAACTGCGTATGTAAGACAGAGTTTGTTAGTGTAGACGTGTTCTTCTAGTCTTGGTCGAGCAATCGGGATAGGAGAAAAAAAACTCTAAACCTAATCAAATTTTGGCTCCCTAGAGCAATTGGATAGCAGAAAGAGTATCCGACCAGTCAAAATCCCTGTCAAATTAAAGTCAAATTCCAACAGACCTAGTGACAAAAATAATGAAGCTTACAATAAACCTCCTACCCAAACAGCAATGATTACGACTGTGAAAGGGGAGCAAGTTTGGCTACCAGGAATGTGAGTTGAGAAAGAAAATGGTTCCTGTTTAGAGAATTTTAATTTCTTAGAGAGACACACGATAAGATAGAAAAGAAACACAAGTGTCTCCGATCAAATATTTTTCTTAAAATAGAAATGTTTTTGACAATTAAACTGTGTACCTATGATAAACTGGATTGCTTAGAATAGAAATGTTTATTTGTATGAAAATAGATTTGGCATTAAATAACCCTCAAGGGTTGATATGCCATAAACCTAAACAAACAAACAAACAACAATCTTAAAAGTTCCTGTATTAGTACTGCAATTTTTGAGAGTATTTCTTTCCTAGTATTTTCAAGTCTAAATCTCAGATTAACATTCAATATTCTTTAATAGAAAATTCAGAAATCTATCTATCTATCTATCTATCTAATTTGGACGAAACGTGGTTAATATAACACCTAACATGATAGTCGGAGACATGTAAATATTCTGAATGATAAAAAATACTGGCAGAGACTTAGATTATATTCACACATATTACATAAAGTATGACAAAATCCCCCTAGATTAAATTAAAACATGTAAACAATATGAATATTGTGTGACACTATAGTTATTTTAGGCCGTAGAAAGTGATAGATAGATAGATAGATAGATAAAGAATACCAGTTTTTTCATTAAACCAAAATTATGTAAACACATTGTTGAAAGTAAGGTATGAAAATGTTACAAACATTAAGATATGTTTCATAACCTCAGTTGCCCAGTCGGATGGAACTCTACAGTACACCGATTGCGCCTCTGCAGAGGGGTAAGAAACCCCCAACGAACATCCTGTATATGACACTAAACAATCTGAGAGTGAGATTCTAGTATGCTGGAGCTTTGGGGAATACGGAGCACTCCTTGATTGCTATCGCTCCTGGGTCCACTCTTCCCGGAATGGTAACACCTGATAGGGCCCTATCTAAACTGCGTACTTATGCTAAACTGAATTGTTTAAATTAGTTCTGTTTGACTAACCTGATTAGCTTGACAATTAAACCGTGTACTTACATTCAAACAACATACTTTTCTAAACTTAATTGTTCGCAATGGAGCTGTTTTTGACATTGAAACTCTACTCTAAACTGAATTATTCAATATAGAACTGTTTTGACTGCGTAAACAATATAGAACTGTTTTGACTGTGTACATAAAATCTATACCTATACTAAATCGAATTATTTCAATTAGAACTGTTTGAATAAACTGAATACCTTGAAATAGAAATGTTTTTTAACAATTAAACTCATGCTAACCTGAATTGTTTGAAATAAAACATTTTATTCGTATAAAAAAGATTTTGGCATTAAATAACATTTAAAGATTGATATGCCATAAAAAAAACAACCAACCAACCAGACTAATCTCAGAACAATATCGCAATTTAAAAAAGAAATAAAGAATTATCTTTTTTTTAATTGCGAGTGAACGAGAAGCAAACATTCCACTGTTTCAATCATAACCTTAATTCGATGCTTTAACCACTTGGCTATCATCCTGACAGCCAAGTGGTTAAAGCGATTGTTTTAAAGGAAGCAAACTGTAGACAACGACCGGAAGATGTGACCGAATTATGGACAGAAATAGGTCAACCCATTTATGTGGTATGTGGGTGTGAGTGGGTTTGTGGGGATTATTAAAGGAGTGAACTAGAGGAGGAGATTTGTTTCTCTGGTATGTAAAAGAGATTTCGTTCTATAAATACTTTCGTGTCTTTCGTGACTCAGAATCATGATTGATACAAAAAAAGATAAGGCAAGTGTAGTTTGTCCTTTTTGTATGGCTTTATGTCACTGGGCGGGAACGTACGACGAAATGTTTGCCAATATTTGACTGATTGGTAGAAATCAGATCTTTTGAACTCGGATTTTAACCAAAAGTTGATTTTTCGACAAAACCCAGTTGTTTGTTGAATAACAATCCTGGGTAAAGAATCCTTTCTTCGTGGCTCTTCCTAATAATCATATGAAGATTAAGAATTGGCTTATAATTATCATTATTATCTCCATCATCATTTCTATTGCAGCTATAATTATTATTTATATTCACTAAACGTGGCTTAGATTTCAAATCAAAACAGAGAAAAGAGGCTAAAAACTTAATATTGCATGAGTAAATATGTACAAAAAAAGCACCTGTTACAAAATTCCTCAAAAATCGACTAATTATCAGATTTTGATAAAAATGTTCGGTATTAAAGCAATAAATTCCAATTGCCTATGCTGCCGATGCAGCAAAGACTCAGATTGAACAAGAGTATTTACTGGAAGCGTTCAATCCTCCATGTAGTCTGCATCATCTATACTTTGTAAAAAAGGGGGCCTTATTTGGGAATGAAAAATCATAATATTGCCATTGATAAGTGTATTTTTTATGAATGTATATGAATCAGTCATTTGAGCCGGAATGTCTAACTTCTCTCAGAATCAGAATCAGAATTTGAATTCCTTCTTGTGTCTACGATTGAATAATAATCATTTACACTGAAAACTTGGCAGACGAAAACAGAAAACCCACACTGCGTTAAACCCCAAAAAACACTTACAGAGCAAAGTTCAAGAAAAAATGCATTGTTGACTTAAAACCTGAACAAAATTAATCCATCACTAAAAGGATAATTATTTGTTAGCATTTAGGTGATACGACTTGTTTTCAAACAGTATAGAGATGGAAATGAACAATGAATGAAACATTTTTTTCATTCGAAATCTTCCCTTTGGTATTCAGCGAGCTTACATCAGTGGGTTTTCCAAAGCTGGAATCACCTCAGAAACTTTGATATAGTGTGATAATTCGACATGTTATTTCTTTTAATGTACTTTTCTTTCTGAACAGTAAATTCTGCGGCGAAATACGATTTTCAGGAAATTAAAGAATACTATACGGAGCTAACCGGTTCATTGGCCGAGTGGGTAAAGTGTTTTCCAGTGGTCTGTGTGTCCTGGGTTCAATCCTAGGTCGCATCTTATCAATGACATTAAAATGGTATTTGATACCTCCTTGCTTTACACTGAGCAATATAAGGTACGTATCAAGGGTAAAGTGGAACAATCAAGGGAAAGGAGTAGCGCCCCCACCCCTGCATCTCGGGGTAGTAGCTATTGGAAAGGGAGCCTTCTGGTGGCCCTTGTCTACGGTCACCAACAACTTTTTTTATACGGTGCTAGAACAAGTGAGGATAGTAGGTTTTTCTGTTTACACAATCTGGTGTTTAACAAAAAAAAATATTTGTCTGAAAATAACAAAACTGTTGATCAAAAGTATGGAGAAAATGAACTTCACCTAAACACGTTTGTTTGTTTTCTTTGTTTAAGTGTATATCAACTTATCTTCGGTCACTGATGCCAAAGCCATTCTTGTGTAACAACAGTAGTGGTAATATTTAACCCCTATCTGGGGGCATAAAAGGATTCATACCTTTCCCAAGGACACCTGTCCGAAAGTGAACATAATAGCACGACTAGAATTTGAACTCATTTACGACGATATCACAGTCCATTGAGTCTCGCAGACTCCCTGTTAAACGGTATCACACGTGTCTAGTCAGTATCATTTGATAATATAATTTATTTGGGAGGTGCCCGTGGTGTAACGGTTATCGTCGAAGGGAATGGACACGGCGACACGAGATGTAACAAATCTCTTGGATGAGACTTGTTACATTTCACATCGCCCTAATACCCTTGGGAAAGGTATGAATCCAATTATTCCCCCTCCAGCTATAGGTAAATAGTAGGGCAGGCTGATTCTTCAGCTTCGGTGAGGCAACTAGTCTAGGAGAAGGAAAATTCTGAATTCAAACCTGTTGAACTCTGCTTAAAAATTGATTTTATGTCATATCCTGCCCGAGCGGAGGGGTTCGTTAATATGATATAATATAATTTACTCAGCTGTTCATAGATTTAAATTTTGAATTATAAACTTGAGAAAAAAATTATATATTCAATGTCCGAACTTCTGGAAAATACATTCAAATATTTCAAGTATCCAAAATGCATTCGATAACATTTTCATCAGTCTTTAATAGGCTTCAAAAAAATTTCGACAATTTTTATTTAAAAGGATACATCATCATAACCATCATTATGTCGTGCCGCCAGCACAGATATCCCTGACCCTCTCTCGACACTTCTCCCTATCGTTTATCACCTCTGGCAGGTCTTCGGGGCTACATCCCGTATCCTCACATAGCTGCTGTATGTATGTTCGAGCTGGTCGTCCTGCTTTTGCCCGGCCTTATGTGGGGGTCCATAGGAGTACATCACTTTTGAGCTTGTCCCAGCTTCTCCAGCAGTGTCCTGCGTGTCTAGTTCGTCTTACTTGGACAGTTTTCTTGATGGGAGGCAGGTGGCCGTATAGTTGATGCTTTGTTGGGTGTTGCCACCAGGACTTGTTCAGTATTGCTCGCAACATTCTTATGTAATTGCCGTCTAGCTTTTTCTCCAGCCGTTTTGTTAGCGCCCAAGTAGTTCATCCATATAGCAATATCGACACGACTGCTACCTGGAAGAAACTGCGTTTCATTTAAATCGGTCAATTCAGATAGTCTATCGATAGCTGTCCGTGCCTTCGTTAGCCGCGTGTCGATGTCTTTTTCGGTTGGTGAGACACTGCTTCCTAGGTAGGTGAACTTGTCTTCTAGTTTCATAGAGCTTCCATCTTGTGTGGAAATGTTGCCTGTTTGAATAAAGCACATGTATTTTGTTTTGTGTGCATTCACATAGAGGCCAATGCCCGCGGCGGCTTGTTCCAAACTATGCAGTAGTTTTTTGGCTTGGTTGGTTGTATTTGGCAGAATTGCTATGTCATCGGCGTAGTCAGCGTCGATAATTGTTTTTGCGGGGTACCTTCTGCTTCTTTTCTTTGTCAGCTCGAAGCCATTTTCTTTGATTTTATCAATCGATGTTCTAAGCACATAGTGTAGACAGATGATAAGGATGTATGGGGTTAGCGTGTCCCCTTGTTGTACTCCTGCTACAATGTTGAAGTATTATGTGTCTCCATCCGGTGAACGTACTTTCATTTTGGTGTTACTATAGAGAATCGTTATT
Organism: Sepioteuthis lessoniana; assembly: GCA_963585895.1. Lineage (NCBI taxonomy): Eukaryota > Metazoa > Mollusca > Cephalopoda > Myopsida > Loliginidae > Sepioteuthis > Sepioteuthis lessoniana. The sequence goes on along the minus strand of OY757905.1, from coordinate 98,452,789 downwards.
GCTGCGACGGTCTCGTTTGATACGCCGTATGCTAGTAGGATTTGTTCCATCATCCCTCTGAATGGAATCAATAGCCTTTGTAAAGTCAACAAATAGTATTGTCACGTGTAGGATTCTACGAATAGTCAATATTTGTGAGGTCGTGGATCTATTTCTTTGGAAGCCATTTTGGTTTTTCCTAAGAATGTTGTCAATTTTAGGTTCTGTGTGGTTTCGTAGTAGGGCATTGTAAAATTTGACTGCTATGGATGTAAGTGTTATACCTCGGTAGTTCATGGCTAATCCGAGGTCACCCATTTTAGGGAAGGGGAGGATGCATCCATTCATCCATCTGTCTATCCGATTTTGATTATAGACAGCGTTGCAGTGTCGGAGCAGTATGTCATCGAATTGTCTGGTCTTCCATACTTCTGGGGGAATCTCATCAAGCCCTGCGACTTTCCTATTTTTACTTTTTCTAAGAACTATGTCGAGTACTTCTTTGTTGAACGGACCTAGTTTAATGTCCAATTGCTTACTAATAATTCTGGTGATTGGTTCATGTGTAACTTTCGGTGGGTTTCCTTGTAGATTTTCGAAATGCTATTTCCACAGTTTTATTCTTTCTTGTTAGTTTGTAGCTTTCAATTTAGCTTTAGTCGTGCTCTTCCTTCGACTCACTTCGTTTATCGTTTGCCAGGCTATCCTACATTGCTTATCTTCCACTGCGTCTCTAATCTTATCTATCTGATTTTGGGGGGATGTAATTTAAATGAGGTAATTATAGCAATCTAATATAATGTATTTAGCATTTTACTTATTCAAGACATTACTTAAATTACACAAAATGATATGAATAACAATTGTAATTTAACAATCACAAATATCATTATTACGTAGATTGTTTTTTGCATGGTTGTTTTTTCTATACACTACCACTCAAAAGTATTTGGTCACCTTTAAAAATATTTATTTCTGATCCTAAAAGCGTTATTTTAATGAAACAAGTTAAGCACCACTATGGTTTTATTTATTGTACTAAATACACATTTTCTTTAGCCATATTAGATAAAATTAATCCAAAAACAACAAAAAAAAAACTTCTTAGACTTCTGATTCAAGAAAACGACCTCTATCACTGATTCACAGATTCTTGTCATTCTTTTAACCAAAGACTGGAGGTAGAATGAAAATAGTACTACCTAGCTTTCTTGCAAGAGTTACCAGAGGTTAGCCACTGTTGTGGGTTGTGTAGCTCTAACTTTTCGGTCAAGTACTTCCCACCCCAGTTCAATGAGATTTGATTCCGCTGAGTGCGCCGAACGTGCTGTCTTTCTTTGCTTTTAATGTGTCTCTGGCAGAGTTTACTAGTATGCTTTGGGTCATTATCTTGCATGAGTACAAATCCTTGACCCACAAGCCACTGCGTTGCAGAAGAGATCACAGAATGCTGCAGTCTGCTGAGTTAGCCGGTCTGATTCAATTTGCCCTTGGCTTGGTATAAATCTCCGATTTTGCAATTAGCAATAGTTCCCCACACCATAACAGAGCCTTCTATATGTTTTACGGTTAGTGTGATACTGGGGGTATCAGCATTTTCATCAACTCTTCACCGCACATAGAACCTCCTACTTGACAGAACATTTTCGAAATCTGATTCGTTTGTGTAAAGAACTTTATTCCATTGTCTTTGTGCGCCTTGGCTCACAGAAGCCTTTTGTAATTACTTTGCTTCCTCAACGGTGGTTTCTTGAGAGGAATTCTGTCACAGAGGCCAGCTTCGCAGAGTCTTCACATCACAGTGGATGTTGACACATTTCTCTCGACACAGGTTCAGTTTTGCAATGATTCTTGGAGCAGTCAATCTTCTGTCACGTAAACCGGGGACTCTGATGAAACTGTCCCCTGCATAGGTAAAACAGGTTGTATCTTGCATGCAGTAAATTAACACAATATAGTCTAATATGAGCTCAAGTGGTAGGATAATATAACTTTTCGAAAATCTTTAATTCATGTTCAGTTCTAAAGAAGAGAAGAATATTGAAATCAATTTTTCAAAATACATCTGGTTATAGTAAGTTTTAAGTTACTGAGGAATACTTGTATTTTGTATTATAAATAAAAAGATATTTTACTTAACTTGTTTCGTATAAAGATACTTTTAAGATGAGAAAATGTTGAGGATGGACAAAAACCTTTGAGCGTATATTTTTAGCGATTGGTCATCTCGGAAATAGTCTTGGTTTTAGGATTTTATAGTTGGCCGACTTAGTAAAATTTAAGTCATTTGAGCAATTGCGAGCGTAGGACTTTTCCAACCCAATCATGAGTTGTGTCGTATTTCACCTGGGCGAATTTGCTACACCCGGTTATTATATGACTGCCGAGTAAATACCGTCTCCTCACAAGGAACTTTTGTTGATTATCAATTTTTTTTCTTTTTTGATTGCCTTCAAGTCATGATTTAACTGAACTGCATATATATTCTCTTATGATAAGCCTCTTTTACTGCTGAATCATTGCGCTAAACGCAGTCTCTTCCAGGCAGCGGTCGTATCGATACTGCTGTATGGATGCACACCTCGGACGCTTACTAAACGGCTGGAGAAGAAGGTAGACGGCAATTGAACAAGTCCTTGCGGTAACACCCAACAAGGCACCAACTATACGGCCACCTGGCTCCCATCACGAAAACTATCCAAGTTAGACGAACCAGACATGCAGGGCACTGTTGGAGAAGCAGGGACGAGCTCATAAGTGATGTACTCCTATGGACCCCCACATATGACCGGGCAAAAGCTGGACGACCAGCTCGAACATACTTACATCAGTTATGTGAAGATAAGGGATGTAGCCCCGAAGACCTGCCAGAGGCGATGAACGATAGGGAGATGTGGCGGGAGAGGGTCAGGGATATCTGTGCCTGTGACACGACATGATGATGATGATGACTGCTGAATCGCAAAACTAATCGACCGTATATCACATAACTATTTGCATTTTTAACTATTGTATTTCAAAGACACTCATTCAGGGTTAATCTCCCTTATTTTGAATATAAAACGATGAAATAATACGAAAAATTGGATCATCTAATGCAAAATATCAAGGCATTTTGTTGGTTTAATTGGAATTGTCACTTTGTATATATAGTACATTGGTCAGGAAAATTGTTATTTATGAAGAAAAAGAATCATTAACATTTTATCATTATTAACTCCTTTTCAAATCTTTAACCCCAACGTTAGCTGATAGTTTCTAAATGGGTTTTGAGTGAGAGCAAGTCTCCTCAAGTCTAGAGGACTTTTCTAGGTATTCTGGCCAATATTAACTATGCAGTAGGTTTGATGGGTTCCACTTGTCCTTTAATTTCCAAGCCCACCAGACCATGTACCAGTCCTTTGAGGACTGTACTAAGTGCACCAATCACAATTCCTATCACCGTCACTTTCATGTCCCACAGTTTTTCAATTCACTAGAAAAGGCCAGGTATTTATCTTATTTTTTTTCGCTTTGTTTCAATTTTACTCTCTGGTTAGCCGGGGCAGCAAAGTCCATAATTCTTCAAGTTCTCTGTTTTGTTGTTGCTGCTAATTACTAGGTCTGGTTGTCTGGCCGACATTAGGTGATCTGTTTGTATCTCAAAATCTCAGAGATGTTTGTTCATCTCATTCTCAAGGAGAGAATCTGGGTTGCGCATATACCATTTGTTCGAATGGTCAAATTTCAATTTCTTGCACAATTCCCCAGTGAATCACCTCCCCGACACAATCGTGTCAAGCTTTACACCTTTTCTGTATTAGTCTACTGCATTCGCTTATTATGTGATTGATCCTAACGCCTCTATCATCACATAACCTACACCTGCCGTGTGTTGTGTTTATGTATTCTTGCTTTGGTATGATTTGTCCGTATGGAGTTGCTTTGAGCTGCTATTATTATTATTATTTAATCCTTTAGAGTTTTTCACATCAGTGTTAGCAGATGGTTTTCACTGGAGTTTGAGTGACGGCAAGTCTCCTCAAGTTTCCAGGACTCGTCTCAGGATTCAGGCCGTTCTCAGCAGTGCTGTCAGTTGGATAGTCTCTACCTGTCCACCAACTCCCAAGTCTTCCGGGCCTTTTAATAACACTTTAGTTATTGTGCCAAAAGCACCAGTCACAATTGGTACAATCGTCATTTTCATGTTCCACAGCTTATTCAATTATCTAGCAAGGTCATGGTACTTATCCTTCTTTTCCCATTCCGTCAGATTTATTCTGTGGTCCGCCGGGACGGCAAAATCGACAATTTTGCAAGTTATCTTTTTTTTTTTTTTTTTTTGTTGATTATTATAAGGTCTGGTCTTCTGGCGGGGCTTTGGTGATTCGTTTGTATGTTAAAGTCCCATAGGAGTTTATGTGTGTCATTTTCTAGGACAGGTGATGGGTTGTGCATGTACCATTTGATCGTAATGATGGTCAAATTTCAATTTCTTGCACGTTTCCGAGTGGATCACCTTGCCGACACAATCGAGTCTCACCTTATACTCCTTCTGAGCTAATTTGCTGCTTTCGCTTATTATGTGATTGATCGTGTCGTCTCTGTTGCCGCACAGCCTACATTTTCTATTTTGTTGCGTCTTATCTATTCTCGCTTTGATGTGATTGGCTCTTATGGCGTTGTCCTGTGCTGCTATTAGGAGGAATTCTGTTTCCCTCTTAAGGTTTGGTTTTCTTAGCCCTGTCCAGGTTTTCTGGGGTGAAATTTTGTTTGTTAGTCGTTTAAAGCGGCCATAGAGTTGTTTTTTTTTTCCCAATTTTGGTTTCCTAGTTATTGTCATTATATCGACTACCGTGTTGTCCGTATTGTTTCTGATGACTGTAACCAGTCCTCGTTCGTGTTTTTCTATGTAGTCTTCGAGCCGTTGTATCGATGCGTGAACGCTGTCTTCGATGCTGGCAAGTCCTCTTTCTCCCTCTTTTCAAGATTCATATAGTCTGTCAACGTTATCTCTGGGATGTAATGCCTTATGCATGGTTATTAGTTCTCTTGTTCTTTGATCCATTTGTTTAAGTTCATCTCTGGTCCACTTGAGAAAGGGGCCCGAATATCTAACGAGGGCCACAGCCCAAGTATTTATTCCTTTGATGAAGTTTCTGCTGGAGAGTTTTGTCTCGAGCTGTTTTCTAGTTCTCAGATATTCTTTTCGAATCTTGTCTTTCATTTGCACTTGTTTGATGGAGTCAGCCTCCAAGATGCCCAAGTATTTGTAGGTTTCCTTTTCTTCGTGCGTTCTAATTTTGTCGTGATTTGGTAGTCCCATTCCGTCTGTCATATGACATTTGCCACTTTTCATGACGAGTATGGTAATTTTTTCTATGCCAAATTCCATTCCTATGACCTGACTGTATATTCTAACGGCGTGTATGAGAGTGTCCAGTTCTTTTTCATTTTTTTGGAAATTGTTTAATGTCCTCCATATACATTAGGTGATTGATCTTCTCTTGCGTTCTGCTAAGTTTGTATCCGGGTATGCATTTTCTGAGTATGTGGTTAAGTGGCTTCATGGCGATTATGAATAGTAAGGGTAATAGTGTTCCTCTTTGAAAAATCCCTCTTTAGATCTTTTTTTCAGGTAAGCTTCTTCCTTCTGCTGTCAGCTCCACTCTCCAGGTTTGCATGGTCTTTTCGATGAAGTTTATGACGTCATGTGATATTTTGAGACAGTATATTATCCAGCTTTGTGGAACCATATCCTATGCCTTTTTGTTGTCAATCATGGCAATAGCTAGATTTTTCCATCTTATCTTGCTCTCATTTAGGATGTGTTGATCTATGAAAATTAATTATGCAGTAGATCCTTTGCCGCATCCTTTCTGTTCGTCAGGGAACAACCTGCGGCTTGTTAGTGACTAGTAGATCTTTTCCTTTATTTGTGCTGTTAGTATTTTCCACATCATTGGTAGGCAGGTTATCGGTCTGTATTTGTTTGGAGCAGTTTCTTTGCATGTGTTTTTTGAGAATGGTTGCTCCTAATATAGCATTATAGATAGTGCAAGTTGATTATCATCCCTAGTCCATATTTCGCGTTTAGGTCTCTGATCGTTGTCCATTCTTACGTCTTCGTTAATGTACCTGGAAAAAAAGAGCAGCCAACATTCACAGGATGACGAACCGGTCTCCCATGTTGACTATCAGGTGAGAACCTGCCGTTCATGACACCCAGGCCTGTTGCTTGAATCCCACGTTGTGTAATATTGTAATTAGACACTTTAATCCTGGGTGGTATATTGCGTCTATAACTGACCCAGGGGTTGCTTTGATCTCCGGGCCTGACACAGATGTGACCAAGAAAAGCTATGATGGCTGTTCATAAACAGCGGGTCACAAAAAAAATGGGTTTATGAAACCCTACGTTTTCACTTAGTTAGTGTCCGTTATCTGCCTATTTTTATTTTGCTTCCGGGCCTAAAACCCGGAACTAGGTTCGCATTCACCCGTGTCGCGTTCATAGTTGATAATTATAGACCCATTTTGGGATTATTTCTATTGAGGCTGATCATTTTTATAGATAATAGCTTCTGATGAAACTGCAATGAAATTAAGGGATGAAACTGCATATCGATTAAGTAGATCAGTGACTATTATTGATTTTAGCACGTTAGATTTAAACAAAACTTACATATTTCAGAATAGTTGACCTAGAAATAATTTAGACGATTAGAAAGATTCTTCATTTAAAAAAATTACAAATTGTACACCAAAATATTTCACAAGTGTTCGAAAAATCAATGTTGTATTCTTTTTTTTTTTTTAAAGAGAGATCTCACCAAACTTCCTCCGAAATAAGTAACATCTTATATTCAAGTCCTTTATCGCACGAGTCCTATTATTATTATTATTATTATTATTATTATTATTATTATTATTTACTCCTAGAGAGTTTTTCACATCAGTTTTACCAGATGATTTTTCTCTGGAGTTTAAGTGACAGCAAATCTTCTCAAGTCTCTAAATAGTTTTGTGTCGAGTAGCTTTCTCATTCTCCAGAGATATTCTTTTTGAATTTTGTCTTTCATTTGCACATTTTTAATAGTGTCAGCCTCCAAGTTACCCAAATATTCGTACATTTCTTTTTCTACGAGCGTTCTAATGTTGTCTTGATTTGGTAGTTCCCTTCCGTCAGTCAGATGTCGTTTGCCACTTTTCATTACTAGCATAGCAGATTTTCCCTGCCAAATACCATTCCTATGTCATGACAGTAGAGTCTACCTACTAAGTTTGTATCCGGTTGTGCCTTTTCTGAGAATGTGATTAAGTGGCATCGTGGCAATTATGCATAGTAACGGTGATAGAGCGTCTTCTTTAAACATACCTCTTTTGATCTTTGCTTCATCTAAGCTTCTTCCTCCAGCTGTTAATTCCACTCTCCAGGTTATCATGGTTTTTTCGATAAAGTTTATGAATTAATATGATATTTTGTACATTTCAAGGCAGTGTATTATCTAGCTTTGTGGAACCATATAATATGCCTTTCTGTAGTTAATCCAGGGCATAGCTAGTTTTTTCTGTCTTGTTTTGATCTTGTTTAGGATGTTTGGATCTATATAAAGTAATTCTGCTGTGCCTCTAGATCTTTTGTGGCATCCTTTATCGCACGAGAGCAATCTGCGGCTTGTTAATGAGAAGTAAATCTCTTCCCTTATTTGTACTGTTATCATTTTCCACATCATCGGTAGGCAGGCTATGGGTCTTTAGTTGTTTGGGGCGGTTGCTTTGCTTGGGTCTTTTTGGTTCAAAGGTTTTTTCCTTTGGTCATCCAATTAGGTACGTGTACTCCTTGTAAGCATGTGTTCATTTCTACTGATAGTCTGTTGTGTGTTGGGTGTGAATTTCTTGAACCAGAAAGCACGTATTCCATCATGGCCTAGCGTTTTCCAGTTTGATATTTTTAATGTCGTTTTGAGCAAATCAATGCCTATTTCCGCTTTCAGGACTTCTTCGAGCCCATCTAGTTCTCTTGTCATATTGTTTATTCATTCGGGGTTTTTTTCTTATGATTTTTTTATTTGCCATATTTTTATAAAAATTCTTTAGCTTTTTTTTTTAAATCCTATTGTTGGTATGTTTTTGTGTCATCTCCTCCCACTTTCGCTGTTTTGGAATGTCCTATTTTATCTGTATTGTTTTACCCTTCTTCTATAGCTCTTTAATTTTCTCTCTTTCGCCAGTACTTTCTGGTTTATTTCCTCAAGTTGTATTGTTATTTTTCTTGTGTTGCCTTCTTCTTTTTGTTCTTACATGTTCCAGGGTTTTTCCTTTGTTTTGTCATTTTGGCTTGCTTTCGTAGATTTTTTTAGCTGCGTTTCCAGTCGCGATTTCCATCATGATTTTAATTTTTTCTTCGCGCTTTTTGAGGGGATCCCAATTTTCTCACAAACTAATTCTGTCCCTGCATAGATTCGTTCATTTAATTCGGTTTTACTATTCGTTTATTTATTTGATTATATTTTATTTGTTTCCATCTTAACTGTTCTCCATTCAATGTTTATTTGTGCTGGTAAGGTAGTCTTTTCCCCGTTCATAATTCCCTTTAAATTTTCTAGATTTACCTTTTGTTCTTGTGTTAGTGTTTGCTCAGTGTTGTTTGGTTGTGCGTTGTTTGGTCGTAGGCCATTTCTAGTTTCCGAAGTTGACGATTCATTTCGGTTAGGCTGTTTTTGTTTGTTAAAACTGATGTGTCAGGTACTGTATTATTATCTTTTTCATTATTTATTTTTTGGTGTATTTCACATCAGAAATTGAATTAATAAATAAGTCACTGTGAGAGTTCATGAGCAGCAGGTCCTTCCCCAGCCAAAAAAAAAAAAAAAAAAAAACCCAAAAAACCCCAAATAATTCTAAACTTAGTTCAAGTCCATTATCCTGTTATTTTTATCCTGTAGTTTTCGATTGAGTACCGGAAGTAGCTTCAGGTGTTCCTGTATTACCTTTATGGTTAATATTTACTGCCCTATTTTGAAACTTTATTTCCGGTTAAGCTGGTCATATTTTGAAAAATACTTGGCTCCTGATGTTTTCCCAAGTGTTTTGAGTACGGTAACTCTTCTTACTTAATACTTTCAGGGTACATCAGAAACGTATTTTCGTTGATTGAGAGTAGTCATAGATGAGCCATAAAGAAGTTAGCGCTGTAAATTTAAACAAATCTATTTCATGATTTCAAAATTGTTTAGCTTAAAAAAATGTTGGGAATTAAAAAGTCTTCATTTAAAATACAACTGTTCAATAAAATATTGTACGAGTAACGGAAAATCAATGTTTTTTTTTTAAATTAAAGACAGATTGTACTGACCCAACTTTCTTAGAAAACCATTCAGTAAAAATTCGTTCGGCTACCCTGGTTCGATCCCTCCTTTTCAGTTTTTTGGTGGCTTATATATATATATATATATATATATATATATATATATATATATATATATATATATATTCTATGATACTGGTGTTGTATATTGACCTTCGACCTAGCCAAACATGCCATTACAAAGACGGCGGAAGTGACACATTCCGATGGCCAGTTATGGGAAAAAATCGCGTCGGCGGACTTGGCTGACAATATGGGACAAGGTAAAATCCCACGTTACAGTCGCAGACTGATGCACCGGAAGAGAGTGACCTGTGAACTGCATGACAGTTATGTCCGCTTGATGACGATCATACATGCCATTCCAAAGGCGTCGGAAGTGACACATTCCGATAGTCAGTTATGGGGAGATATTCAGTGGGTGATTGAACTATTATATAACTTGGTGAAGACAGGAAGTCATTTAGTTTTTGGAGACCAGACCCGTTGGTGACAAGATGCGGTAGAGGAAGCCAGCAGCCAGCAGAGTGGGCCCCTGGGCCTCTGGTTGAGCAACATCAGGAGAACGGGAAAGAAACACTGATGGCCATAAGAGTGGGGGTCAATATGTTGTAGTTCTGCTCATTCTCCAACTCCCTCTCACACAAAACCTTTCAAATAAAGAGAGAGGTATATTTTTCTAAGAACTGTGTCGCTCGTCTTTATTGTGTCGCTTGCATGCATACATCTGCATATGAGTATACAACACAGGGGTCACATAACATTCTAAATTGTTCGATTCTAAAGCCACATCTTTTTTTTGTTTGTTTTTATTATTACTACTATTAATATTATTATTATTACCATGATAATAGTTACCTTTCCTAGGTGATTAGGCGGTCATTCAACAGCTATTAATAAACAAAATATCTTCTCTAGACTAGACAGCAACTCGTTTATTTGTATCTATGGGAGTATATATCTTACCATTATACTTGTTCAAAACATTTGGGTCATAAACGCTGTCTACAAAAGATTATAACTAACCATATAACTAAGAAGACTTATGATCAATTTGTGCTAAAACCTATGATAGATAAAAAAAAAACAAAAAAAAAACAGTGATTAGCCTGATACATTCAGGAAGTAGCGTCTCATCAACCGGAAAAGACATCGACACACGACTGACGAAGGCATAGACGGCTATCGATAGGCTCTCGATCATATGGAAATCAGAGATAACCGATAAAATGAAACGCAGTTTCTTCCAGGCAGCGGTTGTGTCGATACTGCTATATGGATGCACTAAATGGACGCTAACTAAACGTCTGGAGAAGAAACTAGACGAAAACTACACAAGACTGTTGAGAACAGTATTGAACAAGTCCTGGCGACAACACCCTAAGAGACACCAACTATACGGACACTTGCCCCCCATCACGAAAACTATACAAGTTAGACGAACCAGAGACGTGGGACACTGCTGGAGAAGCAAGGACGAGCTCATAAGTGGTGTACTCCTATGGACCCCCCATATGACCGCGCAAAAGCAGGACGACCAGCTCGAACTTACATACAGCAACTATGTGAGGACACAGGATGTAACCCTGAAGACCTGCCGGAGGCGATGAGTGATAGGGAGAAGTGGCGAGAGAGGGTCCGGGATATCCGTGCTGGCGGCACGACATGATGATGATGATGATGATGTAAGTAACATAAGGTCTGAGTGTTAGGCTAATCAAAGCTTAGTATATGACAAGAAAAAGTAGTTAAGAGTTCGTATCTCACTGAGAGATCCTTTTTTTCTGATCCGTGCTATTTACTAATGGAATTTGGACATCCCACGATGTGTAATGGGTATCAAGTTTGATAAATAGACCATTGTTAGCAGGTTCGATTAGCAATGAATACCTCATATTTCTGGCTTATACCTACTGCAACAGTTTAAGAGGTTGAAAAGAAAAGCAACTGAAATAGATATGAAATACAAATCAACAATTAATAATGGTTGACATTTTCCGTCACTTCATCTAGTCATGATACAATTTTGAATATTGTTGCTATTAATTTCTAGTACATTTGCCTTTTAATGTACCGGTTTTTAATACGTTCTTCTATCGAAATATAAGTGTATTCAAAAACCCCACCTCACGAGCAGGATGTGAGACATTTTTATGTGGCGTTTAACAGGTTTGAATTCAGAGTTTTCCTTCTATACAAGTAGTCACCCCAAAGTTAAATATCTCCGGGTGCACTACAATTTATCCATAACTGGAAGGAGTCAATCAGCGCTATGTGAAATGCTTACAACTCTCGTCCAGGAATTGAACTTAAGTCATCGTAATCAGTGTCCTCAACGACAACCACAAAACCACGAACACCTTCATTACACACACACACACAGCATATACTATATAGTATATATATATATATATATATATAATATATATATATATATATATCATGTCGTGCCGCTAGCACGGATATCCCTAACCCCTCGCCACTTCTGCCAATCATTCATCGCCTTTGGCAGGTCTTCAGGGCTACATCCCGTATCCTCACAGAGCTGCTGTATGTATGTTCGAGTTGGTCGTCCTGCTTTTGCTCGGCCATATGCGAGGGTCCATAGGAGTACATCACTTATTAGCTCGTCCTTGCTTCTCCAGCAGTGTCCTGCATGTCTGGTTCGTCTAATTTCGATAGTTTTCATGATGGGAGGCAGGTGGCCGTATCGTTGGTGCCTTGTTGGGTGTTGCCGGCAGGACTTGTTCAGTATTGCTCGCAACATTCTTGTGTAATCGCTGTCTTTTTCTTCTCCAGTGGTTTATTTAGCACCCAAGTAGTGCACCCATATAGCAGTATTGATACGACAGCTGCCTGGAAGAAACTACGTTTCATTTTATCGGTCAGGTCTGATATCCATATGATGGAGGGCCTATCGTAGCTGTCCATGCCTTCGTTAGCCGCGTATCGATGTTTTTTCGGTTGATGAGACGCTTCTTCCTAGGTAGGTGAACTTGTCTACTAGTTTCAGAGGGGTTTCGTCTAGTGTGGAGATGTTGCCTGTTTGATTATAGCACATATATTCCGTTTTGTGTGCATTGACATGGAGGCCAATGCCTGTGACTGCTCGTTCCAAACTATGCAGTAGTGTTTTGGCTTAGTTGTGTACATTTGCCAGTATCGCTATGTCATCGGCGTAGTCAGCGTTGGTAATTGTTTTTGCGGGGTACCGTCTGCTTCTTTTCTTTTTCTGCTCGAAGCCGTTTTCTCTGATTTTATCAATCGAAGTCCTTAGCACGCAGTCTAGACAGATGATAAAGAGGTATGGGGCTAGCGTGTTCGCTTGTAGTACTCCGGCTACAATGTCAAAGTATTCTGTGTCTCCATCTGGTGAACGTACTTTTACTTGGGTGTTTCTGTAAAGAATCGTTATTGCTGCTACGGTTTCTTTACGTATGCCGTATGCTAGTAGGATTTGTTCCATCTTCCCTCTGTGAATGGAATCGAAGGCCTTGGTAAAATCGTCAAATAGTAATGTCACCTGTAGGTTTTTTGCCCGTACGCCTTCAAGGATTCTACGGATGGTCAATATTTGTGAGGTCGTTGATCTATTTCTTCGGAAGCCATTTTGGTTTTTCCTAAGGATGTTGTCGATGCCACTCAAAAACTGATGCTCGATTCATGCAAGATGCTCGATTCATGCAAGATGATCCAAAAGCAGTCTGAAGCATTCCATACGTTTCCGTGGCATTTTTCCAATTTTAAAACACAATTTTATTGCATATCGTTCTTCTAAAGTGTCTTCACGTCCAGATTGCAAGTTTGAAATTCATGTGTGTGTGTGTGTGTGTGTGTGGTGACAGTATTTCCTCTTTTAACCTGTGTAATTAAATAGGATGGACACTTTGTGTCTACCAATTCTATCTTTGATCGTTCAAGGCTTCGTATTAATCATTTGATATTTGGATGAAGAAATTTATGAAGGTGCCATATATTTCTCAAGCATTTCCGGTCCAAAGTTGAGCGATCATCTGGAGCGAAAATAATGAAATCACATACGCAATGACTAGTCATATTATACTTACCCCAATAGGACATATGTAGTGTTCTAATTTACATGTCCATTAGGAGAATTTTCTTCCAATAAAGTACCTACTTAGCTGTGATCTCCACAACTCTGTCGAGACGTTTAACACTTCAACTTTCACACATGTGCTCCATCTCTCAACACCTTAAACACATTTAAGCCTCTCTGAATGCAGATATATTTTGTTTGATAATAATTCAATATTACTGAAAGAAATAAACAGACTCTTCAAATTCTTGAAGCTGTATCTATAAACATTAAAAGAAGCCTTCGAATATTGCAACCACATTCAAAAAGGTCTATTGCACATTTCGTCAAATTTTTCCATTTACTTCTAGTAAAATTAAGTCCACTTGGCTGGAGCTGTAGAATACACCGACTGCATATCTGCAGAGGAGTAACCCCCACCAACGAGTGTCCTGTATATAACACTAAACAATCTGACGATGAGGCTTTGGAGAATTTCAAATAACCCTTCATAAATATCGCTCCCGGGTCCACTCTGACCAGGAGTGGTCTAATAGAACAAAATGGATGCAAACAAATGACTGATGTTAAATTGGGACTATATATAGCAATTCTTGAAACAATTTAAGAGCGTGTAAAAAGATCTCAAAATCGATTAGAATGTTATCTACAAAATTAAACCATTTGATATTATAATTAAGTACAAACACATACCTTATGCTCAACTGAATCGTTAAAAGTAGAACTGTTTGTTTAATTAACTGTTTTTAAACAAATCACTGATATTTGATTAAACTTTAGTTATGCAGAGCAATTCTTGGAACCATTTAAGTTTGTTTACTTATGATGGATTGAATTATTGGAAATAGAACAGTTTGATTTTTAACTTTGTTTAAGTAAATAACTGATATTTAATTAAATTTTTAGATATACATAGAAATTCTAGGGAACATTCAAGTTTTTTTTCTTATGCTAAATTGAACTGTTAGAAATAGAACTGTTTGATATTTAATTCTATGTATCTACAAAATGTGTTTACAAATACTATACTTAATATGTATATATATATATATATATATATATATATATATATATATATATATGGGGGGGTAAAAACAGGATTTGACTCTAAATAACCATCAATAGTTGATCTGCCATGTAACCAAACTAAAAAAATCTAATACAATTTTAATATTTCGTAAATTCCTCTCTCAATTTTTTCTTCCTCCAACTCTTTATGCAAATGTATATAACTCATCATTGTGGTTGTCATTTCATTATCTGATCCCACAAAAATGATTACAATTGTTCAGAAACTTCTAGTGAAACATACGGAGCCTTCCTTAATACATTTCATCCAAAAGTCAAATGTTCTTATACGGAGCGTTGAACGGATTAAAGCTAGATAAAAATTGTCTTATTTGAATAATCGAAAACACACATATACACACATAAACACACACGCACAAATATATATATATATATATATATATATATATATATATATATATATATATACATATATATATATATACATATACATATAAAGACATATACATACATACATACAGGCATAAAAAGAAATATAAATATATATATATATATATATATATATATATATATATATATATATATATATATATAAAAGCAGAAAAGCTTATTTGTAATCTAACAAGAAATAACATATTTACAAGATGTTGTTTGAGAGAAAGAACAATAATCTAGTACATTTGGAAACTCAAAAATAGTGTGAAGGATTATTTCTCAACATTGACAAAATCAAAGAGGCAAAAAAAAATTTATTTCTCTGAGTAGAGAATAAATCAACGTATTTTTTTCCGTATCCTCTAACATAAATGCCCGTTCACAAAATCAGATGAGATTAAATTTTTTTTTTGTTTTAATCAGTGTTTAGCGCAGTGAGAAATGAATCAACATGAATAAGATTATCTAGTTTTCACCGAAGGAAATTTACTGCTTTCACAAAATCATGTGATATGGGTTTCATAATAATACAACATTCATGAGTAATCCTACATATCCGTTTTTCTTATATGGCTAAGGTAGGTATAAAATGTTTAACAAAAACAAAAACTAATCACTTTGAATCAATGATTATGTAAATGGCCCTTGAGACTTCATGTTGATTCCGCATGAAGGCTAAGAAGTATAGAAATCTTCTTTACGACCGAAATGAAACGATTGATATGATTGCGAACAGACACGTTCAACGGCCATTTTGTAGATTAACCTAAATATCAACGACTATTTATTTCTATATTCAGTGCTATTGTTCACACGCATTGTTAATTATTATGAACTTAGATGCTTATTTTGAAGTTGATGTAAGCAGAAACACTCTTAATAATGTTTTTAGAATATTGTTTTGCTTTCTTTTCGTTAAATGTATAATTTCAAAATGTTTTGATTTTTATTGTTATGCAACGACTAGATTCAAAATTGGTTGTCTCTTGATCCCAGACAATGAAGGAAATAAACAATTTTTTCATAAAAATGATTGTTTCCATATTTATTAATGTTTCAATAATTCAGGCTGGATATCTCCAATTTCCCAAACGTAAATGTTCTCCAGAAATTCAAAACAATATTTTTAATAGACTCTTTCATTACATCAATAAATCATTTTACTCAACAATTTAATCACAAACATCGTAAAAAATGCTCAAGTAACCCTGGAATTGAAACAGTCCCAAAGTCTTTGGAGTGACCTCGTGGCGTAACAGTTAAAGCGATGGACTGCGGAATCGTAGTACGCGAGTTCGTACTCCTGTCGCGCTATTACGTTCACTTTTGGGAAATACCCCTGGGAAAGGTTGAACCCCCTTATCCTCCCAGCTATGGGTTAAATAGTACCACTACTGTTCTTCTAGGAGAATGGCTTCGGCGTTAAATAACCTAAAAAGTGTTGATATGCCATTAAATAAAGACACCACCACCATCACAAAGTCTTAAAAGACAGGAATTTGATTGACAATAAAAAAAATACCCTCATCGAATACTGAGAAGTGATTTATGAAATACCATGTCTAGATTGTAATAAGAAATATAGGGATTAATCCGCTCGTAGAGTCAAAAAGCGAATTTACGTGCACATTCAAATTTTAAGAAAAGGAAACATAAAAAACATTATGGTTAAACATAATTTAAGATCTAATTGGCACTCTATTTATAAAGAATCCAAGTTGCGAGTTTACATACAAAATAAAAAAGGCCTGGAAATTATTGAATCTAGAATCATTTCAAACAACAATACACTCAGAAACCAAGTTTTATTTTTGTCTTTGTTTTTTGTTTTTGTTTTTTTTTCAAACTGTTTTCCTACTTGGTCACTTTGGAGCTATAACGTTACAAAACACCATATTTCAAATAATTTAGCTACATCGTTAATGAATAGATTGATAGATTGATTAATTGACATGATATGAATTTTATTTTAAACACTATTTACAAGAAACAAATTTGAAAAAGAACACTAACAACGAATATAGGATATTAAAAGCTTTCTCAACTTTTTCATTTCATTTGATAACCCACATATGCTGATGAAGGTCAGAAACGAAACTTTTAATGTTGGCAAATAATTCAATGAATATCATCATCCTCTGAATACCCTGTGTTCTTCCTCTCAGTACATTTTCATACTGTTGGATTTATTTCCAGTTTTCTCGTATATATATATATAAATATATATATCTATTGTCATCCACAGACAGATCTGTTTCGTTCTATCAGAACTCATCAGTGTGGCTAGACAGTATCTCCCCGTAGCTGGGATCGAAACCCGGTTGATTGAAACACCAATCGAAGCTTCTAACCATTTAGCTACAAGGAGACATTAGCTACGAAGTACATTTTTAAACGGTTATGAATCACAATTACTATTGTTTACATACATCCGTTCAAACGGCCGCCGAGATCACAATTCAAATACGAAGAGACTTGCAAAGGCGCTAATGGCAACATGAATACTTCTTCGCTAGAGAACTCAACCCTACGGGGGTAGGGGAGTATATATATATATATATATATATATATATATATATATATATATATATATATGAAGAAAATATAAAAACAAAGTAATTCAAAAGTAACGTATTTATTATAAATATAAATCAGTGTTAAAATGTTTCGGTTTTAGGATACCTTCATCAGGCCTTTAAAGTAGTTAAACAAATGTTGCTAGAACAACGATGGTTACCAAGGCCTTCGATTCCATACACAGAGGGAAGATGGAGCAAATCCTACTAGCTTACGGCCTACCAAAAGAACCCGTAGCAGCGATAATGATTCTCTACAGAAACACCAAAGTAAAAGTACGTTCACCAGATGGAGACACGGAATACTTCGACATTGTTGCAGGAGTACTACAAGGAGACACACTAGCCCCGTACCTCTTTATCATCTGTCTAGACTATGTGCTTAGGACTTCGATCGACAAAATCAGAGAAAATGGCTTTGAGCTGACTAAGAGAAGAAGCAAGAGGTACCCCGCAAAAACAATCACGGACGCCGACTACGCTGATGACTTGGCGTTACTAGCGAATACGCCTAATCAAGCAGAGACACTACTACATAGTCTGGAACGAGCTGCAGCCGGCATTGGCCTACATGTCAATGCAAACAAAACCGAATATATGTGTTACAACCAAACAGGCAACATTGCCACACTAGACGGAGCCTCTCTGAAACTAGTCGACAAATTCACCTACCTAGGAAGCAGCGTCTCATCAACCGAGAAGGACATCGACACACGACTGACGAAGGCATGGACAGCTATCGATAGGCTCTCGATCATATGGAAGTCGGACCTAACAGATAAAATGAAACGCAGTTTCTTCCAGGCAGCGGTTGTGTCGATACTGCTATATGGATGCACCACATGGACGCTTACGAAGCGGCTGGAGAGGAGGCTGGACGGAAATTACACAAGAATGTTGAGAGCAGTATTAAACAAGTCCTGGCGACAACACCCCACGAGACTCCAACTATACGGACACTTGCCCCCCATCACAAAAACTATACAAGTTCGACGAACCAGACACGCGGGACACTGCTGGAGAAGCAAGGACGAGCTCATAAGCGATGTACTCCTGTGGACCCCCACTCATGGATGTGCAAGTGTGGGACGACCAGCACGAACTTACATACAGCAGCTATGTGAGGACACGGGTTGTAATCCTGAAGACCTGCCGGAGGCGATGAGTGATAGGGAGAAATGGCGAGAGACGGTCAGGGATATCCGCGCAGACGGCGCGACATGATGATGATGATATATATATATATATATATATATATATATATATATACACACAAAGAGAGTTCATATAACCGTTCAATCTTTCAATTAACATTCTATTTTGAAAAACTGTCGATGTGATTGGCACTAGCGATGATGTTTAAATGCATGGAAATTCTAGGAGATACCTTGGATTGAAAGATTATAAAAGCAAAAGATTTGCCAAAACACTCCAGAAAAAAAAAAAAGAAAAAGAAGAAGAAAAGAAAAAAGAAAAGAAAATAATAGAAGGAAAAATATGAAAGAAAGAAAAAGAAAGAAAGAAGAAGAAAAGAAAAGAAAGAAGAGAGAAAGAATGAAAACAAAGTAGAGTGAAAAAGAAAGAAAAGAAAGCAAAACAAACAGGTCATATGTAAACAAATAAATAAAGATTATAGATATCAATATCGACCGTATGCAAATAGGTATATCTATTAAGTCGTAAGTTATATTCTGTAGCTAAAGAAAATTTGAAGGAGATATGATTAGTGAATATTTTAAATAAATAATGTAGCTATCATAAACAAATATATACCCAAGAAAGGGGTGAGGGTTTGAAAAGACACAGGACGTAAGATTATATATATAAAGTTTGTGATCATGAGGAATATGTAAGAGTATAAAATTTTGAACATGTTCAGTTCATGGGATGAAAGTAGTATAACATGTATGGAAAGATAATTAATTAAAGTTTGATATGATGCTGCTATTCAGAACTAATTTACCAAAGAAAGGGGATAGCCTGAAAAATCTGGGTTGCCTATTAACGAAGGGTAAAAGCAAAATTGGTTCGACTTTAAAAATGTGTCTCAATCTTTTGTTATGAATATGAGCTAACATCGTAATTGCGTTATAATCAAAGTTGTGGTTAGTTTTGGATACGTGGAAAATCTGGGTTGCGTATTAACGAAGGATAAAAGCGAAATTGGTTTGGCTTAAAGAATTTGTCTCAATATTTTGTTATGAATATGAGCGAACATCGTAGTTGCATTATAATCAAAGTTGTGGTTAGTTTTAGATTCGTGGTAAAAGGGCGTCATCATAATTGCTATGTTAAATATCTCGTTTATGTTCTCATAGTCGATGGAGAAATGGTAAATTTGGTAAATCAGACAAGATGAAAAAATAAGAGATAAAGTGGATTAACGGAAACACTATCAACGGATTTAACAGTGATATTTCGTCTTTATTTTATAAAGACTTTATCAGAATTATGAGTTTTTCTAATGTTCAGCATAGGAGGAAATAGATATTTAAAAATAAAAGTAGGGAGGGGTCATAAGAAGGAGATATAGAAAATAAAGAAAAGGAGAGATAGAGATATATTTCAGAGTGGTTGTGGCAGGGGTTGTTGGCTGTGACTGTGATTCATTTTTGAAACATCTGGGCCATGGCTAAGTAGACAGGGTTGAGGTTACAGCCACCATCAAGCGTATCGAATTTTGTTTTTTATTTGACCCACTGAAATGGAATATCTCAATGAAAAAATGAAAAATCGTCCAGAAATATGGACGTGTGGTGGGAAAATAAATGTCTTAGTTTTTGTTACAATTTTTTTTCCGATCCATTTTCTATTTCAATGACGACCGAAATGCCCTTTTCTCCCGCATGTTAGATCTCAAACATACTTTCAATTTTTCCCGTGCTACTTTAATTACACCCATACATTGCAAAACTTCCCGTCGACTGTTAAAACCAGCAATCATCTCTCAGTCTAAACACATTAAACAAAGAGCTGGCTTCTACCAGATTCCACCCTACCTGACAGACATTATTTTACGAGAGAATGACATTAAAGATGATAGTAACGTACATAATATTTAATCCTTTCTCTTTCGTGTGTTTCATTTAGCCTCTTGATCTATTTTGTGAGACGATAAGCTCGATTAGTTTCTCTATATCTTTTCTACTACTTTTTCATCTTAAAGGGATAATATTTTTCCTAAGTAATGCATTTGTAATCAAACTATCATTAATCAACCATTGTAGTAAATCGACGGAAATGAAAATAAAATTACGAATATTGAAACAGTCGAATGTTTAGTGTTTGATTTGATTCAATTGCGTTTACTCCTTTACGGTCAATTATGATTAGATTTCGTTATAAACAGATTATTTTTTTTATCTGAACCATCAAACTGGTCCGTCATAGTGAGTTTATAATGAGACGTTATGCGTAATTTTAGAAGTACTACTAGTTCTTTAGAGAAGGAGTCTTATCAATGGTCTTGTTTCCTGCTCAACTTTAAAATATTTCTTAGTTTATTTCCGCATAAAAGCAGAAGTAATCAATGTGCAAAATATTATCAGGTATGATATTATTTAGATAAGAATAAATGCTTATCTCGTATATTTGTTTGATAGAGGGTGTATCCCTCCTGTAGCGTGTCTTAGGTTGGAATTGCCTGTCTATTCTCATACCTTTCAAAGACTGGTTTGAATTCAGATTTTCCTTTCTCTCAGACAGGTTGCCATACTAAGATTGAAGAGCTCAAACTTCCCCTGCTACTTACGAATAGGTGGATAGATAAAAGCTTTTTCAGAGGATGAGTACTTAGCAAACTGTTATCCTTGGAGGAAATGGAATCGGTGACCCGAGTTCAAATCCTGAATGTGGCAGTTTGTGTTTCAGTTCATGCTTATACTTTTAGAAAAAGTATGAATCCTCCTTTTCTCGAACGAGCAATGAGGAAAATAGTAGAGCAGTCTGGGTTCTTTAGCTTTGGTAAGTCTGTCATTCTAAAAAAAAAAAAAAAAAGGAGGTGCCCGTGGTGCAATGGTTATCGTCGTAAGGAATGGACACGGCGACACGAGTTCAAATCCTGGAAGAGGCTGACTGTATTTCACATAGCACTAATACTTTTGGGAAAGGTATGAATCCAATTATTCTCCCTCCAGCTATGGGTAAATAGTAGGACAGACTAGGTTCTTCAGCCTTGGTGAGGCAACTAGTCTTGGAAAAGGAATAATCTGAAATCAAACCTATTAAACTCCGCCCAAAAATTGACCTTGTGTCATATCCTGCCAGATCGGAGGGGTTGGTATTAGGGTAAATCAGTCATTCTAGGAAAAGGAAAGCAGCTTTACTCCACGTAAAATGACCTTGTTTCACAAACTGTATGCGGTGGTTGGCTTTGATTAATACATATATTTCCCAAAGTAATTACCTCTATGTAAAATGCAGTCTCATTGGGTTATGCGAGTTTAATTACTTCGCCGATAACCGTTATATCAAAAGCGCCTTCACATTGTTTAGATACACCTGTATCAAAGTCTGTATTAATTAGTCTCACAAGGTTGACACTCTTTCTTAGATCAAAATAAATATTGAAATTTCCACCACTTCGACTCTTCGGACTATTGATCTCATTTTTATAGTTATACGGAGGTGTCTTCGAGGTCTATTGGTTGAAGTGCTGGACTGCAAAATCGATGTAAACGAGTTCGAACTCTAGTCCCGTTCGGACAAGGGAAAGGTATGAACCCTGTAATCTTCCCAGCTATGGGTTAAATAGTACCATTGCTATTCTTCGACAAAGGTTACTTTGTCATTAAATAACCCACGATGGTTGATATGCCATTAAACAAAGAAATCGAATTGAATTTATTGTTATATCACAACGTTTTGGCTGATCTTTCTTCCGGTGTTTCATGTCGAACTAGGGAGCCATGCTGAATCTCAGAAATTTTGACAAATATGGACATAATCCGTAATATCTTTTGCATAGTATTTTTAGACTTGAAAAATGTTAGCTACAAATGAAATTCTTACAATTTTGGAATATTATAATATCGCAGGGAAAATTCCTGGTATTGAATGAGGCCAGGAAAATCTATATCGAAATCTCTCTTTCACATCGCCCGTAAGTATTATTCTTACTACGTAACTGATGTAGTGTTTATATATCTAAGCATATGTATTTACCAACCCTTCCGCACCAGCTGGATGTTACAAAGGGTCAATTTTTAGCGGAGTTTAACAGGTTTGAATTCAGAGCTTTTCTTTTTCTTAGACGTGTTTCCATACCAAGTTTAAAGAACTTAGTCTCTTGAACTAATTACCCATAGTGTTATATAGTCATCTACAGCATCACAACGACACAATATTTAAACAGACGCAAGGACAAAGACGTAAGAAGAAAGGACGCAGGAATGAAGGACGCAGGAAGACTTCTTTATAAAATATTTTACCTCTCACTTTATTTGTAAGGTTTCGAAAAGGGTTACTCAAAGTTTGCGTGTGAGAGGTAGCTGGGGACCGAACATTACTGAAACATTTTGACCCCGAAATTATGGCCGTCAGCGTTGTGTCTTTCTCGTACTCCATGGTTGCTCAACCGGACCCTGGAGTAAACTCTTCTGTGTGCTGGCTTTCCCTACTACATCGCGTCTACTTCCGTCTTCCACTGTACTGCTAGCCCTCCTTCTCGCCTATCTCCCACTGTCCTCAATTCGTCGGCCTTATATTACCTTCAAACTCCTACGCAGTAATATAGACACGCCTCAACGCCTACGCAACCTCTTCCGATTTCCAGCGACTGGGATATGTCACTTCCTTCTGGTGCACCACCTTGAATGGCATTTTTTGCCGGATCAAAAGGTCAAAACATAACAATAGCAGGAGGGAATACAATTGGAATAAAACCTTTTCCTTAGGTATTTCTAAACGTAGCATAACTTCTGATATAAAGGTAAACCTAGAGAAGTCATCATTTTTGTCGAAAGAAGAAATCATTGCTGCCGACATCAACAGAAGTCACAGATATGTAAATATTGAGGCAACAATTAATGAGAGTAATGTTTGAAAATGGGGGAAAATATAAAAGAGCGAAACTGGAGTTAAAGACACACTTTGAAGAGACGAACAATCTATAAGTATTTCCTCTAAACTATTCCGTTTTCGGTGTGTAATACAGAAGTATTTTCCCTTAAAGCAGTTACTCGTCGGTTCTCATTTTTCTCTGCAAGTTGGATCAACAGTAATACAGAACGATCTCTAAATTGACTTACATGGAAAAGGACTCAAAAGTTAAAACAAACATTGGCTTATTTTATAAACGATAATGATCGGAGTGAGGTCGATCACAGTATCTACACTGTCATTCATAAGTTACCAATTAGATTAAAATGTTAGTCTCTAAATTCGTGAAATTTGAGTGATTATTAATGTAGTCACTAAATTTTGATTGGAAAATAATTTAGTTCGTTTAAAATCCCGCTACGATATGTTAATTTCATGCGTACAGTTTCCCATGGCGTAATGGTAAATGTACTGGACTGCGACATCGTATTAATGGACGTATGTGTCTAGGGGGCTTATGTATATGTAACGTGATGAACACGTTTATTTTTATTGCTGATTAGAAATATCACGCCGTGTAATAAAATCTTGGACAAAAAACAAACAAAAAAAAAACAAAGCAGCGAAACAAATCATAGAATTTTTCTTCCCAAATAGATCTTGAGATTATCATAACGATCTTTAAATAAAGATTAATTTATTTTCTAAAATCTATAAAATTTACACTTTTGAATTTCAATTTTAATGTATATTTAAGTGACCAAGAAGTTGATTTTCCTACCCTAAGTCTTTTTTATTTCTTCATTATAATGTAGACAGGACTAATAAGACTATTGTAAACATTTTTTAGCATTCATTCCAATAAACAGAAACATCTTTATATGACAATTTCCCTTATATAGAACGAGGGCTTTGTCTTTGCTTTGATTTGAACAGTGATTTCTTAGCCTCATCTTTGAATTACACACAAAAACATATTTTTCGTCGTTGTCAGTCTGTCATTAAATGAGATTGATTGAGGCTGAAATATAACTATTCGTTTTATTTCATCTTATTATTAATGCGATAATTGTGCTGGCATTCAGCATAATAGAATTTGAATATACCGAAGTCTCATTTTTAAAAATAGTTTTGAGAGAGGATTTAAAGACACACACATACTCACGCGCAAACACGTTAAAACACACACACACACACACACATATATATATATATATATATATATATATATATATATATATATATATATATATATATATATATATATATATATATATATATATATATAAGCACTTTATATAATAAGGTGTTTGTTTTTAAACGAGCCAATACCTATCAAACCTTTAGACTTTGATCACCAATATGGTTGTTCTTTGATCCCCACTTTTTAAGACGTAGAAATTCAAAACATTACATTATCACTATACATGGTTTCGTTATACTTTTTGTTGTTTCTTAAATTGAAAATATACTGCGGATAGTTGGAGGACAATAGAACAAATCCGATTGGGCAACTTTACACCATATGAAATGGTAAGCTTCTACCAATGGAAAAAGAGCTTTTTTATAAATTGTTGACTCGAAGTCAACAATTAAAAAATTGCCTTGATGCAAATGAGAATTTTATTCATTGTTATTTTCAGTCAAGATACGTTTTAAAAGATCTCAGCTGCCCTATTATGATTGTTCCCTACCAAAAGAAACCTACCTCAAGCAATTACGTATCAGTGCAGTTATGTACGCCTTATAAAAGGAAATATCGTTTGTACAAAAAATAAAAAAAAATCTCCTGAGGAATAGATTTATATAGAGTGTTTGAAGCCATTCGCAAGTGTCATATGCTGAAAAAGTCAGTGATTTAACTGGAGTTTGAAAAGTTTGAATTCAGAGTTTTCCTTCTCCGAGCTTCTATTGCTCAACCTAGATTAAATATCCCAGTGTAGTCTAATATTTACTCATAACTGAAGGGAGAATACGTGATTTCACGCTTTTCCCAAAACTATGAGCGCTATGAGAAATTAAAACTGCCTCGTTCTGGATTTGAACTCATGTCACCGTATCTATTACCTACGTCAATGAAAATCAGTGCCTACATTATTATTATTATTTACTCATTAGATTTTTTTACATCAGCGTTAACTAATGGTTTTTACTGGAGTCTGAGTGACAGCAAGTTTCCACAAGTCTCCAGGACACTTCTTAGTATTCTGGCCGTTCTCAATAATTCTAACGTTTAGAATGTCTGCACTCGTCCGTCAACTTCCAAGTCCTCCAGTCCCTATAGTAATCATTTAGTTACTGTTCCAAACGCACCAATTAAAAATGGCATAATTGTCACCTGCATGTTCCGTAGTTTTTTCAATTCCCAATCAAGGTCGAGGTACTTATCCTTCTTTTCACATTCTTTCAGTTTTATTCTGTGGTCAGCTGGAACAGTAAAGTGAACAATTTTGCAAGTTCTCTTCTTTTTGTTGATTATTATTAGATCTGGTCCTCTGGCCGAGATTAGGTGATATGTGTGTATGTCAAAGTCCCACAGGAGTTTATGTGTATAATTTTCTAAGACAAGTGTTGGGTTGTGCATATACTATTTGGATATATGGTCAAATTTAAATTTCTTGCATATCTCCCAGGGAATCCCCTTGCCCACCCAGTCGTGTCTTGTCTAATTTGCTGTAGTCGCTTATTATGTGATTGATGGTTTCATCTTTGTCACTGCATAGCCTACATTTGCTATTTTGTTGCGTCTTATCTATTCTCTCTTTGATATGATTAGTTCTTATGGCGTTTTTTTGTGCTGCTATTAGAAGAGATTTTGTTTCTCTCATAAATTTCTTTTTCTAAGCCATGTCCAGGTTTTGTCACGTGAGATGTCGTTTATTAGTCGTTTAAAACGTCCATAGAGTTGCTTTCCTTCCCATTTTTCTTTCCTAGTTATTGTCATTCTGTTTTTCATCGTGTTATCAGCATCGTTTCTGGTGGCTGTAAAGAGTCCCCCATCGCGTTTTCGTCTATAGTCTTCGAGTCGTTGTATCGATTCGTCAACGCAGTCTTTAATGCTGGCAAGTCCTCTTCCTCCCTCTTTTCCTGAAACATATAGTCTGTCAACGTCGTCACAGGGATGTAATGCCTTTTCATTGTTATTAGTTTTCATATTCTTTGATCCATTTGTTTAATTTCGTCTCTGGTCCACTTGAGATAGGGTCCGGAATATCCAACGAGTGGTACAGCCCAGGTATTTATTCCTTTGATAAGGTTTCTGCAATTGAGTTTTGTCTCGAATAGTTTTCTAGTTCTCCTGAGATATTCTTTTTGAATGTTGTCTTTCACTTGCACTTGTTCGATGGTGTCAGCCTACAAGATGCCCAAGTATTTGTAGGTTTTGTTTTATCCGAGCGTTCTAATCTTGTCTTGATTTGGTAGATCCATTCCGTCAGCTACATGTTGTTTGCCACTTTTGATTTCCTATGCCAAATCCCATTCTTATGTCCTAACTGTATGTTCTAACTGCGTGTGTTAGAGTCTCTTGTTCTTTTTCATTTTTTCCAAATAGTTTGATGTCACCCATGTACATTAAATGATTGCTTTTTCCTGCTATCTACTAAGTTTGTATCCGTCTGTGCATTTTCTGGGTATTTGGTTAAGTGGCATCATGGCAATTATGAATAGTAAGGGTGATAGAGCATCTCCTTGGAAAATACCTCTTTAGATCTTAGCTTCAGCTAAGCTTCTTTCTCCTACTCTCAATTCCACACTCAAGGTTTTCATGGTTTGGTCGATGAAGTTTATGACTTCCTGTGATATTGTGTACATTTTGAGGCTGTTTATTATCCAGCTAAGCAGAACCATATCATATGCCTTCTTTTAGTCAATACAGGCTATAGCTAGATTTTTCCGTTTTCTTTTGCTATCATTTAGAATGTATTGATCTATGTAGAGTAATTCTGCTGTGCCTCTGGATCCTTTGCAGCATCCTTTCTGTTCGTCAGGGAACAAACTGCGACTTGTTGGGGAGTAGTAAATATCTTCCCTTATTTATGCAGTTAGTATTTTCCATATCATTCGTAAGCAAGTTATTGGTCTGTAATTGTTTTGGGCAGTTCCTTTGTTTGGGTGTTTTTGTATCAATGTGGCCCTTCCTTTGGTCATCCATTCGGGTACTTGTGCTATTTGTAGGCATTTATTCATTTCTAGTGCTAGTCTGTCGTGAATGGAGGTTGATTTCTTGAACCAGAAGCCATGTATTCCATCTTGGCTTGGCGTTTTCCAGTTTGATATTTTTTAAGTGTCGTTTTTAGTAAATCAGTGTGTATTTCTGCTTTCCGGCCCTCTTTGAGTCCTTCTAGTTCTCTTGTCATATTATTTATTCAATCAGCTTTATTGTTACGTTTTTTTTTTTTTTTTGGTTGCCACATTTTTGTCGAAAATCGTTGGGTTACTTTTGCATCCAGTTGTTGGTATATTTTGTTGTCATATCCTCCCAATATTTGATAGAATTTTCTTTCATTATTTTGGAATGTCCTATTTTGTCTTTATTGATTTACGCTTAGTCGATATCTGTTTAAACATCCTTCTTTCGCCAGTACTTTCTGGTTCATTTCCTCAAGTTTTATTGTAAGTTTTTTCTTGTGCTGTCTTTTCTTTTCTGTTCCAAATTATTCCAGCGTCTTTCTTTTGTTTTATCATTTTTGCCTGTTTTCTTGGATTTTTTAAATCTAAGTTTCTTGTCGAAATTCCCATCCTGGTTTTGATTTTTCTTTCGTGCTTTCTGAGAGTATCCCAGTCTTCTCGCAAACTAATTTCACTCCTGCATAAATTAGGTCATTTAATTCTGTCATATTTTGCGTTGATATACATGTCAGCACTTGATTCACTTTTTTGTCTCTGCCTTAACTATTTTCTATTCAATGTTTCTTAATGATGGTAAAGTACTCTTTTCACTGTTCTCTTTAAATTTTTTTAGATTTAACTTTTGTTCTTGTGTTAGTGTTTGTTCTAAGTTGTTTTGTTGTGCAGTGTTTGGTTGGTTAAGGTTTCCATTTTCAGAAGTTGGTGGTTCATTTCGGATGGGTTGAGTTTGTTTGTTAATATTTAATGCGCCATGTAATGTATTATTACTACCTCGTTGATTATCTATTTTCTGGTGTATCTAAAAAATTTCAAGGTCAGAAAACCAACCCTTTTTTTATTATTGTTCTAATTTGATTAGCAAGTCTCTGATTAGTTGTCTGAAAATTAGAAAGTTCTTGCCAGATCTCCATCATTCTTTTCCTATATCCTCTTTGTGTAGGGTTACTCCTAAAGTAGCAGTGTAGTGAAAGTTAGTTGTCTTCCCTAGTTCATGCTTTCCGTTTAGGTCTGTGGTTGGCGTGGTTCCTTAAATCGCCATTTTTGTTCCTGAAAAGAGAACAACCAACATTCGCAGGATGACAATCGGGTCTCCCACGATGGCAATCAAGAAAGTACCTGCTGATCATGACACCCAAGCCTAAGGCCTGGGTCCCACGTTGTGTAATAGTTGAATTTGACATTTCATCATGGGTGGTATATTGTGGCTATACCAGACCCAGGGGTTGTTTATTATCTGCGCACCTGACACAGACGTGACCAACAACAGTCACAGTGACTGTTCAACGGCAGGTCACAAAAAAAAAACCACCCCAAAAGACCTAAGTTTTAACTTAGTTAAAGTCCACTGATTTACTCTGATGATTTCAGAAATACCTGTGTTATCTTTTGTTCTATATTTACAGACCGATTTTAAAATATTTCCGTTGAACTCATAATGTTAAGGTAAATACTAAGCTCCTGATATTTTTTCGTTGGAGAACGGGAAAAATTCTAACACTTTCAAGCTACATCAAATACCGTTTTGTTTAGATAAAGAATAGTCACAAAAATGACATAGAGATAAGA
>OY757905.1:98258409-98420909 GCA_963585895.1 Sepioteuthis lessoniana | reverse complement strand
TTTCCTCCTTTTCGTCTTTACCAATATTATTAATATCCACATATATCCCATAATTCCCGGCTTGTTAACGTTTCTGTCTCTAGCTTCACTCCGAACTATTTACGTCAATATTTCAGCCAACGAGAAGAGGAGATGCGGGACGAGAATAAAAAAAAAAAACACTTTGGAATACGTCTGTCTATCATCAGAATGAGATGGAAATGATGTCGAATTAAAACCGAAGAGAGAAAGCAAAAAGTGAAGCGAGAAAAGGAGAGATAGTTAAGAATAAAAATGACAGAAAGATGACAGAGACAAAGAGAGCAAGAGGAAAAAATCGTCCCGGAAGTGCTGTTTCCCACATAGCCGACGAGCGTACGCGTCCGGTTCCTGCGACTGGGCCAGAAGCAGGGGTGAGAATATGACATGTAACAACAGCGAGACAGGATATTATACCCGTGGCGTGCAGGTCAGACCCATACTCACAGCGTGTTGTACTCGGTCATTTAGAAATAATTACCTTAAAAAATTCACCACCCCAAGTAATTGAGGGGAAGAAGAAGAAGAAGAAGAAGAAGAAGAAGAAGAAGAAGAAGAAGAAGAAGAAGAAGAAGAAGAAGAAGAAGAAGAAATGATAAATAATATAGGGTTAAAATCTGAAATGGGAAAATAGAAAGGGGAAAATGAAGACAGAGAAAAGAGATGAATTTACACAGGGTGAATTTCTTATGAGAAATAAAAAAACGAAGAGAAACTGAACAAACACGGAGAATATTGTGGAACCAAACTAAAGCTTAAAATGGGAAAATAAAGAGAAAAAAAGATTGTTTAACTTTTGTAAAGAAAGCGGAAACATCCGAGAAAGATAATATTTAAATTAATACGGATTTAGATTTGTATAAATGTTTTCCAAAAGAGCTATTATAACCAGAAAAAAATCGTATATGATTGCTGTCTATATAATACAGGACTTTAGTGTAATAGTCTCGCTTTGGAGTCCTAACTTTTAGGGAAAAAGGAGTGACTTTTGACTTCAGACTTACGGTTAGGTCACAGTGAAAGGATCGTTTCTCAGCATGTCACCGAAGTTAAACAGCGATGAAACAGGCTAAGTATGTAGATTGGATACCATTTCAGTACAGCGGGTACTTTGAATAAATGAAAGGCTGCGTTCAAGACAAAGTGTAACTCATCGTATCGCTCTGTTCTTTAACCATGTTAAAGAAATGAGCGAATAGACCAGTGTGAGTGAGCACGGTTGTCTCTAGATATCCGATTTTCAAGCCTTGTGTCAAACTAAGATAAGATGAGCTGGGAGTAAAGTGTCATATCAGTTCCTCGTGCATAAGTTTGTTCATGTTTTTGCTCATGATGCGGGAAAAAAGTTGAAACGAGGCTAGCATAAACTCTGTGTGACAGCGTTATTCTTTTTTTACTTTTCCCATTCATATCTTCATCACTTTAGATTGATCAAGTGTTGCACCTGAGGTTATCTTGTTAAATACTGGCCTATACATTATTGGTATAATGCGCTTAGTGTAAATCATATCGACGTAGGAATAGAATCGGTGACTCGTATTCAAATACTGGATGAGGCTGCTTGCTAATGAATGTATCTATTCCACCCCAGTTATAGCTAAATTGTAAGGCAGACTGTATTTTTTAGCCTTGGACTGTCAAGAAGAAAAACTAAATTAAAACCAGCTATACTCCGCTTAAAAATGTACCAAGTGTCACGTACTGCCACTGACGGAGGGGCTGGGTACATAAATGCATGAGTAAATGTTTAATAGAGTTGAAATTCGAACAAAATCTGAACGACTTGAATGGACCTTAAGATCCAAAAAATTGAGGGACCGACCAATACACGAGATCGGTGATTTCTCCCTTTCGTTCAGATAACCATTTATTTTCCCAGGCCTCTCCCCGATTTCCAGATTTCCCATCGCCTCTGCCGTCCTTAAATACACTTACTTCGCCACCTATTTTATGAGCCAGCCAGTCCGGTTTGCTTGTTGTTCTCTTTTCACCTTCCTCTCCCCAGCCTTTCTCTCTTTCATTTTTTGGACTACATCATCCTTATTCGTCTTTTGTGATTACGTTAGTCGATGTCACGCTTCAACCCCGTGCTCTATGACCAGCCTGCGTACGGGTCACTTCCGGTTTGATGGGTAATAGAGGTGGGAATGATTCGAGACATAATGCGGCGTTGGTGGATTTTTTTTGTCTGAGAATAAACCATTTTGTGGAATGACTGGCAATTTTAAAAGTGATTTGTTTTTCCCTTCACTCCCTCGAATGCATTGTCTCCCTGTCAACCTGATTTTGTTCAAGTCAGACTGGGCTCGTTGCTAGTTTGCTCCGTTTAGTTAGCTCACTTTTCTGCTTTTTGGTGGAAGGGCACTCTTTTTTAGCGTTCCCGTTTTTCCTCACTGTCATTATTGGTGGCATTTATTTTTCTCAAAATCTTTTTAATTCTTTCTTTCTTTCTTTCTTCATTCTTTCCTCATCCTGTTTTTCTTTTTTTCTCTTTACTTCTTTCTTTTCTTTTCCCCATTTTTTATCCTCTTTCTTTACTCACCTTGCTTTCCCTCTCTCTTTATTTCTTCATTTTTCTTTATTTTTTTTTCCGTTTTTCCTCATCCTGTTTTCATTTTTTCTGTTGACTTCTTTCTTTTATTTTCCTCGTTTTTCTCCTCTTTCTATACTCACCTTGCTTTCCTTCTTTTTTTTAAATTCCTTCTTTTTTATTTCTTTTTCCGTTTTACCTCTTATAACTTCGTTTTTTCTTATATTTCTATTCTTTACTTTCTCCAACATTTTTTTTCTTTCATTTCCAAATTTCTTCTCCTGAATTTCCTTCTTGTTTTCGCTGCACTCTTTCATTTTTCCTTCGTTCTTTTCCTCATCCGTTTCCCGTTTACTTTCTCAGTCTTTTTCCTTCTTTGTATTTCCTTTTTAATTTTTCCTTTTTAGTTTTTTATTTATTTATTCCATCTTTTTCTCCATTTTCTCTTCGTATTTCATTTTTTTAATTCTTTCCTTTCTCCAACTTTTTCCACTTTCTTTTCTCACTCTCATCAACTTTATCCGTTTTCCGTCTTTTTTTCCATATATTCCACGTCTTCCAGTGTTCTCATTTTATTCTTTCTTTTTTCTTTTATTCTATTCCCCTCTTTTTCCTACTTCTTTTTCATGCTGTTGTTTTTATTTATTTTCCCCTCTTCTTTTGTTTTCTTTCTTTTTTCTATATTTTCCTCTTTTGTCGTCGAATTTGATTCTTTCTTTTTTCCTTTTCTGCATTTCTAGATTTTTTCTTTTATTTTTACTCTCTTCGTGAGTGGTTTTCTTTCTTACTTTGTTTCTGTCTTTGCCACATTTTTCTCTCTTTGGTTTTATCGTTTTCTTTTTTTTTCCCATTCTTTTTTGTACATCAGTTCCCTGTTTCTGTAACGGGTTTTTCCTTGTTTCTTTTTTTCTTTATTTTCAACCCCTTTCCTCATGTCTATTTTATTTCATTCTTTCTATTCCTTCTTTCCTGTTAACAATAAATTACTAAACATGAAATTACTTTTTATTCATTTTTAAATGAGACTTTGTTATTATGAGAAATTTCAACCAGTATAATTCATCAGGTTAATTCTAGTTGTTTCGTCAGCACCAATCAGACAACGAGTCATTAGGAATTATTATTAATCCCACGAATGTGTAAAACAATTATTGTAAGGGCAAATCGAAGCCGGAAATATTGGATGGTACGAACAGTGTTTTTGTAATATCTATGAAACTCTTGCTCATGTACTTTTGTCGATAAAGCAGATAGCTTGGAGAACCAGGGTTCCGCGTTGCAAAAAAGAACATCACTTTGAATCTTAGCGGGAGCTTATTCCTTATTATTGATATATGATGTTCTTTCTTGTCAGAGAAAGAACGAGTGATAAAAGTCAACTACAATAAAGATGGAGGATAATAATATTCAGAAATAATCATAAGAAAAATGAAGAAAAGAAAAAAAAAAGGCTTGTTAACATTACATTGAGGCATCGATACAAAGAAATACTGATTGCAGCCGTAAGAAACATACAGACAACACAATACTCAATAGAACAGAAAACAAAAATAGGAAGGAAAACAACTCCATAGACATTTCAAGCGACAAAGAAATGAAATCTCGCAGAAGAAAACTTGGATATGGCTTTGAAAGTGGAACCTTAAGAGAGAAACTAATTTTCTTCTGATAGCAACACAAAATAATGCTATAAGAACCAACTATATCAAAGATAGAAAAGATAAGACGCATCAAAAAAACAGATGTAGGTTATGTGGTGATAGAGACGAAACGATCAGTCAAATAATAAGTAAATGCAGTAAAGTAGCACAAATAGAGTATTAGACTAGACACGACTAGGTTTGCAGGATGATCCACTGGGAACTGTGCTAGAAATGGAAATCTGATCATGCGAACAAATGGTGTATTCACAACCCAGAATTTGTCTTGGTGAATGAGACGCACAAACTTTTTTTGGATTTTGAGATACAAAGGGATTACCTAATCTCGGCCAGACGACAAGACCTAGAGATAGTCATCAAAAGAAAGAAAAAAGAACCTGCAGAATATTGGACTTCGCTTTTCCGGCTGATCACAGGGTAAAACTGAAAGAAAGCGAAAAGAGAGATAGGTACCGAGACCTTCCAAGATAACTAAAAAAAAAATGAATGAAAATAAAGAACATGAGAGTGACAGTGTGGCCAATTGTAATAGGAGCAATGGTTATTGTCTCCAAATAATTGATAAAGGCGCTGGAGGACTTGGAAAAATAGGACCAGCAGAGACCATCCAAATGACAGTATTATTAAGATCGAACAGGATACTTAGAAGAGTCTTGAGACCTGAGGAGACTTGCACTTTAGGAAGCTCCGGTGGGAGACCATCAAGTAACGTTGGTGTGAAAAACTCTTAAATGCATAGAACTACCAAATCAAGAAAAAATCAGAACTCTCCAAGAAAATGAAACTTAAAAGTACAAAGTAATAATGAAAGCGAACACCATCAAACAAGTAGAGAGAAAAAGTAAAAAAGAGTATTTCAGGAGAACGAGAAAACTACTGGAAATCAAACTACATAGCCGAAATCTCACCAAAGAGATAACATCTTGAAAGATACTCGGAGCCATTCTTCTGTCGAATGAGAGAAGAACTTCAACAAATAGAACAGAGAAAAAACAAAACTAATGACTATGCATAAAGCCTAACATCCGAAAGATGACATAAACAGACTATATGTGCCAAAAAAAAAAACAAGGGGAAAAGGATTCGGCAGTATTGAAGTCAGCGTCGATGCATCGATACGACGACTACATTAAAAAGAGCAAAGAAAGATTAGATACAGAAATCGGAAACAACATAAACAACACAAAGATTAACAGAACAACAAAAATTGAAAACAACAAAGTGAAGAAAAACAAATGTATGAATATCCCAAGCGACAAAATCGAAATCAGACGCTAGAAGTCTTAGGAATATCTAAGGAAGGGAAATATTAAGAGAGAAACTGAATCACTTACGATCAATCATAAAATAAGCAAATACCGCAAATTAGCGCAAAAGAGTGTAAAACGACACGCGACTAGGTGGGGATGGTGATCAAATTAGAATTGTGCCAGAAATTTTAATTTGACCACCGGAACAAGTGGTATATGCACAACCCGTAATCCTTCCCAGAAAACAAAACGCACAAACCTCTCTGGGATTTTGAAATACAAATGAATTGTCTAATCTCAGCCAGACGACAAGACCTTAAACAAAACAACAAAAAAGAGAACCTACCAATTAGTGAACTTTGCCGTCCCAGCCGACGAGAGTGTTATGTTAAAAGAAAGCAAAAATAGAGATAAATATCTAGACCTTGCTAGAGAACAAAAAAAAACAGTGAACACGCCGGCAACTGTGATACTGGTATTAAGTAGTGCGCTTGGAACAATCCCAAACGGTTGGGTAAAGGTAAAGAAAGACAGATATAAGAGGAAAAGTAGAGACCAGCAATACTAAAACAGTATTAAGATCTATCAGAATACTGAGAAGAGTCCTGGAAACTTTTGATGACTTGCTGTCACTCAGACTCCAGTGAAAAACCATCAGCTTACGCTAGTATGAAGAACTCTCAAAAGACTGAAAATAATACCCCAGACACGTTTGCATCAGTCTGAACAAAAGAGATATGCTAGATTGAGCAAAAAGAATGCGTCGTTACTATTAAAAGTGCATTAAACGAAAATGGTCATATGTTTTCGTTATAAGACTTATTCTGAGAGTTATACACTTGCTATCAAGTTGCAAGATTTTTATTTGATAGTGTTTTGTTACATAAGTGAATATCAGGGTGTCCTTTTAAGGTATGCTTTGATATTTTTATCCGAGTATATATTCAGTATCAATACTTTGCGTGACTATCTACGTAAATGCGAGGGATCGAATTTTAAATTACAATATAAGAACACTAGTGTTATATAATCTACTAAAAAGGGATTGACCCACGCAAATGAAATTCAGGGTGATACATAAAGAAAGCATTTCTAAGGAACAAGAAGGTAAAATTGATGCGCATTTAAATTTTATGCTAATGGCAGAAACCATACTTAAAGACGGCAGTAATTAGAAGCTGAAATCATTAGGTCAATTACTAACTTAACTCTATGTCGCATTTCGAGGACTTACGTTCGAAAAAGTTTCGAAGCACAAGTTGTATTTACTGATAGAGAAATGAACAAAGAATGAAATGCTAATTTTCATTAAAATATTCCCCTCGCCATCCGACACACTTATCAACCGAATTTACCTCTGGCTAAATCATCTCTTAAACTTCTCTTTTGATACGGTGTTAAGCTGTGTCGTCATATTTTTGTTTTGTGATAAATTTTAATTTTAGAATGAAACAACAATTCATTACGAATGTAAATTTGACATTTATGGAGTGCAATAAATTTCCCCCGAAATTAGTGAGACGGTTTCATTTTTTGCGTCTTATATGGAATAATTTTGAAAACGTCTTTCTTTTTGTCTAATCAATATAATTTTTGAAAAAAAAATGCGATAAATCTAAATTTTCATCATTATTTCTATTATTCAAGCACTTTTTCATAATGAATGAGCAGGTAAATACACTAAAAAGAATATATTATTTCCTAAACGCCGAAGCCAAGCCCCCCCAAAAATCCGACAAAATTGGAGTTTCTTTGTGGCTTCCATCAAGCTTAGACGTCAACCCCCTTGTTTTCGCATGGAGGAAACGTCCGGCAAGG
The DNA here is from genome assembly GCA_963585895.1 of Sepioteuthis lessoniana. NCBI lineage: Eukaryota > Metazoa > Mollusca > Cephalopoda > Myopsida > Loliginidae > Sepioteuthis > Sepioteuthis lessoniana. The sequence goes on along the minus strand of OY757905.1, from coordinate 98,413,632 downwards.
CTACCGGACATGCATGCTGGGGAAGCTTAGGATTCGTGTCAGGTCGCTGAGATTGACACCCTTGGCCTCAGCGGACCATCTCCACTGGCTTTCATCTGCTACGGCAGGACCAAGTTTATTGCTTGGTACCTGAGGCTCCCCTCTTGGGTATTGCTGATGGGGCCGATTGAGTTAAGGATTTTTGAACTCGCTGCGCACTTGATCTTCGGCTCGTGTCCACTTCCTCACATGGTAGAGATGTTATTTAGTTAAACTGTTCCTATCCTTTGAAGTACGTAGTATAGATAAATGATAAAGAGATATGGAGCTAGCGTGTCCCCTTGTAGTACTCCTGCTACAATGTCAAAGTATTCTGTGTCTCCATCTGGTGATCGTACTTTTACTTTGGTGTTTCTATGGAGAATCGTTACTGCTGCTACGGTTTCTTTAGGTATGCCGTATGCTAGTAGGATTTGTTCCATCTTTCCTCTGAATGGAATCGAAGGCCTTGGTAAAGTCGACAAATATTAATGTCGCTTGTAGGTTTTTTGCCCGTACACCTTAAAGGATTCTACGGATGGTTAATATTTGCGAGGTCGTGGATCTATTTCTTTGGAAGCCGTTTGACTTTTATCGGTATATTTTGCGATCGATAAGGAAAAAAAACAGAGAAACAATGTGCCGAGTCATGTGAATTAGGAAGTCAATACGTACGTTTTATAACTCTAAATTATTTACTTCTTAGCTCGAAATTGTTATCAATACCCTCTCGTAAGTGTTCTTCATAATTAAAGTATTGGTTATACGTGAAAATTAACCATCGTTGCATCTTTGTGGCAACAAAGTCATATATGTCGATAAATAAAAACGCTTGAAATGTGTAACATGATAGTTTTAATGTAGAAATTGTCTTCTTCCTGTAAGATGTTTCTTCGTCGTTTAGCTTTAAACATAGACTAGAAATCTGGAATAATCTTTTAGAATCAGCAATTTAGTTTAATTGATTTATGCATACTTATGCGCCCACTCTTACCTTCAGTGTCTTCGTATGTTTTGGCCTTACACCAGACACTCAAAATCTTAAACAGCATATGATACTACTAATGTTAACATGAAATACAAAAATACACTGAATTCTAGATTCGGATTCCATCTTTTGGTTTTGAAGTGAGTAACACAAAAATATTTACTTTCATGAGTATATTTTTAAATGAGAAGTTATAATTCACCAAAATTTGTAATGTTTGGACTCCAAGTCTAAGTCACTTGGTTAAAATCACAATCACTGATGTTGATCCACTAGTATACTTCATTACAATTACATCTAGCGAGGTGCATTAACGTTTTCTTATTTATTAAGCATAACCTAATTTGACTATTATAACGAATGTGACGCGGCATAAAAATATTTATCCCAAGACGGGAGTTTATTTTTCGTACGTGTGAAGACGGGGCAGTCTGGCACTTGATCCCTCGCAAAATAAGTTCCAGTTAAGATTCATTTATTGGGCTTTGGGAAACTGGCAGATTATATGGGGGTTAATTTAGGGCTAGACTGACCGCCGCTGGCAAGGGGTTTCCAAATTTCACGTTACACACACACCCACCAGACCACTACCTCTTCCTACCCTTAGGATAATGGAAGATATGGGCTTCTAGGTTTAGATATAATAATATTAAAGATCGTAGTCGACAATTCCAATTTCCTGTGTAATATTTTTAAAGGGCGAATAGGACATTTAGCGAGAATAAATTGCGGTGAATGAAGCTGAAAAGGAACATGCAAAAGACAACTTGATAAGCAGACAACACAATAAATAGATTTCAACACAAGGAGAGATATAAGATATAACAAGGTTTTTAATACATGCGGACATACATATTTAACGTGTCGGCTATATTATCAGCGGATAATATCGAAATACAAATGTAGTTCTTCCTTATTCTTTTCTTTCTTCCTTCTTTAAATTGAGAGAGAGAGAGAGAGAGAGAGAGAGTAAGTAATTGCAATACTTAGGAAGGGTGGAGGGAGAAAACGGCTTTAAGGTTTACTCAGCTTTTAGGCGACGGGTTTTTTCTGGGAGTATGTTCTTTAACGGGCTAGCGGGATTCTATGGAGCTCGGCTTGAAGGCGTCTGCTATTCTTGTCCAAGAGCTCTATTTCGCTTCTTCACCCGGAGTTTTGGCCACAATGTCGACACATCTTATCACACCCACTGTTGTCCTAAAAACTAAATTCTTTATCCCCATTTCCGCCGACGAAAAGGGTGCTACTTCCGCTTTAGGGTTCTGGCCAATCATTTAGCCACTTTCCTCTTCCTTCACCCTGTCAGGCGATTCGTTCGGACTGCTATCTCTTCCATTCAGGTGAGATTACGGGGGTACAGATAGCATGACCAACATTCTTTTCTTCTTTCAACAGGCCGGCCGAAGTTGACCTACATTCCTTATTCTTCTTTTTAACGGTCAGTCTTTGGCGCCCTGTTAATTCAAACACTGAGGGGTAGGGGAAATTCTTTATATCTCTCCTCTCAGTGGTAGACCACTTGACACGAATATAATGAAAATTAGAATATATAGATAGATGTCAAAATATTCTTTCAAATCTAGAAGAGTACTTGCTTACTGATTATTATTTAGAAGTATAGCGATGAATACAGTTAGGGAACCATTAATCAATAAGGCTCGATAAAAAAATAGAAAGATTAAAAAAAACGTGATGAAGACATTAGGTTTGTAAGTCCCAAAGATCACTCTGAACTGTCCAGCAAGGACAAATGGCCCAGTGTATAAGGTGTTTGGTTTGAAGGTGCTTCTGGGTGAAATCATTTGGAGGTTGCAGGTTCAATAACAATAGATACGGCTAATAAGGAATATTTACAATAACTTAACACTTGTACCTGGTGATGATTAATAGAATTGGAATAATCAACCCGAGTGGCTCAAATAAAGGGTTCAGATTGAGATTAAGGGAAACAACTGAAGAAGACATAACGGCCGAAAGGTTGTGATTATAACAATAAAGGAAGTAATAATAATAATCAAACACCATCTCAGAAATTTAGGCAAATAACTATTGTACTGGTTATCTCACGGACTTTACCGCATAATAAAACGATTATCGTTGTAGGAAATGAATTCAGTAACACTTGTTCAAATCCTAAGCATGACCATGGGTACGCAATTGCTCTTGGAAATATATGTATCCATCGTGTCTTATCCTTATTATTCGTAAATAATATGGAAACTGTTTTCGTCAGGAGTAGAACGACAATCAGTCGAGGAGAAAGTAATCTATGAATTCTAATCAATTGATGCGCTAAAAAATTGAACCGAGGTCGCTTCCTACCCATGGATTGAGTAAATGCAGACTTTTTCCTCTATTTATTGTATGCAATATATCTACGTATATAAGAATAATGCAAATTGGCAATCCAACCTTAAATATATATTTACATATTTCAATTAGTTAATCTTCTCGAGCATGTTCAGGAAAATACATTACTTACCTGTTTTACAAAAATGAATTGAAGCCGTCGAAGATTTTCAAAAATAGTGTACAAATCTAATGACTGATTGTTAAAGGTATGTTAACTCGTCTGGGGGTTATTTTATTCTTTGAGGTCAGGTGATCGTATATATTGCAGTTTAAGATTTACATTTTTCAATAGTTGTTTCTTAAGAGTTTTTTTTTTCAGACGGTCCAATTGAATACGAATAATTTTAAACAAATGTATTTGACTCATAGCTAGGAATCAAACAAGGACTTCCACTCCGGGTCAAAGTACATCTGGGAGTAATGACAATGAAAGGTACTCAACATTTTCCAAATCTACAGAACTGGAGCCTTTCCATAAGACGCAACCAATACACAATTTTTAGAGAGTGTTAAGCCACTACAATGGATACAATCAGCGAAATCTCAGCTCAACAAACAAGGTGAAATATTGAAAAGAACTAAAGGAAGGTGAACGGTTGACTGAGAGAAATGTAAAAATGAGTAAATGGAATGAGATAAGAAATATCAATTAGCAAAATAGCAAAACAAAAGAAAAAAAACATTGAATGAGCGAGAGAATAAAAAGAAAGTGAATGTTGGGCTGTATGTTTCGAATAATGTCTTATGAGACGCCACTTCTGAATTAATTGTGCATTACGTAAACTCTATGTAAAACAAACAGATTTCTTTTGGTCATTAGGTTTGGTTACTTTGTTTAATGGCATATCGACCTTTGTAGGTTATTTAATGCCAATGCCATTCTCCTAGAAGAACAGTTGTGGTACTATTTAACCCATAGCTAGAAGGATAAGGGGGTTCATACCTTTCCCAAGGGTATTTGCCCGAAAGTGAACGTAATAGCGCGACTGGAGTACGAACTCGCGTACTACGATTCCGCAGTCCATCGCTTTAACCATAACTCCACGAGGACACACCCTTTTGGTCATAAGTTAATCTCTAAAGACAACGAGCTGGGCACAATAGACTTTGAAATATCTGCTGATAGATAATCAGGTGGATGAATGTGGGTTTGATTCGTTCCACTGCTTCGTTATCACGAGTCACAAAACAAGCCAAGAGCATTCAATGAAAACACGGTCAACAACTCGAGATGTCTATAAATAGTTTTTTTGTTTTTTTACCTGAACATGTGTGAGAAGATTGAATAATTGAGTGATAGATGATATATTTGGGGCTGGATTGAAATTTACCTATGTGAATACATGCATGTATCATTTTATGGTGTGTGTTAGCATACGCATAGCAAAGGAAGAAATAGACGAATGAATTATTTGGGATCACTGAAAGAAAGGAACATCTACAGGAAAGAGAAGAAAAAAGAAAAGGAGGAACGAGAATATTAAAAAGGCAAAATAAAGCGTGTAACTGATGAAAGGCTTAATATAAAATAATAAAACAAAATAATAAAGAAGAAGAAGAAGAAGAAGAAGAAGAAGAAGAAGAAATAAGATAAGTTTGGTAGAAATGAAAAGAAGAAAGAATGGAAAAAGAAAAAGTTCATAAAATAAAAGAAAGAAAGAAAGAAAGAAAGAAAATGAGTGATTGAATAAGAAAATACGTAAAAACAAGAGCGAAAGGAATGAGATATTTGTTTTTGGCATTTTTAAAACGAAAGAAAAAAGGAAAAAAGCAACACGAAAGTGAATTTTACTGATTGAGTAAATGAGAGAAACAATTAAAAGAAAATAAGATATTGTAAAAAAGAGCAAAAATGGAAGCAACAATGAATGAGTAAGCGCTAGAAATACAAAGGAAGTGTGGATTGAATGAAAAACAATGCAAAAGAAAGTCCTGGGTAAATTAAAGAAAGAAAGAAAGAAGAATAAAAGAAAGAAGAAAGAATCAGTAAATGAACGAGTCAAAGAAATATTTTTTATAGAAAAAAAAAGATTAAAAGGAAAGAAGAGACCAAAGAAATAGAGAAAATACACATCCGACAAAAAAAAAAAAAAGGAAAAATGAAAGAAAATTGAGGAAAATGAAAGAGCGAGTGGTTGAGTGAGTGAAATAAATAGAGGAATATAAAATGAAAAATATAACTTTATAAAAAGAAGAATAGAATGATGGAAACAAAGAATTAAAACTCAAAAAAGAAATGAATAAATAGGGAAAAAAAGGAAAGATGGAAATAAATGAATAAATAAATAAATGAACAGATAAATAAATAATGACAATAATACATTAAATCATTATTACAGAGAATCAAATTCAAGTTGATCCATTAGTTCAAAGAATTGAGCATAAATATTACGTTGGCCAATTGAAGGTGAAAAAATATTGAAAGTAAAAGAAAAAGCAGAATGAAAAAAATAAAAGATTCTTTAAAATGAAATAAAGAAAAAAAAAAAAACTATAAGAAAAGTGAGAAAATATTATTAAAAAAATGAAGTAAATACGAAAAAAATGAAAGAGTGTGGCGAATTAAAAACGAAATGAAAAAGGCAAAAAAAAAACCCGAAAAGAACAAAAACATGATTGTTTATGAAAGATATTAACTAAACATAGATAGATCGATAGATAGATGAAAGAATCGAAAAGAAGAAAAAAATGAAGAAAAAAAAGGAAAAATGAAAAGAAGGAGTGAACTAACTAAATTTAAAAAAAATGAAATACTAAGGTTTACCTGCAAACAAGTTCATTCAGTGTTTGGTGAATATTGATAATTCTATCAAACAGTTGATCCAATAATGGAAAGAATAGAAAAAATAAGGTAAATTATTTCCCTGGAAATAAGAATTGACACGAAAATTGAGCCAAACTTAATCAAACAACGCAACATCAATGAACAATTATAAAGTATTTCCCACACCATTTACAACAGGAAAATTAAGAAAACCTTGTGTAAACATGTATATTCATTAAGTGGATTAAATGCATTGACAATGAGGGAAATGATGTTGAAAAATTCTGAGATGAGTCAAATGTTGGGCAGAACTCGGATGCTTTTGCCGAGGCCACTAGGATGAGTGACAACACTTGACTGCGAGATAGCCAGCTCGCCTGATACTCCCCGAATGAGACTCGCTGGATTTTACTCTTTGGGTTAGGGCATGGTCGAAATTATAGAAATCAGAGCAAAATTTTAGGGATCCATTCTGTGATCAACTGCACCTTCATATTTTGCACAACACACACACACACACACACACACACACACACACACACACACACACACATATATATATATATATATATATATATATATATATATATATATATATATATCCCGGCAGGATGTGACGTGTGGTTACTTTTATCACGTGGAGTAAAAATAGACTGAATTCAGAGTTTTCGTTCTTCTTTACCGGTTGTCGCCACAAGACTAAAAAACCCAGCCTATCTTATCTACGTCTAGCATGAGAGGAGAAGAGATTGTTTCAGGCATTCTAAAAGAGTATTATTGTGTAAAAAAACGTGTCCAGGATTTAAACTCGGTTCTATTTCTTCAGACGATGAATATGTTAAAACGCAACTGATTGAAAAGGAACGAGTTAGCGAACATAGTGAATTTGAGTTAAGCGATGACTTATATTAGTAGAAATACGAGGTATCTGCTTATAAACCCATGTCAAACAGTTTGAGCTGAACCTGAATTAGTTTTACCTTCCGCTACCTTCCCTCGTTAGGATCGTAAAAAAGTTGTGGCTGTTAAACTATACGAATATTTAATATTAGCGCTTTGTCTTCTCTGAGTTTGTCACACATGGAAGCTTTCGTCGCGCCAAGCAATATGATTATAAATTTGATACAGTCTTCTCATATATATATATATATATATATATATATATATATATATATATATGTGTGTGTGTGTGTGTGTGTGTGTAAAAGAAAAATATGTATATATATATATATATATAATCATATTTTTCTTTCATATGACCCATTAAAATAATTCTCCGCCATTTTTTGGGATATTCTTGTTTTTTATTAGAGCATACTAAGTCTTGTTTAGATTTGTTTGTATTGAATATTCTATTGCAATTAAATGTGTCGATTTAATTATTATTAATCTGCAAAAATCCTAGTTAGATCAAACAAATAAGAAATTAATCTTTTTTTATATATAACTGCGAATCAGATTGATACGACTATAAACTAAAAAACGAAACCACTCTCAATACAATAAAACCATATTTCTTTTTTGATGTGTGAGTATCGTTTATGAAACAGAATGGTGGTTGGATCTAGCTGGGTTTGTTTATTGTGTGTATACTAATGAGCCAAAAAACAGAGCAAGAATGTCAGCTTTGTAACAATTTCATATGAGAGAATCAGAATTATATAATCAGGTAAACTGGAGTATATCCATTTTACGTGTTGAATATCACAAACAAGGGGACAAATAGTAAGAGTGATGGCCGACATGACTGATGGGGGGGGGGAAAGTGTAGATGGAATCCGTACTGTTAGCACGTCCTGATTATGATTATGGTGTTAAGGGAGAAAAGATGGAGTATTTCATAATTTCAACAGAGTTCATAATTTGTGTTTCAAACAAATGGTTGATGTGAAGATTAATTATTTCTAATGTCTTTGTGTTACTTATTAGATTTGTGTGGTCTATTATTGAAATATAGGGTAGTATTTACATTAGGTCCTGAGCAATTAAATGCATAGAAAAAACACAATCGGTTAACCAGTATGATTGACGACCACTGAAATCGAGGTAAATCTGAGACTTCAAAATTCATTGGATAGTTTTAATCATGTAATTAAACGGTTCTAGTGCTAGAAATTAGTTTGGCAAATGGTGGTGTTAAATGCTTCATCTTGTTCACTGATTCCGCGTTTCTTCTAATAAGTGATGAAATTATGATCGCTAAGAAAGTAAAGTGTGTTCATAAAATTGTAGTCACATTGCCATCCTCATTTCAACAGACCAGAATTTAGAACAACAAGGCAGAGGGCAACGAAAAAAATGATGACACAAAAGCGACATCAGGGCGATAAGAGGTGACAAGTTGACCGACAGGAGAAGAAGCGAAATGAAGCGACTGACGCCGCCTGATTGCAGAATAAGAACCATTATAACTAGATCGACCGAGAAAGAGATATATAACCTAAAAGGGTTATAAAACATGTTCGAATTGATCCCATGTGAACTTTTTGATATGGGTTAGATTCGAACCAAAATATACCACGGCATAGCGCAGAGGGAAAAAATTCGGTAGCCCAAAAAAAGAAAAGCAAGCAAGAAAGAAAAGCAAGAAAGAAAGAAAAAAAAAAAGAAAGAATTATTCAAAGAAAAAACTGAAGAAATCGAAGATGACATAGAACAAAAAAAGGGTGAAAAAAAAAAACAGTAAAAAACGAACAAATTTTCAGAAAGATTTAATGAAAAAAGTAAGAATTATAATGAAACTGGAACAAGAAAGAAGAATAAAATGAATTAAGTACGCAAACACATACACACACACACACACACACACACACACACACACACACACACACACACACACACACACAGAATCAAAAGGGACTTTTAATGTTGAAATATAGTAAAAAGGCCAAATATATACTTTAGTTGACAAACAGACGCTAGAGAAAGAAAAAATACCTGACATATAAAAGAACCAGTATTTACACAGGTAGAAAGAAAGTGTGAAATTAACTGATGTTTTGTTGCTAAAAAAGTAGAAAGAAAAGAGTCAAAGACAGTTGAAGGAAGCAAAATTAACAGTTCGAAAAGAAAAAAGGAAAATGACAAAAGCACATTATTTGACTAAATATCTGAGATGAGTCTGATAATTTTTATAACGTAAAATATTCGGACTAATATCACCATCCTTATACTCAGAACGTTGTGGCTTTTATGTCATTCGCACTCCTTCAGATCTTTCAAGTCTTACTATGGAGCCTACACAAAACTTCGAGCTTTAACTGAAAATTTTATTTAATCCACAGGGGTAGTTTTTTTTCTTATTCCACTTATCATGAACAAATGTTATAATAAATATTTTTGGTTCCTGCAACTTCCAGATGATTTCAGTTAGCATCAGTTTCTAGCTAGACGTCTTATCCACGGCGCCATGTGTTCTGCTGGACAATTCAGAGTGAATTTTTTGAGACTTATGGAATTAAAGTTTTCAACAACCAGTGACATACTGTATGATTTTTTACTGTAGCTCATATGGCAAAAGGGAGACCGCCTGCTCTAATCGGATGAAGTTAAAATCATAGACAGGGAAGAACATTGGAGAATAAGACGTCTAAAAAAATAGCACATATGTTGGCTACAGTGATCTGTTGAGCAAATCTAGAATCGGTATGAATAAAATTTGAGAACCATTAATCAAAACGTTTCGATGCAAAGAAAAATCCGATAGCTGAGAGGAAACATAATTTTCCTAAGAGTATTAATTCTTTCAAGCATGATTTTCGCCAATCAAAAGCAATAGTCTTTATCAAAGTGGTTTTAATTTTCCAGAATAGCAGTTAGTTGATATTGTTTGAAGGATAGAGTCTTCCCATATACCAATGAATTCATCATTGCCAAACCAATTTTCTATCGATGGAAGGAGAAAATTATCCAGAATTTTAATATACAAATCTGCATTTATCATTGAGTTAATGATTGTCATCTCCGCTGGTCTTTTAAATCACCAGCAGTCCAATATCACTTTGGAAATTTACTTATTTTCTTCAGGTAATAATAGTCATGTGTTTCATTTAAACAGTAAAACAAAAAAGTGTCAGTCTTCTAATCTTGGGTAATGATAATGTGTGATCCATCCCTGAATATCTCTTCCATTCAATGGTCCACATGCCATGATTGTTAATCTTTAACCCTATATTCTTCTGTTTGTATGTTAAAACCGGGTTTTCTTTGACGATTCATTTTTGAAGGTCCTATTTCATTCAGTCGATTTCTTTGTTTTGTTGTACATTTAAATTTCAAAGCATATTGATTTGAGCATTCTATCTTGGCGCTTTCATGTCTTTCATATGTATTTATTTATAACTCCCGTTTTCTTTTATATTTGTACGAAATTTTAGATATAGCTGATTGGGGATAACTAACGACTTTCGCCAAAGAATTGCTTTCTTGAATAAATTTTACGATTTTTCGGTTGTTTCAACAAACAGTTCTTTTGTTAGAGCCATTTTTCCGTTCGAATAGGTATGTCCAACCACTGGGAAAAGCCTGCAAGAGCAATCTTATAACTTTAAACTGATTTGTATATATACTTTTCTACTGCTATTCGTTTTAGGAAAGAAAATTACAAATCTATTCCATAATTTTCCATCAACAATCGTTTGACTTTGTTGGGTTTCAAGAGTTGAACGCTATTTAATGTCAGATCATCTTTATATATATTGTATATGCTTTGTAAACGCCTAATTTATTGATATTATTCTTAAGTGTGCCTGAGATTATTTGTTTGCATAAAGATAAAAAGTTACACATATGATTTGTAAGTCAGTGGATAGTAGGTAATTTTATTTCTAAAAGAGTCAGAGCAAATTTGGTTGCACTCAAGTATAACAATTGTTTGCACAGAGTTAAAGGGTTCGCAGTATTCTAATAGTTATATCTAGAATCAATCGTTTGCACTAACTTGAACGGTTTCAAATATTGCTCTGTAACACTAACAATTCAATTAAGGCACACAGTTAAAGAGTTTCAAGTATTGCTAAACCTCTCTAATAATTCTATTTCACATTACTCGTTCGTTAGAACACAATTAAATTGTTCCAAATTGCTATTTATCTGTGACGTTAACCCTTAACTATCAACCTAATTCTTTGGTAACCACACTGTGAAAAAATAGCGTCAAACGCTTCATGATCCCGCTGGTTAGGTAGATAAGAAAATGTATTTGTTACTTAGACCGTTTATAGCAATAGCCAAAAACAGAGATGAAGATAAAGAAATGGTTCAGCAAAAAGATAGGCGGATAGTGAACATGAGAGAGACAAAAGAGAGAGATAAAGACCGCTACTTCTTTTTCCAGGATTTCTCCACTTTACCCTTGATACGTACCTTATATTGCTGAGTGTTATGCAAGGAGGTATCACGTACCATTTTATAGGTCTTTGGTATGACGCGACCTGGGATTGAACCCAGGTCTCCCAGGTCATTGGCAAACACTCTACCCACTAGGCCAATGAGCCGGTTAACAACTAAAATAATCAATTGAAATCCCTAATTATTTTAACGTATCACTAACAATTAAGTTAAACATCAGTCATTTGTTAACACGTAGCTAAATATTCAAATTGTTTTATATCAACGGATTCGATTAAACGCAATTCATTTGTTTGCTTTCAGTTTAAATTTACATCAGTTCTATTTGATCCATTGATAGGACCTTAGCAGCTGCTATCAGTGTGGGTTAAAGTAGACTTGGGAGCAATCGCAATGAAAGTGTACTCCATATTTCCCAAAGTTCCAGCGCTGAAGCTAGGCTATAATCTGTTTTAAAGTTTTACCTAAGATACAAGGTCTTATCTCTCTGAAGGGATGCTGTGGGTGTATTCTACAGCCCAATATTATTGAGCAGCTCAACAGAGGGTTATTTTCTGATGTTTTATCAAGGAAAAATTATACAATCAATTTGCATAAGTTCATCGATTGTTTTTTTATATATTTTTTCATGAAACTAGAATGTTCAGCTATTAAATAAATATGTTTTGCGTCTTATGAGCTGTTAGTTTATTTACTGCTAAATAAACAGCTAATTGTACATTCTCTGAGTTTGTTGATTCCATTATTTTTGTTAGAGGCAGGAAATTTCTTTCCGAGCGAAATATCCAAATGCAGAAATAAAAGTCACTTTTTATGAGGTTTTCCTTTACATCGAAAAAGTCGTAATATCTTCAAAACAAATTTACTATCTGCGCAAAAAGAGATGGTTGTTTAGGGCCACGTACGCTTGTGTATGTATATGCACATATATGTAAGTAGATAAATACATTCATTAACGCGATATAAAGCTATATAACTAAGAGTTGTGGTGAAAAAGTCAAGTGTATTGCTGAAATTGTCAAAATACCTGCCGTTTTATTTTTGTCTGTTCACGGGTTTGTTTCTTTTAAACATTCACTCATGGGAAACTGTTTTTTATAATAACTAAGTCATTTCGTGCAAGGAACGCTATGCTGATACCCTTAGGCACTTTTTGAAAGGCTCTCCAATCAAAAACTACCGAATTTTGTTTCTGGGTACCTTCCACCCAGTTGTTTGACCAAGGTCCTTAGTATACGTTTTAGGGACGGCTCCCCTGAATGATTTTTCAGAATTCTCAACACAAAACTATAATTATAGCAAACCTTATTCTTATTGATCAAAATGCTCAGGCTTGATATTTTAGAAAAGCATTAGATTGATTTTGAAAGCAAGACTCAGTCAGAAAGGAAAGAGCTTCTATTGGTTTGACTGACGAAGACTTGTTCATTTGGTTTGAGTAGGTTAAATTTTACAAGTAACACATTATTCATCTGTTACCTTAAAACTCTTAGATCTTACATCTTGCATTTTAATTTCTGCCAAATACGAAATAGATCCACATCATATATTGCAAACGATATTCTATCTATAAGAAGCAATGCCTAATATTGTTTCCTTTGTATCTCTTACATTTTATTTTGAATCTGATTCTTTTAAAATGTATTTAATACCTTTTATATATATCGCCTTTTACCTTTTGTACTTTTTTTCTATTAAGAAGAAGACAAAGCTATCAAAAGAAAAGGTTAAAAAATTACCCCTGACTGAATAACCCGCTTTATATATGTATAATATAAAGGTCGTTCCTTTTAGATCAATGAATAACTGGAGACATTTATGATATCATTAATAGTCACATTTACGATACCATCATTAATTTATGATATGTATATCAACATTAATGGTTACATTTATGATATCATTTGAGTGTAATTCTTTCTTACACTGGATGTCTTCCATAGTAAATACATAAGAGATCAGCCATCATTTTGTTTCAGTTTACGAATAGATTGCCTTGCATTCAATTTTAATATATACAAGCAAAAAATCGGTTAACGCAATTCCACGGTCATTGGTAAATCCATTAACCCAGTTGTTACGGAATAAATGCAACCTCTTATCAGATACCTGACCCAGATACCCTTTCAGTAATAAACAATTTTTAGGACAAAGAATTTCTTACAAAGATATAAGTCAACAATACTTATCATCAGAATAGAAATTCCTGGCAGTAATGAAGGTCAACACTTCAACGAATAATTTTCGACAGGAGTGTTGAATTTTCATTGACTTTATTTAGTTGTAAATAAACTAAATTGATGGATTTTCCGAGACATCAAGAATAAAATATGGAATAACCTAAAAGTGAGGAAAGAATTTTGAAATAATCATGCTTCTTTTTTTACATTCACGAAACAAATAGGAGCAGAAGCAGAGATATACTAATTGCTTAAAAGACACATCTTGCAGACAAAGTTTTTTTATATGGATATTATGATTCGATTTGGTTTGCTTTGTCTTGGTTTATTAAACAATATTTCAACTCCTTATGGATTATTTGATACAAAATATCTTCGTAAATGTGAGATTATCATCATATCTACTTATATTTTCAATGCTTCATTAAATAATTTTAATCGCTCTTTCTAAACATGTCTATAATGATAATAATTTCATTGTATGGCTATTTAGTATGAAGTATTCTTATCTAATATTAAAAATTTATACAGGATTATAGGGTTTCGGGTTACTATTCATATGTGATTTTTTGCGCCCTTGCTTAGGGTTTCAAGCATTCCTACCCAGATCAACAGATTAGTTTTTTCAAAGAATATGACCAAAGAATGGTCGAAAGCGCTTGGACACGAAAAAAGACTAAAGACGGTTCTTAAAATGCCTTAATTCTTACATAGTTCTCTTGTAAGGAAATCAGAATAGTAGAATAAAAATTTATGAGATGTCTTTGTCTCTTACGTTAAATCAAACAGCAGTATATATATATATATATATATATATATATATATATATATATATATATATATATATATATATATATATATATATATATATATATATATAAGTATTTACTTGTATCTGGCTGTCTATCGACTGTTTGTATGTGTATGTATGCACGTCTCTCTCTGTCTCTGTCTCTCTCTCTCTCTCTCTCTCTGTCTGTCTGTCTGTCTGTCTCTCTCTCTCTCTCTCTTTGTGATAATGACACCGATTATGCTAACCAATAATGTGAGTGCCTATTTGTGTAACAGCGTGAGCATCGGTATGCATTTTATAAGAACTGACAAAAACGGAAACAAATGACTTCATATTATTAAAAGATATGAAGGAAAGTAAATATATTACGAATCAAACGCGTGTGCAAATTAACACACAAGAATCGAAATTTTATAAGATTACTCATTTCAATAAACATGTTTTTCTCATTTTACAAATCATACACACACGTGTGCTTGTGTGCGTGTTTATCTTAAGTTGTTTATACACACACAAATATACTTAAAATTCCACTGAATAAATATATATATATATATATATATATATATATATATATATATATACATGAGTGTGTGAGTCCTGTGTGTGTCTCCGTGTGTGTGTGTGTGTGTGTGTGTGTGTGTGTGCGTGTGTGTGTGTGTGTGTTAGCGGTCACGAGCGTCTGACCTTTTATTTCCTTCTAGTTGCCTCAGACCCCAAACCCATGTCCAACAATTATGCGGGGGACAGGGTCAAAAGAAAGATTCAAGATCAACCTCATTCCGTGGGTCTTTCCGCTGCTTACCCTAAAAAGCTGCACATTCTGACCTGACACATTCCGAGGCAATCGAACAAAATACGCTTATCCTCTCCTCATTATTTCTTCTTCTTCTTCTTCTTCTTCTTCTTCTTCTTCTTCTTCTTCTTCTTCTTCTTTAAAACATCCCGGAAACACACACACTCACACGCCCATACATACACGCATATATATATATATATATATACATATATGTGTGTGTGGGGGGGCAGATGTTTTCGCTCTGTCAGCGTTTCGCTCTCTTAGACTTCTCATGGTATATGTCACTCGATTTAACTTATTTCACATTTATCTATCTTATTTCACAATTGTCATTTTCTCTGATACAAAAGTTTTCTGTGAACCATATATATTTTACAGTCATTTATTAATTTTTCGCCTGTATATTAACAGTATCATTCTCATAATCTCCCCTCACCCACAAACTGTTCTCTACCTTTCAACACACACACACACACACACACACACAAACATATTTATATATAAAAAAGTAAAGTTAGCGACCATAGTCGAGGGTGACCCGAAGGCTCCCTTTTCGATAGCTACTACACCAAGGTGTAGGGGAGGGCGCTACTCCATTCCCAGGATTGCTCCACTTTACCCTTGAACCGTACCTTATAATGCTGAGTGTTAAGCAAGGTGGTATCAAGTACCATTTTTAAAGTCTTTGGTATGACTCGACCTGGGATTGAACCCAGGTCTCCCGGGCCATTGGCGAACACTCTAACCGCTGGGCCATAACAGAAAATTATGCTAACTCTGTGCCAATATCCACAGTATATCATCTATGTAAAAAGCACATTATACAGTCAAAGTGTTAGATTTAGTTTTAATAATAAGTCAAACTGTTCAGAAAAAATCACTGGTCCATTTGTCAAAAGAAAGATTCGAGATCAACATTATTCAGTGGGTTTTTTTCTGCTGCTTACCCAAAAAAGCTGAACATTCTGACCTGACAATTTGCGAGGAAATCGAACAAAATACAAGCTCTGATTTTCATGTTATCGCACATATCAATGTTGTAGTTATACAAACATGATACATCAATTCTCAAATTTTAAACCTTCATAAAAAATAATCCATAGTGTATTTGGTTTTTATTTATGTTATATTGAAGAAATAAATAAACTAATGGAGAATTTCTACATTAGTTTATCTATTTCCTAAATTTCTAAAATGTAGAAAAACACAAAAAATGTTTTGTCTGAAAATGTTCTTCAGTGAGTAAAGAACGAAATATTACCACCAATCCGATTGTAAGTGTTCAGATTTATCCAATTTTCCACTTATTATCATCATCTTATCAGATTCACCAAAATTTACCATTTCTCTCTTTTTTTCTCTCTCTCTCTCTATATATATATACTTGTATATATATATATATATATATGTATTTTGAATCTCCACAGTGTAATTTCAGTTTATTTAGTTTATGCGCCAGTAACACCGCTCAAAGACTTAGAAAAAATACTGGAGGAATTAGAAATAAGAAAAAAAACCAAGAGAGTATGGAAAAAGAATGACAGAAATTTGAACGGAAGTTGGCAGATTTAAGGTAACCAACCAAAGGCTCGCTGACCAGGTTAGAACAATAACAAAGAATGATTGATTTTCTGACCTTGAAATAGTAGAAATCCACAAACAAATCCGAAAAAAACATCAGCAAACCCCTACGACAGTAAACGAGACAATAAAGCCAGAAACTCTTAACCAAACACTACATGACAATGACTCATGCACCGTAAACACAAAAACGCAAACACGTACCCAAGAGGAAAAAGAAAAAACTAATGTAGATACCATTAAAAGAATCATGTCTGAAAAGAAAAACACATTGCCTTCTCTCAGGAACCAAGACTGGAAGACAGTAAAGTCCAAACCCGAAAAGTGAACGACTTATTGACAAATATCCCGATAAATGATATCACAGATTTTAACGATTTGATATACCAAGGAGCAAAATTAGTCTGTGAAAAAAATTGTCTGTGAAGACCACAGACAGACAGTTAAAACCTAGGTGGGAACTCAGACTTGAATTGCATATAAAAAAGACTACGACAACAAGCACGAATACTAAAACAGAACATTAAGAAATTATCGGACGAAACCGAAAAAGCACGGCAACTAAAACTCAAAAAAAAAAAAAATGAGGAGACCAACCAAAAATTATCAATAAAAGAAGGTAGACTTAAAAGATATCGAGACAAGACCAAACAATACAGACAAACAGGGCTTTCCAAAATAACAAAAAAGAATATTCTATCAGCAATTAGGGGGAGAATGGTCGAAGCCGTATCAACAACCGGATGCGAGAGAAGCAAGAAGATTTTGGAGCAAAATATGGGAACGGAAAGATCATAACAAAAAAGCTGAATGGATAAACAACATGAAAACAGAGAAGGCTTAAAATGATAGCAAACTGGAAAACCTCTGACTTTGATGGCATACTCGGATTTTGGTTTAAAAAAATTCACTGCCATACACGACAGACTTACAACTGAAACGAATAAATGCATACAGAAAACTGAGATACCCGAATGGTTGACCAAAGGGAAGGCCACTCAAATCCAAAAAGACTCCCTCAAAGGAACTGCCAAAGCAACTATAGACCCATAACGTGCCTACCGATGATGTGGAAAATCTTAACGGCACAAATTAGGGAGCAGATCTACTACTCATTGATTAGCCGTAAAATCTTCCCCTAGGAACAGAACGGGTGCTGCAAGAGAACCAGAGTCACAGAATAACTACTGTATATAGATCAACACATACTTAAACAAATGGACCAGAGAAAAAGAAAACTAATGTCCATGCACAAGGTCTTGCATCCCTGAAATGACGTTGACAGACTATATGTCTCAAGAAGACAACGAGGAAGAGGACTAGCTTGCATTGAAGAAACCATTGATACATCGATACAACGACTCGAAGACTACATAGAAAAGCGCGAAGAAAAGTGGTTACAGCCACCAGAAACAACAATAATGACACAAGGACCAGTAGAATGATAATAACCAGAAAACAAAAACAGGAAGAAATATGACTGTATGAACGTTTTAAGCGACTAACAGGCGACAACTCAAACGAGAAGACATGACGTGGCTAAGAAAAGGGAAACCTAAAGAGAAAGTGAATCCCTTTTAATTGCAGCACAAAACAACGCCATAAAGACTAACTATATCAAAGTGAGAATAGATAAGACTCAACAAAACAGCAGATGTCGGTTATGTGGCGATAGAGATGAAACATTCAATCACATAATAAGCGAATGCAGCAAATTAGCACATAAAGCGTATAAGACTAGGCATGACTGCGTATGCAAGGTGATCCACTGAGAATTTTATAAGAAGTTAAAGTTTGACGATAGGAACAAATGGTATATGCACAACCCAGAATTTTTCCTAGAGAATGAGATGCACTTAATCTCCTATGGGATTTTGAGATTCAAACGGTTGACCAAATCTCAGCCAAACGACCTGATCTTATAATAATCAACAAAAAAGAGAACTTGCAGAATTGTGAACTTTGCTGTCCTGACTGATCGCAAAGTAAACTTGGAAGAATGTGAAAAGAGGGATAAGAACCTTGATCTTTCAAGGGAATTTAAAAAACTGTGAAACATGATAGTGACAATCATACAAATTATAATTTGTACTCTTGGTACAGTCACCAAAGGATTAGTACAAAGATAAGACGGATTGAAAATAATAGGACGAGTTGAAACCATCCAAACTACTGCATTATTCTATTGATCAGAATGCTGATAAGAGTCCTTCAGAATTGAGGAGACTAGTTGTCACTCAAACTCCAGTGAGAAACGCTGTTGTGAAAACTTTCAATAGGAAACCTACTGATGCTTGGGAATATTGGAAATGAAAACCTTCAAACAGTTGGCGATGAAAATAAAAAAATAAAAAGAATATCTCAGGAGAATGAGAAAACTACGCGAAACAAAACTACATAGCAGAAATCATATCAAAGGGATAAAAACTTGGACTGTCCCCCTCGTAAGATAATCGGGACCATTCTTAAAGTAGGCCAGAGAAGAACTTCAACAAATAGACAAGAAAACTCATCACAATGCAAAGGGCTTTACATCCCGAAGATGACCTTGATAGACTGTATGTGTCAATAAGAAAAGGGGGAAGAGGATCCGCCAAAATTCTAGATAGCGTCGATGACTCTATACAACGTCTAAAAGATTCCACAAAAAAGCACATTGGTAGACTTAATATAAGCAACCAGAAACAATACAGATATACAAACACAAACACAACAAAAATAACCAGAAAACAAAAATAATTAGAAATACGACGGCATGGACACTTTAGCAACAAACAAGCGAATTCTCACGAGAAAACCTGAATATGACAAAGAAAGGAATCCTTAAAAGAGAATGTGAATCACTTCCCATAACAGCTTAAAATAACGACATAATGACTATGTCACAGCAAAAATAGATAAGACGCAACATAATATCAGAATGTAGATTAAGTTGTGGTAGTAATGAAACGATCAATCACATAAAGCAAAGGCAGTAAATTAGCACAAAGAGAGTATAAGACTATACATGAAGGGTGGGCAAGGTGATCCACTAGGAATTGTGCAAGAAGTTTTGATTAGAACATACAAAAATGGCATTTGCATAACCAAGAAACTGTAGTAGAAAATTAGACAAAAAAATTTTTTGGAATTTTGAGATACTAACTGATCACTGAATCTCAGTCAGAAGTCCAGACGTAGTTATAGTCAATTAAAAAAAAAAAAAGAAAACCTGCCGAATTGTGGTTTTTGCCGTTCCGGCTGATCACAGGGTAAAACTGAAACACACCGAAAAGAGAGATAAGTACCTGACTTTGCTAGAGAACTGAAAAACTATGGCACATGAAGATGACAGTAATACCAATTGTAACTGGCATGCTCGGTGCAGTCTTCAAAGAATTGGTACAGGACTTGAGAATTTCGAAATAAGAGAATGAGTAGACTACATTTAAACTACAGCATTATTGAAATCAGCCAGAATACTAAGAAGAGGCCGGCAGACGTGAGGAGACATATTGTCTCTCGAGGTAACGCTTATGTCAAAATCTCTTAAATAATAATAATAATAATAATAATAATAATCAGAAGAAGACAAATAAATCAGGAGCTTATTTCTCGGCAAAACCTCTGAAATGGGATGTTGTCCATAGCCGTCTATTTTTTAATACTTGGTGAATTATCAGCATATTTTCTGACTCATATGAACTAAACATGCCCTTAGTAAGAAAAAAACACTTAAATAGTCAAATTTATTAGGGTTTACTTTTATAAAAAATTAGCAGAAACTTTTTGCTGACAGTAATAATTAAACATTGATCATAACAAATTGGATTGACAAGGACTAATGAAATATAATAATACATTTTAGTTTTATTTTCAATCCTGTTTTTTTCTTTTTTAAAAATGTTTTTATAGCAAAATATTTAAATCACTTAACACCGTTAAGACAGCATGCCTATTATTTTCAATATATATTGTTTGTGAATATTGTTTGATGACATACTTACATTTAGAAATCTGACCCAGACGGATACAACATTTTTCTGTTTATACAATGAGCCCATTTATTCTACATTAAAATCGATCAATCCAACTGATATAATTCTTTTATTTATACCTCCAACACACACACATATATATATATATATATATATATATATATATATATATATATATATATATGAGGGTCCCTAAATTAGGATGTTTCATCGCATTTAAAAAAGAAATTACCATTACCTTGAAGATATCCAAGTTTGTGATCATTTTCTAGAATGAATTATCCCTATTTTTCCTTTAAAATTTAGGGGATCTTGGACCAGCTATCTCTTGCCAAGCGAATATAATCTAGTATTCAAGAAGAGTATTTCTTATATATTTTACTCCTGCTTAAACTGCTGAAACAAAATATCAGTTCCGAACGTCACCTAATGATACAACTGTCCTCAAAGGAATTTAGAACTAATACACAAATAAGTTATCAAAAAATAATAAATAAAAAATATTCATATACACAATACATAAAGAAACTGAATACACACTGGAAAATATTTGTAAATCATGGATTATTACAAAAACAATCTAAATGCACGAAAGGACTATATCTTTTCAAATAAACCTCACATTATTTGTTTTCTGTTTTCATATTTTATTTATAATTCATTTCATAATTATTTCTTTTGAACAGTTATACTAAGACTATTTTTTTACAATATTAACCTATTATGTGTTACAGTAATATATATATATATATATATATATATATATATATATATATAATGGTCGAAAATGAAATAAAAACATGCACTACTCTAACATATTTATACGAATAAAAGTCTAGGCTAATATTAATCCACGTAATCACCACTGAGAATAATGCGCATGCTTGAACAGTGTACCACTGAATGGATATCCACCTCAAAAAATTTCGTGTCACGTCACTTTTTTACCAGTCAAATCATTTGATATTCAAAAAGATCATAATTGTCAATATCCCAAATTCCCATTAACGATTTCTTGGATCACCACCTTCGAAAATTTAGGTTCCTTCGTCACATCACGATTTTCGTGGCATCAACAGCACTAAACAATGTAGTGCGCTTTAAGCTTTGATCAATGATAAATAACATGATATGGATGTGGAACTTAATATTCCGATATCACTGATCCATAAAACTGGTGATTGCGTTGGGTTCTGGAGTAATTACCAGTTGAACAACTTAATTGACGCCACTTTCTTCGATGAGGGTATTAATGCTGTCATGTACAAAAGGTAGAAGTTTATCGACCTTGATGGTCACAATTTGGTACGTAGCATAAGAGTGTTTTATGTGAAGTGATTTACTTTTATAACAATAAACATGTTAAAAAGATAAACATTATACCTAAAGTTTTTGACATAGCTCGTATATATATATGTATATATATGCGTGTGTGTGTGTGTGTGTGTGTGTGTGTGTGTGTGTACAAATAAGAGTTAATACAGTATCATTATCATGTCACGCTGCTAAAAAGGATCATCCAGGCCCTTTCTCGCCACCCGTCTCTATCGTCCATCGCTCCCAGGAGATCTTCAAGGCTACATCTTGTATCGGCACAGAGCTGTTGTATATCGGTTCTCGCTGATCGTACTACCTTTGCTTGTCCATGTGAAGGGTTCCACTGAAGTATATCGCTTATGAGTTGGTCCTTACTTCTCCAGCAGTGTTCTGCATGTCTGATTCGTCTAACTAGGATACTTTTCGTGATGAGTGGTAGGAAGTCGAACAGCTGCTGTTTTGTGAGGTGCTATCTCCAAGACTTGTTCAATATAGCTCGCTGCATTCTTGTGTAATTGCCAGCAAGCTTTTTCGCCATACGTTTTGTTAACTTCCCTGTAGTGCATCCATATAGCAGTATCGACACGACTGCTGCTTGGAAAAAACTGCGTTTTATTTTATCGGTCAGGTCTAACTTCCATATGACCGATAGCCTATCGATAGCTGTCCATGCTTTTGCTAGTCGAGTGTTGATGTCTTTCTCGGTTGATGAGACGCTGCTTTCGAGGTAGGTGAACTTGTCTACTAGTTTCAAAGGACCACACTTTAATGTACATATATCGCCTCTTTGATTAAAGCACATGTATTCTGTCTTGTCTGCGTTGACAGGGACGCATATGCCACTTGCTGCTTGTTCCAGACAATGTATCAGGGATTCGGCTTGGGTGGGCGAAATTTGCGAGAAGCTATGTCATCGGCGTAGTCTGCGTCCGTAATAGTTTGTGTGGTGTATCTTAATCTTTCCTTTGCCAGCTTGAAACCGTTTTCTTTCATTAAATCTAAAGACGTTCTAAGCACGTAGTCTAGACAGATAATAAACAGGTATTGGGCTAAGGTATCTCCTAGCAGTACATCTGCTACAATGTCGAAGTAGTCTGTGTCTCCCTCCAGTGAGCGAACTTTTACTTTCGCGTTTTCATATAGCATCCTTATGGCTGCGATTGTTTCTTTAGGGAGGCTGTAGGTGAGAAGTATTTGCTCCAACTTCCCGCTGTGTATGGAGTCAAATGCCTTGAAGGAGTCAATGAATAATATGGTTGCGTCAAGGTTTTTTTGTACGTACACCTTCTAGAATTCGACGGATAGTCAAAATTTATATATATAATGATTTTAAAAGCGTAATGATTTAAAGGGATTAAAACATTTTAAAAGCAATTAAAATATTTTGAAATTCTTAAAAAAGGGATATTTTGTTTTCTGTTCTTCCTTTTGTTCGCTTTTTATGGTCTTATAGTTTTATACTGGTTTTCTTTATTGAAAATACACCAGTCGAAAGGGCCCTCCAGTTTCGTTTCGTATTTTTTAGCTAGGTTTTTGCTGTTTTTATTATATATGATTTCCCAATTCAAATTAATTATCAGTTTGTACTGTACAAAGACTATATATATTGTCATCCATCGACTCACAATTTCGTTGTATCACAACTCATCAGTGTTGCTAAACATTCGAGATGCTTCAAGCTAAGATCGAAACCCTGATCACTTTACACCTGCCATCAGCAACCTCAGTGCAAGCCAAAGGATTTAACGCATATGTGTCTCTTTTCTTTTGTTTACTTTTGCGCTTAACGGCAACCGAGTGATAAATTCATTCGAAGGTGTTTTGCAATTATAGTTAGCTGTATATCCTCAATCAATCTACTTTGTCATTTTTTTTATCTATCTATCTATCTTAATCATCTCCTCCGCTCGGACAGGATATGACACAAGGTCAATTTTTAAGCGGAGTTTAACAGGTTTGATTTCAGAGTTTTCCTTCTCCTTGACTATTTGCCTCACCAAGGCTCAAGAACCCAGTCTGCCTTACTATTTACCCATAGCTGGAG
The DNA here is from genome assembly GCA_963585895.1 of Sepioteuthis lessoniana. Lineage (NCBI taxonomy): Eukaryota > Metazoa > Mollusca > Cephalopoda > Myopsida > Loliginidae > Sepioteuthis > Sepioteuthis lessoniana. The sequence continues at coordinate 98,389,470 of OY757905.1, read as the reverse complement.
GGAGAATAATTGGATTCATACATTTCCCAAGGGTATAAGTGCTATGTGAAAGACAATTAGCCTGGTCCAGGATCTGAACTCGTGTCGCCGTGTCCATTCCCTACGACGAAAACCATTACACCACTGGCACATCTATCTATCTATCTATCTATCTATCCTGGGGGATTCCACGTGGAATATGGGAATAAGAACTCATTTTGTTCTTCGAATTATTACATTTGGGAATCATATAAACTCCTTTATCACCGCAGCTATTGCTAAAAATAGTATCTCCGCTGTTCTAATACAAAGATGGTTTTGGAATTACATAACCTCCGAATGTTGATATGCATTTAAACAAAGAAATCAAACCTATCATAGTCCAGCTATCATAGTTGGATAGGGCCATAGAATAGATCGATTGCTTCACTTCAGAGGGGTAAGACCCTCCAACAACTGTCCTGTATATGAAACAAAACCATCTGATGGTGAGGCTCCAGTCCTGGAGTTGGGGAGACTGTGGATTAGCACTTCATTAATATTGCTCCCCGGTTCATTCTGAACGAAGTGGTAGCACCTGATTGGATTTGTTGCCTGCCCCACTGAACGGGCAAGTGTGGCACAAGGCCTTCTTTTAGGTGGGTCCGGACGCTGGGACGAAGCCCACAAGCGCCCGGAATTTTCTAAAAATACATACAGCCCCATTGAAATTCCCCTTATTAGGTGCGCCTCAGGTGCCAGGCAATAAACCCAACCCCGCTGAAGGGGTAAAAGCCGGGGGGATGGCACCCTGGGTCCGAAGGAAATCACCTGTCGACAAACCACACCCGGCCAGACCCGCGCCCTTATCAAACGCGGCTGACCAAAGCGCGACTTATCGACTGGAGTGACAACCAGAAACCCTCCGGAACTGAGTCAAATAAATATGTTTGACGTTTAAACTGTGTGCAAACAAATGACCAATGTTAGTTTGAATTGTTAGAAATAGGACTATTTGATTATTCAACTGCGTGTAAACAAAATACTGATGTTTAATTGTATTGTTTGTGATACGGAGCAATACTAGGAACGATTTAACTGTGTGCAAACGGATGATTAAGTTTGAATTGAATTACTATTAAATAGTTATAATTTAAGCACTTAAGTATGATCAAACAAATGATTAATATTGAATTGAAATATAAGTGTTAGATAGCAATAATTTAAACCATTTAACTGTGTAGAAACAATATCAATACAATTATCCTGACAAATTAATTCTGATCTAAAAATAAAATTACCTATTCTCTTACAAAGCATATATTTACATCCATTTTAAAGTGTGCAAATAAATAGCTAATGTTTGAATTGTTAGTGTTACATAGCAATTCTTGAAACCTTTAACAGTGTACAAAAATTAGCTCAGCATCGTTTAAAAATGTTATAAGAAACTCGTTTACAAATTATATATATATATATATATATATATATATAAAGGAATTGACATTGAATAACCTACAAGGTTTGATATGCCATAAAATCAAACCAAACCAAACAATTTTACAATGGAAACAAAAGCTATATTAGAATGCATACGAGTTAGCTCTAAATCTTTTTCAAAATCTCATGTATATCCATTTAAATTTGTGTTAACAAATAATTAATAATAAATAGAATTATTCCTATTAGATAATAAGGCTCTATTCTATTCAACTGTATGCAAAAAGAGCTTACACTTGTCTAAAAAAATTGAATAAAATGTGTTTATAAGTCTTATATTTATATTTATGAAGAGAGTTTGGCATTATATTACCTAGATGGGGTTATATGCAATAAAACCCAACCTAACTAAACCACATATATCATAATCACTATATATCTATCTATATCAATCTTTTCATGTCTATCTATCTATCCATCTATCTATCTATCTATCCATCATGATCAGCTCTGATGTTATGATCGCATTATCTATGCACTGATGGTACCCATATTCGCAAAAATGATCAACGAAGCTCAAGAGTACTCGTATTCTAGTCGAAATATCAGAGAATTTTGACATTTTTAAAGAGATTTCACACTTCTTTGGATCATCTCACTCACAAACAAAACAAGGTAAATAAAGAACTATTCTTGTCTGTTATCTTTAATAATGATTATATATATATATATATATATAGGTATTCAATGATTCCAAATTTGGTGTTTAGTTTTATTATCATCATCAATTTATATACTTGAGTGGCATACGTGTGTTGGGTTTGTAAATCCTCTTCAAACGATTTAATTTGCAAATTAGAGTTAGACTAAAATGTTCCAGCTGCTTCTATCCCTGTAAAGATTGTTTTGATAGGTTGTTTGGATTTTGTTTAATTCCAAGACTTTGTGTTTGTGAATTTCTCGTTAGAGTTAATTGTCCATGATGATCTCTAGTTAACATAATTTTTTTGTTGTTTTTACATATGTTTGTTTCTGTGAATATATATATATATATATATATATATATATATATATATATATATATATATATACTGTGCGTGTGTTATACGTACACATGAACACATGTTGCATTTTCAAGGGTATTCGGTTGGTTTTAACCACCCTTTGTTTTTTATCCTTCTTTTTAATTCTAGACCCTCTCTCTCCCCACTCTCTCTCTCTCTCTCTCTCATTATATATATATATATATATTTAAATTTCCACTGTGTGGGTGCACATGCGTGAATATATTCGTACAATTAGGTATACATGAATATTTATTATTTCAAGGGGATTGTTTTGATTTAATATGACTTTGACCCCATACATAAATGTCTTTTTAAGCTACTCAGTTTATATTTCTTTGTGTGTGCCTGAGATTAATGTATGTATTGGGGTGTTTTTTGGTTGGACTCTATTTACTGTTGGTCTAAATCTACATACGAAGTTTTTTTTTCTTTTATTTGGAGTATTGAGTAGACATCAGTCTGGTATATTGTAATTTAAAGTTTACCTTTTTGCATTCATAAAGGTTATTTGAGAGATAAAGAGTTGTCTTTCAGGTAAATGAATGTTGCTTTTATACAACGAGACTCTATTTTTCAGTGCTTGAATACAACCCATGTACATTTCCTTGCACCTTCAGTACATGATTATGTAGACTACATTTTTTAAATTGCAGTTTATTTTTCTATTCATTATGATCGTTGTTTTCGGATTTTCGAAAAAGTAGGATTTTCCTTATTTGCTTATATTATATATTCCACATCTTTTATTTTTTGCTTTTTATGAGTCCAAATATGATGTGTTCTTCAAATTTAGATAAGTTTATTGCGCTTTTGAAGATTTTTAATGATTTTGGTTGTGTGTAATATGATTATTCTACCAAACTTTCAAACTTTACTTAATAAAGTAACCATCTGTCGCATCTGGCTTGTGCACAAGTACTGTTATATATATATATATATATATATATATATATATATATATATATATATATATATATATATTATTTTTTAATATAATTCTTGTACAATTCGTAACATAGAATACAATGACACAGCGTAATATGACGAAATTCGAAATTTCTGCTGATTAATAAGGTTTTAAAATAGCCATAACTTAGTGTTTTAGAGTATATATTGAATGAAAATTTTGCTGAAAATTTTAATTATATATATATATATATATATATATATATATATATATATATATATATATTACCACTTTGTGTTTTAAGTAGATCATTACAATGAACTTATGAATCTGTACTTCTAATTAAATATCTGGAACTGCTGATTGTTTCGTTTAGGTTTTTCTTTCTACTACTGTTATGATGATGATGACAGTGAGAAATATGTTCCATAGTTTTATAGCAGCAATATTAGTAGTATTAGTAATCATAAGATGATGATGGAATCAACGCTGCTCTAAATAGAGAGAAAGGAAAAAAAAGTCGGCCGCAACTTTTAAAAATGTATGCAGTATTGTTTTTGTTTTGCTGTTATTGTTTCTTGTTTGTTTTTTATCCGTTTTTGTCTGTTTTTCACAGACGACTGTTATTAGATAAAAGGACGCCACCAGGGTCGGGCACGACCAAAAGTAAGGTTAGGCGTAAAAAACGTTTCGCTTAGAATGGGTGGATGAGAGAGGGGCGATTGTCGACTGTCTTCGTCACTTGGGAATCTACTGTGTATCCATTGGTGATTTGGAGGAATAATTTCCTTAGGTAGATTCTCACGAGGTCACATCCTGCCCAGCCCCAGACGCGAATTCTAGGGTTACAGACCTCTGATAGTAGAACATTTACAGAAAAAATTAACCTGCCCTCAAAAATCTATTCCCAGGAAAATTAACTCAACTTTAGAGTTTATACTATACCTAAGTGTGCGTGCGTAGACTGTAGATATTTATGCATGTAAACATATATATATATACTAACACACACACACACACACACACACACACACACACACACACACACACACACACACACACACACACACACAAACACAAATACATATATATATATTTATATATATAATTCCAAACAATATATATATATATATATACTAAAACCGAATCTCGTTCGTCTGAAATTCAGTACAACCAAATGGAATCATACAAATGCTATTGCGAAAACAGTAGGTGACCTCTTACAAAGGCTTTATCAGATGCTATTCCTGGGGTTGCATGTGGATTCAAGCCCGAAGGATCATATAACTCGTTGTGCGTTTTAACCACTGTCAACATCTCTGCGATGATTTATTGGCCTTATTGCAGGAGATTTATCCCAGAATGTTCAATGATATTTCACCTGCTTACAAACATAACAAAATTATATAAACAACCAGTTGAAGCATTCAACAGTGTCAAAACATCAAATTACAATTTTTCTAAACGTAATTACGTTAAAGATGACATCAAAATTAATGTTACCCTTTTAGCGGATGCTTCATCAACTGCTGTAGGTGCTGTCATATACCAAACTTTAGAAGGATAAATAAGACAATAGTTTTTTTCTCTACTAAACTGATCAATGTACAAACTAAGTATAGTACTTTAAAAAATTCTTAGCAATCTAATTTTGAATTAGAATATTCAACACCTCCTTGAAGACAAACATTTCGTTATAACAAGGTAATCCAAGTAGAAGGAGAGATTTATTGAGAAGCAAAATCGATACTATAGAGTTTCGGTTCTAATGAACCATCAGCAGGACGATGAGGGATGATATTAGTGATGTTAAATCAACGGTGTATGTGTAAAATGTGTAAAATATAAAAGCCTAGGGAAAATTTGAATAACAAGAAAAAGATGGCCGTTGATGATTAGAAAAAAGTTGGCCGTTTGATTAACTAATCAGCGTTTGTGGTTTTAAATTACGTCATTTGACTTATTTAGAATATCATGTAGAATTTATGTTCCGTTTTTTTATTTTTAAGAAAGATTTCTAATCATTCCTGGTTGTCTACGAAGTTCTATTCCAATAAGCCTATTTTTTAAAAATGTATGTGCTTTGGAAAATTTTAAATCAAGAATAGAAGTTTCAAGGTATAGACGAATATAATCTAAGAAAATATGTAGGGATGGACGAGGAACGCTGGACATACTGGTTAGTATAATATTTTTTTCTTGTATATTTGGTTTCAAAAGTCCTCCTGTTTTTGAAGGAATGGTTAGGGATGTGTAGGTCTATGCATCTTCGAACCATCTTCATGACATCCATATGAAATATCGGAGTGGAAGAATGGGTTTTGATCTTGTTAGTCAATGGGACAGAATGGAAGTAAATAATGGATTGTTATCCGACAATTTGTAAAGAAAAATTGATAACAATGTAATCCAAGTAGAAGGATATATTATCAATTTTTCTTTACAAATTGTCGGATTACAATCCATTATTTAATACCCCATTTCATTATATATAAAGACCATAAACCTTTACTCTATGCATTCCATACGTATGAGAGCGATTATCATATTTACCAACCCCTCCGCTCGGGCAGGATATGACACAAGGTCAATTTTTTTAGCGGAGTTTAACAGGTTTGAATTCAGAGTTTTCCTTCTCCTACACTAGTTGCCTCACCAAAGCTGAAGAACCTAGTCTGACCTACAAATGAGAGCAATTATACTTCATGAGATATTAGACTTTTGGACTAGATCTCACCATTTTCTTCTGACATATTATGTTGGAGTTCTGTTGAGAAAACAAGGAAGTTAACATAATTTCACGAAAAACAAATAAATCTCTAAGTGCCAACACGCTAGGTTATGAATTAGATACTAAATAACAACCGGTAAATGACTCAATAGGACAAATATCCTACGCACATCATTTAAAGTAGTTGAAATAACTATCAATTTTTATTAATGTTGAATTTTACAGTGGTATTTTACAGCTGGTTGTCAGAGATAGCCATCAAGGATATTTCAATCAAGATAATAGCCCAAACTATCCAAGCTGATTTGATTGCAATATACAGAATAGCTTAAGTATTAAAAAACTAAGAGAATCAGAGTTTTTTTTCTAGCTAAGAAACCAGACACGAATGATTGACTTGGCAATTTACTTTTGGAAATATTGTTCTTCTGTGGTGCTATAAAAATTGAAATACTTTTTGGGATATCGCAGACCTTATTTGGTCAGTATTGTTATGAAAAGACTCAAATTCTATCGAAGGCAATATGTGTTCAAGAGAAAAAAGCCGGAATTCCAACATTTCATTTTACACGAACACGGAATACCTCTAAAGATTCATATCAACCGTGTAATCTCTAAGTAGATATATATATATATATATTTATAAGAAAGGAATGTTTAAAGAAAATACATTCCCAAACAAAGCTGTTAGCAAAGCTAAGAATTATTTCAGGAAAACCATTAAACTAAACACTATGTACTGATGAAACCAACAGGACCAAATAATAATAACGACTGTGTCGGCAATGTGTTACACTGGAAAATGTACAAGAAATTTAAATTCGACCATACCAAGAAATGGTATATACACAACCCAGCACCTATCCTAGAAAATAACACACATGAACTCCTATGGGACTTTGACATACACATGGATCACCAAATCTCGGCCAGAAGACCCGACCTGGAAGTTGGCTGACGTATGGAAGCCATCCAAACGACAGCATTATTGAGAACAGACAGAATACCAAGGAGAGTCCTGGAGACTTGAGGGGACTTGCTGTCACTCAAACTACAGTGAAAGACCATCAGCTGGCGCTGATGTGAAAAATTCTAAAAGAGTAAATAATAATAATAATAATAATAATATTAATAATAATAATAATCATCTCACACCAGAAAACCTGGACCTGGCTAAGAAAAGGAAACCTTAAGAGAGAAACGGAATCCATCCTAATAGCAGCACAGGATAACGCCATAAGAACCAATCATATCAAAGCAAGAATAGATAAGACGCAGCAGAACAGTGAATGCGGTGACAGAGACGAAACGATCAATCACATAAGCGAATGCAGCAAATTAGCACAGAAGGAGTATAAGGCGAGACACGACTGGGTCGGCAAGGTGATCCAATGGGAAATGTGCAGGACATTTCAATTCGACCATACAAACAAATGGTATGTGAACAACCCAGCACCTGTCTTAGAAAATGACTCGCATAAACTCCTATGGGACTTTAACATACAAACAGATCACCTAATCCCGGCCAGAAGACCAGACCTCATAATAATCAACAACAAAAAAAAAGGGAATCAGCAAAATTGTTGACTATGCAGTTCCGGCGGACCACAGAATAAATCTGAAGGAAAGTGATAGGAAGGATAAGTGCCTCGACCTTGCTAGAGAATTGAAAAAGCTGTGGAACATGAAAGTAACGTTTGTGCCAATTGTGATTGGTGCGTTAAGCACAATGCCTAAAGGATTATTTAAAGGCCTGGAGAACGTGGATGTTGGTGGACGGGTAGAGACTATCTAAACGACTGCATTGCTAAGAACGGCCCAAATCCTGGGACGAGTCCTGGAGACTTAAGGAGACTTTCTGTCACTCAAACTCCAGTGAAAAACCCTCTGCTAACACTGATGTGAAAAACTCTAAAGGAGTAAATAATGATAATAATAATATGGTGCGTTGGGCACTGTAACTAAAGGATTATTAAAAGGAGACTTGCTGTCACTCAAACTGCAGTGAAAAACCCTCTGCTAACACTGATGTGAAAAACTCTAAAGGAGTAAATAATAATAATAATAATAATAATAATAATAATAATAAGAAGAAGAAGAAGAAGAAGAAGAAGAAGAAGAAGAAGAAATACCAGTGCTCTTATACATGGTCTTAAAAGATAAATCAAAAGTATGAGTAGTCGACAGAGCTTTGCTATCGTGCATTAATCCAAAAGTGATGACCACTGAAGGTAACTAAAATATCGCTCAAATGTTTGTATTATAAGCTTGTTTTTGTCGTTGATTTTAATATTATTACAATTACTATTTTTCGGTATAAGAATAACCAGATTGAAATAATCCTTACGAGGTTTAAACTTACAATAGCTGGTTCCCACAAGTCGACTGCCTTAAATAGTGGGAACACATAAATAACCCAGAAATACAAGTCAATTGCTCGGGACCTACAATATCTCTGAATTTCGAAATTAGCATAAATGTGGACTTTTACTAAGTTAAAACTTAAGGAAAGTACAGTCGAGAAGGACAAGAATAAAAAGGAGCAAAATACAGCTTTTCTCTCACTGTTTCGCTCTTTTATTTGTGTAACTAGCTTTGGGGTTCTCTTTGAGAAAATTAGGTCATGTCTGTGTCTGGCGCGCAGGTTTTAAATAGCACCTGGGTCTGGTATAACAACAATATACCACTCATGATAAAAGCGTTGAATCAAAATATGACACAACGTGGGACCTAGGCAATAGGCGTGGGTGTTATGATCGATAGGTGGTCTCCTGTAGCCAATATGGGAGACCCATCCGTCATCCTGCAAATGTTGGTTATTCTTTTTTCAGTTACAAGAATAACGATCTAAGGAACCGCGCAAAGCAGATAGGCCAACACAATAATAAGATTTTAAGAGCAACTCTACATAAAGAGGATATAGAAAAATAATAATAGACGTTTGGCAAGAATGCACTAGTTTTCATACGAGCCAAAACAGGACAATAATAAAGAAAAGCTGGTTTTCTGACCTTGAAATATTACAAATATACAAGAAAACAAATAATGAACAAGATAGTAATACAATATCAGACACACTAAGTATTGACAAACATGAACAGTCTAACCGAAATGAACAACTAACTTCTGCAAATAGAAACACCGCATAACCGAACAGCACACAACCAAACAACACAGAGAAGTCACTAACACAAGAACAAAAAATAAATCTAGAAAATTTAAAGAGAATTATGAATGGAAAAAGACGACCTTGCCATCACTAAGAAAGAAGAGAATAGAAAACAATCAAGACGGTAACGGAAAAAAATAAATCAAGTACTTACATATTTATCAACGAATAATATAACCGAATTAAATGAACTAATCTATGCAGGGGCAAAATTAGTTTCTGAGAAAATTGGGATCCCCTCAAAAAGCACGAAGTAAAAATCAAAACCACGATAGGAAATTCACAGGAAAAACAGGCCAAAATGATAAATAAAGGAAAAACGCAGGAACATGAAATGACAAAAAGGAAAAGACAACACAAGAAAAAAACAATACAACTGGAGGAAATAAATCAAAACGTACCGGCGAAAGAAGGATGATCAAGAAGATATCGAGAAAGGGTAAAACAATACAGACAAAACTGGAAATTCCAAAACAATAAAAGGAATTTCAACCAACAAGTGGGAAAGATGACACAAAAATATACCAGCAACTGGATGCAAAAGAAAGCGACCAAATTTGGACTAAAATATTGTGACCAAGAGAACAAAACAAAAAAGCCGAATCGATTAGCAACAGGAAAAAAGAATTAAAAGGACTCGAAAAAGGCCTGAAAGCGGAAATACGCATCGATTCACACCGAAGATCACTGAAATATATCAAATTAGAAAACGCCAGGCCATGATGGAATACATGGATTCTGGTTCAAGAAATTCACTTCAGACGAGCACTCGAAATGAACAGATGTCTACAAGAAACACACGTACTCAAATGGATGACTAAAGTAAAGACCACATGGATCCAGGAGGCCCCCCCTCAAAGGAACCACTCCAAACAACTACAGACCCATAACCTGCCTACCGATGATGTGGAAAATATTCACTGGACAAATAAGTGAACGGATTTACTGCTGGCTAACAAGCCGCAGATTGTTCCCTAAGGAATAGAAAGAATGCCGCAAAAGATCCAGAGGCACAGGAGATGTACTTTACAAAGATCAGCACATCTTCAACGAGAGCAAGACAAGACGGAAAAATCTAGCAATGGCTTGGATTGTAATGGCTTGATGCTACTTAATATCATTCTCAGAAAATACACTGCCGGATACAAACTTAGTAAATCGCATGAAAAGATCAATTACCTAATGTATATGAACGATATCATGTTGTTTGAAAAAAATGAAAAAGAACTGGAAACTCTAATATATGCACTTAGAATATACAGTCAGGGCATAGGATGTAAATCGGCATAAAAAATGTGCCATGCGAGCAAAGAAAAGCGGCAAACTACACTTAACTGTCGGAATGGAACTGGCAAATCAAGATAAGAGTAAAACGCTCGGTGAAAAGGAAACACAAATACTTCGACATCATGGAAGCTGACACCATCAAACAAGTCGAAAGGAAAGAAAAAATTAAGAAAGTGTATCTCAGGAGAACCAGAAAGCTACTTGGGACAAAACTATGTCGAAGAAACCTTATCAAAGGAATAAATACCTGGGCTGTTTCCCTCGTAAGATATTCGGGAGCTTTCTTGAAGTGGGCCAGAGAAGTACTTAAGAAAATAGAACAAAGAACAAGAAAACTAATGACCATGCATAAGGTATTACATCTCTGAGATGACATTGACAGGCTATATGTATCAAGAAAGGATGGCGGAATAGAACTTGCTAGCACTGAAGACAGCGTTGACGAATCGATACAACGACTCGAGGACTACTTAGAAAAGCGCGGAGAAGGACAAATTACAGCCACCAGAAACAATACTGACAAAATGAAGACCAACTGAACGACAATAACTAGAAAACAAAATTGGGAAGAAAAACAACTCTATGGGCATTTTAAACGGCTCATGAGCAACATCTCATACGAGAAAACCTGGAGTGCTTAAGAAAAGGAAAACCTAAGAGAGAAATGAAATTTCACCTAATAACAGCCCGAAACAACGCAATAAGAACCAATCATCTAAAAGCGAGAATAGATAAAACGCAACTAAATAGTAAATGTAGGTTATGTAGTGATAGAGACGAAATGATCAATCACATAATAAGCGAATGCAGCTAATTGGCTCAGAAGGAATATAAGACTTGACACGACTGGTTGGCAAGGTAATTGACTCAGAGTTGTGCAAGAAATTTAGATTTGACTATACGAATAAATGGTATATGGAAAACCCTGCATTTGTCCTGTAGAATGACACACATAAACTCCTATGGGATTTTGATAGACAAACGGATCACCTTTTAAAGAATGCGAAAAGAATGATAATACCTGGACCTTGCCGCGGAATTGAAAAAAACTGTGGAACATTAAAGTGACAGTTATTCCAGTTGTAATTGCTTCTCATGGTACTGTCACTAAAGGGTTGGTAAAAGGACTAGAGAACTTGGAAATAACAGGACAAGTGAAAAAAATAAACGACAGTATTGCTGACATCGACCAGAATACTGAGAAGAGTGCGGGACACTTTAGCACACTTGTTTCTCAAACTCCAGGGAAAGGCCCTCAGCTAAGATAGATTTGAAAATCTCTCTTACTGAATCCATTATAGAACATTTGACTGATAAAATTCTCAATGGATTTGTGATAAAAACGGATCACCAAATGCCGGCCAGACGCCAGACCATGTGTTAAGTGTATTTTGCTGCTTCGTTATACCAGAGATTAAAAATGAAAGAAAGTGAAAATATATAAAATATTTGGATTTTGTCCGATCGCTGAAAAAACTGACGATCATGAAGGTGATGGTTATTGCAATTGTAGCTGGAACCTTAGAATAGTTCTCAAAGTCTTGGAAAAAAAATGGAAGAACTAGATATCAGAGAAAAAATTGAGACCATACAGGCATTGTTAAGATTGGCTAGAATACTGAGAAGTGTCATGGAAACCTGGGGAGATGTGCTGTCACCCAGACACTAGTGAATTACCACCAGCAAACAGTGGTGGGAAAAACTACTTTTACCATTCATAATTCGACGAAGTCTTTGAAAAAATTGTATTCTGAGTCGTGCCTACAATCGTGATCTCAAAATAGATGTGCAACTTTAAAAAAATCATTTTAGCAATATGTGATATAAAGTGAGCATTTAAATGCTACTTAGGTTAACTTGAGACTGGTATAATATTGTTAGCAATCAGACTCGCTGACCATTGTTCGTTCGATTTTCAGTTGATGCTCTTTTTTTCAGCAAGTCTTAGTAAATGAGAATTTTATTTTAAACCAAGGAGCATCTTTAAAAAATGCCTGAAAATCTGTAAACTTTTCGTGTAATATTCGTCAGTAGAAACTTTTAAAAACTTATAATTAATGGTTCGAACATCTCGCAAGTTTTGCTTTTGAACTAGTAAAGCTGTTGGGACTAGTCCTGGAAGTAGGAGTCAAAAAATTTCCATTTTTTTAAACTTAAAAATGTTTATTTCTTTACAGATGTTCATAGACGTGCTGAAGTTGAGGAAGGGAATGGGCTATTTGAAAATGCCCCACAGGCCACCAAAATATTTATAAATAGTTATTCACCAACTGCGTTTCTACAGATATTATTCAATTAATCTCATTATATGTTGAAAGTATCCCTTTCTGAAATCAACCTCCCTCTCCATTGCCTCCAGATCTGTAACTACGCCCCTGCAAATGTTCGTTAACTTACTACATCCCATTATGTCAGAGATTATTTTATTATTTTATCATCCTTTTATTTAGAGAAAATTGAAAAGGGCCGTATTGAAATGTAAAGAAACGTTATAGAAATACCTATTTTATTGTGTTTAATTGTGGAAATGTATAACATTCGTTAGCTGATTTAAATTTTTATGTCAAGGAAAAAATGTATAAAAGAATGAATAAAAGTTCATATTTGTGAGCGAAATTCATTGGTTCCTTTATAGCTCAGCCTGGGATATTACAAAATTGCTGATATCACCAGTTATACATTGTTCTCGATAGTTTTTATTACATTTCACATGTATCACATATCCATTTCATATATATATATATATATATATATATATATATATATATAAGCAAATGAAATTACTTATCCAACAACTCAGAGTTCCAAGATCCGATCCTCAGGTGATACAACCTGAAAACCAAGCGAAACTTGGTATCGTGAAACTTTAGCTTGTAAGGTAAGTCATCTAAAATATTTATCAATATACATATGGTGAAAAAGATTATTACAAAAAGTCGAACACTACGACTAGCAGATAAAGACGGTTAGGCTTAGTGTATGATGACTCTATTATCCGCAAAGGAACAAGAAATTTCCAAAAGAATGTGTATGCAGAGTTTGACTCGAAGCTGCATTCGAAAGCGAGGTTCAACTTCAGGAGTTCTGGGTATTGTGGAACCAAGTCATAATTTTCATAACTTCCATGTCCACTTTGAACCTGACTGGAAGTATATATAAGGCTTTCTTCTATTGGCTGAATAGATTTGTTGAAATATATTGGTAGCATATATGTATTTATTTACCTCTAGGCACGAGCAGGATACGACACAATGTCAATTTTTAAGAGAAGTTTTACAGGTTCGAATATAAAGTTTTCTTCTTCTAGATTAGCTGTCATACCAAAGTAAAAGATTTCAGTCTGCCCTATTATTTACCCATAGCTAAAGAGGGAATACTTAGATTCATACATTTTCCAAGTTTATTAGAACTGTATAAAATGCAGACAGAAATAATTTAGTAGTATACATGTATTTATTTACCTCGTCGCACGAGTAGGATACAATACAATGTCGATTTTTAAGAGAAGTTTTACCGGCTTGAATTCAAACAGAAATATATTAGTAGTAGAATAGTAGTAGAAAATTCACTTTCAATATTTATTTACAGAAGGTAATAATGATTAGTTACTTAAAGCCATATAATTAGGAGTATGAACATCCTTATACTTCATAGACGTGGGTTGAATAATATCATTGCTTTTCTTTAACAGTGATTGCTTTGGCACTAAAAATAACCTACGGTTTTTGATATGCCATTAATTAAAGAAATCAAATGAGACCAAACCATATAACTGTTTGTAAAATAGAGATTTCGGTATTAAATAACATAACAAAGAGTAACGCATTGTAAAACCACCAACCAAACAAACAAACAAATAAAATTTGGAGTGCATAGAATCACTTTTCGTTTCCATCACTCCCAGGTCCGCTACTTACTCGAGTGGTTAGCACCTGTTAGAATTCCATCTAAAAGTCAAATATATCAGTCAAAAATTATAAATTTTTAAAAGAATACTTTATACTTTATAACTCTGTGCAAATTATATGTATTAGATAAGAATATTTGAAATCATATATTTGTGTGTAGATTACTTGTATGAAGAAGACTTTCTGGAAGTTATATGTTAACAGAAATGATTATTATTATTATTAGTTACTCGATATCCTATAATTGCTTTGAAAATACTGACTTCAATATGAAATAATTAAACCAACCAAAATTTGACTGTGTGCCAAAGTTATATTCTATTGAAAACTAGTCGGCTACAAGAGGCAATGGCTTATTTATCGACAAGTGAAGGTGTTTTATAAAGACTTGATAAATTAAGACTCTTTTTAACACTTGATTTAAGAAGTCTAATGTTTTAGCTGGGAGGAAAACATTCCTTGGAGCGTTTGGTCCACAGTGCAGATTTTTTAGGAATGAAATTCTCAGGAAAACAAATGCGCTAATTGTGCATAGAATTGGTATGTACATATGATGCTATCTGTAAACAGCAAAACGACTTTTTAATAGTAACTCTAGAATCGATGGAACCCATTCTAATCCGGCGCAGAAAGACCTCCATCATTATCATTATCATCATCATCCTTAAGGCATGCCGATTTCACGAATTACTTTGATTCTCCCCTCTCTCACTCTCTCTGTCCCTTTCTTGACTTTTTCGCCTACCTTTCTTATCGGCTATTGTTCTTGAAAAACCCTTCGACAACATCCAGTGTTCTCACAGAGCAGATGAAAGTAAGTTTTTGCTGGTTGGCTAATACCGGTCTGTACATGTGTAGGAGTCCTTAAGAGAACGCCGAAAATGAGTATTTCCTTATTTCTTCAGCAGTTCTCTGCATTTGGCTATTCTTATTTGTATGGTTTACAAGATGGAACATACGTATCCATGCACCTGCTCTTTTCTGGTTTGCTGTATGCTAGCGTATTTCATATATAAATTGCATCATTTTACCAATCTAAACTTTGCTAATAGGTGTGCACCTCTGTGTTGTAACACCATTTATTTGTCGCTGCCTCCCACCAGACACGACTTGACACAAGGTCAAAAGCCCGAAGGCCGATTAAAGTGGGGATAAAGGGGAGGGGAGGTCGGGAACGAGCCGAGACTCGAACCCTGCCGGTCACTTAGTGCAATGTGAGCCTGATGAGGCAAGCAGTTTCACGAACCCAAATGTGGGTCCGGGCACGTATGCCAGTTTACGGCTTAAACTAGACGCATGGTCTAGTGCCGTACAAGGGGGACAAAGGAGACAAAAATGCAGCTCGCCCACCCGAAGGTAGCCTAGTCGAAACTAGGTGCCTAATTAAAGGCCCCAAGTCTGCCATTGTTCCTTTTCCAGAGCCACGCTCTGGACCGAAGTCCAGAACAGGACCCGGAACGCGCCCTCTTTTTCGAGGGTGACCCGAAGGCTCCCTTTTCGATAGCTTACTACACCAAGATGTAGGGGAGGGCACTACTCCTTTCCCTGGATTGCTCCACTTTACCCTTGATCCGTACCTTATAATGCTGAGTGTTAAGCAAGGAGGCATCAAGTACCATTTTTTGAGTCTTTGGTATGACTTGACCTGGGATTGAACCCAGGTCTCCCGAGCCATTGGTGAACACTCTAACCGCTAGGCCAATGTCCGGTGTTGTAACACCAATTTGCTTAGAGTTTTTCCTATATCCTTTAATCTCCCGCGGCTAATATTCGAGCAGTTGGACAGGAGTTTGTTTGGTTGGTTGATTGGATTTAATGGTATATCAACCTCTATAGGTTATTTAATGCCAGAGCCTTTTTACACATATATTATATATATAATTTGTAAATGCAAATGTTTAGGTAGGTGATGTTTGGGTTTATAGCAAATTGACCTCTTAAGGGTCATTGAGTGTTAAGTTCTGTTATGTGTGTGTGTGTGTATATATAAATGTCTAATCATTATGTTTGTTTGGGTTTATAGCAAATCAACATCTATAGGTTATTTAATGCCAAATCCATTTTTATACAAATAAACAGTTCTATTTCAAAAAAGTCAGTTTAGCATTAGTACGCAGTTAAATTGCCAGAAAAGTTCTATTTCAAGCTATTTAGTTTAATCAAACAGTTCTAATTTAAAAAACTCAGTTTAGTATAAGTATAGTTTAGCACACAAAAACAGTTCCATTTTAAACAATTCAGTTTAGCATATTTAGTACATAGTTTAAATGCATATTTAGTACATAGTTTAAATGTTAATAACAGTTTTATTTCAAGCAGGTCAGTTTAGCATAAGTACATAGTTTGATGGGATCTTACCCCTCGGCAGAGATGCTGTCGGTGTATTCTATAACCCCAGCCGACTGGGAAAGCAGAAGTTAGTGACCTCAACTTTATAATATTAGATTTAAAGTATTCATTCTTCTAGACGGATTACACAGTCATGATTAAAAATATTTTGTTTCATTGTGTTCATCAGAATAAAGAGCGAATCTATGCCTCTTTCAAGGACACTTGTACAAAATGAACATACACAACTTTAACGGGAATTTAAATTCATTTTTATCATCGTTTACCGATAAATGACGATATATTTTTAACAGTTTCTTTTCTTGAAGGATATCTTTATAAAAATTACGATCAACCTTTGAGGGATCCATCAATTCCAAGTGCTTCTCAAAGTATCCTTGTAAGGGTAAGGTATTCTCAAAAAAGATTCTGAACCTATATCTAATCGTGGTGTTGCATACTATAATGATCTCAATAATAATAGTAGTACATATACATATACATATACTAACCGATATTGTCGTTTCAGTTACAAACGGGTTTATTAATTTCTGGCTTCGATCCATGGCGACACCAGGAGAGAGACACAATTCTTAAAAGATTATGCTAGCCATACTATGCTGATCGTACCCCAACGCGCAGCGCATTTTGTAATATTTAAGATCTCAGTTCATCTCTGCCGGTCAAGATCCAAAAAACTTACCCGCCGCCGCAACGGTAGAAAATTCAACAGACGTCTTTTCAAAATCCTCAAATTCTCAGGACTATCTCTTTTGGGTATGACGTCATCCACACTCTAGCCCCATTTCCTGTCTGGAGGTTTATTATGACAAATGGTGATTGTCATATCCTTTGCGCACGAGCGAAAAACTGCACCAATTGACTATGCACCTGGACTAAGAGATTCGAATAGTTCAAAGCCTTACCAAACTGAATGATGAAATATAATTAACGAAAAATGATTAATGTAAAAAAAAACATTCCTTAATTATATAACAGTGGGGTTTTAGTTCTCAAGTTATTTTGAGTACCACTTCCTTAACATTACTCACTGGACGAAACTCATTGCATTTCACATAGCACTAATACCCTTGGGAAAGGTATGAATCCAATTATTCTCCCTCCAGCTATGGGTAAATAGTAGGACAGACTCGGTTCTTCAGCCTTGGTGAGGCAACTAGTCTAGGAGAAGGAAAACTCTGAATTAAAACCTGTTAAACTCCGCTGAAAAATTGACCTTGTGTCATATCCTGCCCGTGCGGAGGGGTTGGTAAATAGGAACATTACTCACTGGTATACTCTGACTCGGACTGATATTAGCCGTTAGAGCCGTCCCATCTATGGGACAAACAGATCTGTTTTTAAAATAATCGTATTCGTTGGAACCATGAGAAAAAAAACTCTTACAACTCAACTACATAAAAATGTAAATATAAACTTACAGTGAACACGATTCCCTAACCTCTAGTTATCGACGTATTAACTCACCGTTAAATTCGATCAATCAAATTTTGATCAACCGCAATATGTTCAATATTGATTCTCTTTCTGTTTCTTGTAAGAAAATGATTTTGATAGAATTTTTAAACACATTCCCAATGCAGAAAGCGTTACTAATATGTTTATTATCAAGTAATTCGAATAAGATGTCATGCAGTTCTGTGTGTGGAGGTCGACAGATCAGAAACGAAAGCTAACAGCAGGGTGTAATCTTGTAAATAGAAAACTGAATACGGTCCTATGTATATAAATTATGCATTCAATGAACTGATGCATCTTGACGTCAAAATACTAGTTTCAAAGAAATAACATTACCTTTCCAAATTGTTTTTTTTTCTTTTTTTTACTTAATATCGCAGCATTTGCTTCCCTTTGTTTGTTTTTTGCTACGTTAGTTTTTCTGAATTTAAATGCCGACATGAAATATTATTTAAATATATATGTATAGAATCTTGACACATATTAATGAAGTGTACACTGGTCTTTCAGCAATCAGATCACTTCTCATTACTCATCTTGTCTTCTGATGTGGAAAAGACATTTTTTTTATTCAGCCACGTATAAATCTTTACATGTAATCCAGAGCGTTATTTGATTTATTCAATAAAAATTCATAACAACATCACTCACGGGAGTGTGTATCTAAGCCTCGATCTCATCTCAGACCTTTAGAAGTTTGAATAAAAGTTCAACATTTGACTTATTCACAATGTCTTTTCTACGGAAATGAAAAGGTTCTACAAAATCAGGCACTACTGTCTGTATTGACCCAAGCGCTCCACCACAGAAAAGACGTTGCACAAGTGTATTTTATGTGGAGTAAAGTTATTTTGAATTCAAAGTTTTCTTTCTCTTAGACTGGAGGCCTAATCAAGATTAAATGACCTAACCTGCCCAGAATAAGAGAGGACACATCGTCGAAATGCTCAGAAGACTCTAGTTCCTCATTTAAATTCAGATTTTTCCTTCTCCTTGATTGGTTGACCTACCAAATCTAGAGTTTCTAGTCTGCTCTACAGTTTTCATTTAGCAGGAGGAAATATGAGTATACGCGTTTCTTATAGTCATAAACGCAAAGTGTAACGCAGGTAGCGTCATCGAGAATGGGAACTTAGTTTTGGGAGTCTTTTTTTTTTGGAGGATAACCATAATGTCATGTGCACCTTCAAATTGAATATTCAGTTATTAAAGATTACGGATCTTCCATGTGTTTTTCTCTTTTAATTGTGTAACTTTTATCATGTGGTTGTCCAGTTGGCTGGGGGTGTAAAATATACAGACTGCTAATTTGCTGAGGGGCAAGACCCTACCCTAACGAGTGTCGTGGGTATGACACTAAATAATCTGATGGTGTGGTTCCAGTATTTCTGGAGCTTTAGGGAATGCTGAGTATCCCTTCATTGTCATCGCTCCCAGGTCATCTCTGGCCCGGAGTGGTAACACCTGATAGGGTCCTATCTATGAGTGAAATAGAACTAAACCATGTATTTATGCTAAACTGAATTGTTTGAAATAAACCGTTTTTGTACGCTAAATGGAATTGTTTGAAATAGAACTGTTTTGAAATTTAACCGTGTGTAAACAAAAACTATAATCAAACTAAACTGAATTGTTTGAATTAAAACTGTTTAACTAAACTGAATAGCTTCAAATAGAATTTTTTTTTTTACAATTAAAATGTGTACTTATGCTACACTGAATTGTTCGAAATAGAACTGTTTATTTGTATAAAAATGGATTCAGCATTAAATAACCTATAAATATATTGATATGTCGTAAAACCCAAACAAAAAATTTTATGTTAAGTGACATTTTTCTGTACTAAGTCAACTAAACCTTTTATTTGGATATAATTTGGGACCGTAACGTCGTAGATTTTAATGTTCTCCATGTCCTTAAATATACACAGGAAACAAGAAAATATGTCTCGGAACTAGTTCTGATGAGTATGGAGGATGCTGTACATGCTCAATCCTGTGTTTTTCAGAAAATGTCAACACTGAAGTTCAGAAAGAGTGGATGGATTCGACAAAAATTCATCTTGATGTCAAAACTGTTATATACACATGGGAACGTAGATCTTTCATTTAAACAACTCAGTTGTGCAGATATCTTCGTTCAAATTTTGATTTATAAAATCCATGCTTTGTTTTCTTTATCTCACCACATTTCTATCTATCTATGTATCTATCGATATATATATATATATATATATATATATATATATATATGTCTCTATCGCTGTCCCTCTATCTTTCTCTCTATCTCTCTCTCTCTATATATATACATACATGTGTGTTTGTGTATGTGTGTGTCGTTTACAAAAAATGTGATTACGTCACAGCAATACAAAGTATTAAGCAACAAAAAAATAGATGAAAGACATTATTTAGATTTTTCAATGAAAAATATCTTAGAAATGTATATATATTTATAAACACACACACACACACACACACATATATATATATTTATATATATATATATATATTACTACTGTTAGTAATAAAATTGACAACATTACGTAATCCAAATCTCCCTCTCTGTCTCTCTGTCTCTCTCTTTCTCTCTAATTTTCTGGGGTTTTTTTTGTTTTTTTTTTGCTAATTTTGATGATCACTACTTTTTCCTCCACTTTAGATATATATTTCTAACTTTTTGTGATAATTTAAAAATCATTCACATCTTCAATTTTTGTTTCCTTTCTGATAATATTTTGTTTGCTTTCTTCTTTGTATATATTCATATCTCTCTGTCTCTGTTCTTCCTGTTTAACAAATAGATTCGAAAAGATTTCCGTTGGTACTTTTCCAAGTTTCTGAATTCTCCAGCATAACCTAAATACTGAGCAATACCTAAATAAACTTCTCATGGCGAAACTGTGATAATAGACAATTATATGATTCTTTTATTTAGTTTGGATTTGATTACTTTTATCATTGCGTATGTAAACTACAACTTGTAAATGGAATTACCATAACCAGAAAATCCGGTAAACACTTGCGTGTGACATACAAGAACACTGGAGAGCTTTTTCGTTCTTATTATGTCTCATCAGCAGTGTAGATCGTGATCTCCCCCACGGGAGATCGAACCAGCGACCACAGAATGCAGAGCCGAAACTCTACCGCTGAGTTACAGGACCACATTACACACAAGCTATCCCAAATTAACGATTCGTAGCAATTGCGCGTCCAATTAACCTAAATGTGTCTTGTAAATTATAGCTGTTCTGTTAACAGAGAACACGGTCACCTCCAGGGCCATGACTTCCTAAAAGGATTTGATATACGTATCAGCGTAATTGTTATAACCTCAAGGACAAGGAAAAAGATGTACATTTTCGTTTTTAAGTGGAGGAAATATATAGTAAATTGAATTTTCGGCTATGAATTCTGTGGTCATAAGTTCGATCTCCAGTGGTGGAGATCACGATGGAGATCAGTGCTGATGAGACCTAATAAGGTCGAAACAGCTGTCCAGTATTTCC
The DNA here is from genome assembly GCA_963585895.1 of Sepioteuthis lessoniana. Lineage (NCBI taxonomy): Eukaryota > Metazoa > Mollusca > Cephalopoda > Myopsida > Loliginidae > Sepioteuthis > Sepioteuthis lessoniana. The sequence goes on along the minus strand of OY757905.1, from coordinate 98,367,685 downwards.
GTATGTCGCGCGCTAGAGTTTGCCGGATTTTCGTGTCATGGTAATTCAATTTACAATATAATTCCACTTCTTAAAAAAGAAAATGTACATTTAAAATACAGTTGGCAAAAATTATAGAATTAGCATACATGGAGGATCTTCACCTGTTTTATTTTTCTTAGTAATAAATAAACTAATAACATATAAAACGCAAACGATATTTCCTTTAATGGCTAAACTTTCTGGCTTCATAAAACATACCCTAAACCAAGTAGATTAAACTATTTTGATTAATGCTTTCCTTTTTTACAAATAATGCCGCGGATGAAATTATGGAATTATCCTTTGTCGTGGAAAAATATTGAATATTCTTGTAATTTGATTTACGAAAGCAAATACCATTAGAAGCCAAGATATGCAAATCATTCTACAAATAAAACTCTTTTCTTGCTGACCGCAACAAGCGATCGGGCAAACCAACTGAAAGGAAAAATGGATCTATCAAATGAACTGCCAATTAAGACAATTGATTGGATCATAAAGATTTTATTGGTTCCCTGTCAGGTGTGTTGAAAATTTAGTGTAAATGCTAAAAATGATTAAAGATTGAGTTAAGAGATACAATCTTGGCATGTGGAAAAGGAATAAAAAGTAATATTTTGTGATGAATCAGGAATCTAGATTAGCCAAGTCATGTTGTGCGAACTTTTGCCTGCCGCTTTTCAAATGAAAAAAAAAAATTACTGCCCGAAGAAAACAGGTACATTTCCGAAGTCATTCCTGATAAGAGGTATCATCAAATTTAAAGGGTCCGGGAGGTGGAAATCTTTGACTCAAGAATCAATGCATAGGTATACATTAAAATCCTGAATAATGTCATAATTTCATCATTTCATTGAAAGCTGGTTTCGGTATTTTCTGGACGATAATGTATCCTGTTTCAGAGCACAACCAACTAAAGTCTTTTTTAGGAAAGGCATATAAAATTAATAACATTTTCCTGAAAACAAGCCGGATGTAAGTCCAAATGAACATGTAGACTGTTTTTAATTGTCCATAAGAAATATCCATCCAACAAGATATATTAACTGTTATTTAGTGTGGGTTGGTTTCTTTGTTTAATGACATTTCAATTGCCACCATTTTCGTTGCGAAGAAATATGAGTTTTAAGAAAAACGCCTTTGCCTTGTTTCCTTCACTTTTCACCTGTCGAATGCAGTCGTTTCAGGGCATATCAATCTTCTTACTGCTATTTGGAAAAATTGGAACTACAGTCATTAAAATCTTGAGGACGACAAACTAAGTATTAATTAAATTTTTTTTTTTTTGTCTATGACTCCCATAATTTCCTTTCTGTATTGGATAATATTTTCTTTGCGTGGTTTGGAAAAAGATGAAACAATTCATTTGTGTAATTCAATCCAATATGTTTCAAATAAATTTTATGAAGCAAGAATGTTCAGCAAGTAAATAAATAATGTTATGCGTCTTATCTATAATTAGTTTATTTATTGTTAAATAAAAAAAAAATAATTGTGATTTTTCCATTATTATTACTGTGCCTGCAACTGTGGTCGGGAAGTGGAATGCGATAGAATTATTTCAGGTAGAAAATTGCTGGCTGACACAGTTTAGGTTCTCAAAGTTCCGTAAAAGGCGAGTGGGGTTGAGCCGAGGGAATAACATAAAGAATGGGTTCTTAACAGATTACTTATTCGAAACAACGCTTATGCCATGAACTCAATAATTTTAAAATTTCAGTGTATTCACTTCTGACTCATTTAAATCTCATCCTTCAGCGGGCATTACATACATTTACTCAATCAATAGTAAAAAAAAAAACAAAAAAAAAAACAGTATGCAACTTACAATATTATTACAATTCATCAAATATCTATTCTGCTCACCTTGCAAAGTATTCATTTTTGATTCAGCAAATCTTTTCTAAATTTAAAGAAATCGAAAAGAAATAGAAACTGTAACAATAATTCTGAACTTGATCCAGACATAATAATTCTCAGATTCCGAAATATTCTTTCCAGCGATCTAAGTAATCATTTAGTCAGTTAGGCTTGTTACCATTCTTCGAAGGAAGGCAGTAAAAATAGTTACACAAATACATTCCTGGGTGACTCCAATGGTTTGTAAGTTTGTTTCAATGACCTTGTGTAACGAATTCCTTTGGTACCATAAGTATCATGCCTGCACCTCTGTGGTAGCCTGATCTTAGATAATTAAACAACTTGGATAAATTCAGGGCCACGTCACGTGGTATAACTTTCAGCTAGCAAGGCCAGCAGAACATCATTTGTGGGTTCAGTTCTCTCTGGGTGCTCCATCTTGTGCTGAACTAATCTAACCTTAATTAAGAACAACTAAAATACGGATATTTTTTGCCTTTAAGCCGTTCTTTTTGTAAAAGCAAATCCTCGATTAATGTACGATCCCCGGAGTAACTATTGAGAATCTTTCGTTTAACTTACAGGAAAAATATTTCTTACTTTATGTTAGTAGTTTCTGTTGTCATTTACAAGTTTAGCTTACTTTAGCAGAAGTACGAGAAGAGAGTACACAATGTTCTTTCGTTCAGTCTTCATGATCCGCAAAATATACGAGGCAACTAAGGGTAGAGTTATTGTTGGTTTTAATCAAAAATACCGCGGATGATACAATCTACAAAGAATGCATCAATATATAATTAGAAAATTATTTCAAAGTATTCATTAATTCATCAGCCTCCTTATTTTTCTACCTATTTGTTTATTCATCAAGCTTTATTTAATCATCAATTCTTTTTATATAACGGAGATAACTAACCCTACACCCTTTATAATATCATATATCGTACCAATATCATCAGTGACATTTGTTAGATTGAATAATAAGGATAATGATAATACTAATAACTATAATACTTATAACTATAACTTACAAGTGACATCTCTCACGAGAAAGTGTGGACGTGGTTAAGAAAGGGAAACCTTAAGAGAAATACTGAATCTCTTCTAAAAGCAGCACAAACCAACGCCATGAGGACCATCCATATCAAAACAAGAATAGAAAAGACACAACAAAACAGCAGACATAGGTTATGCAGTAATAGAGACAAAACCATCAATCACATAATAAGCGAATGCAGCAAACTAGCACAGAAAGAGTATAAGTCTAAACACGACTGGTTGGCAAGGTGATCAACTGTTAAATTTGACCATACAAACAAATGGTATATAAACAACACAGCATCTGTCCTGGAGAACGAGATGCACAAACTCCTCTGGGATTTTAAGACGCAAACGGATCATCTATTCTCGAGCAGACGACAGGACTTATTATAATCAACAAAAAAGGGAACTTACCGAATTGTAGACTTTGCTATCTTGCTTGACTACAGTGTACATTGAACTTGCTAGGGAAGTGAAAAAACGGTGAAACATGAAAGTAACGGTTATACCAATTGTCATTGGTGCTCTTGGTACAGTCACCAGTGGTTTGGTACAAGGACTGGAGGACTTGGAAATAAGAGGTCGAGTGGAGACAATCCAAACTTCAGCATTGTTGAGAGCCACCCGAATACTGAGAAGAGTCCAAGAGATTTGAGAAGACTTGTTGTCCCTCTAACTCCAGTAAAAGACCATCGGCTAACACTGATGTGAGATTCTCTGAAGGAGTAATATAATAATAAGATCAATCACATATTATAAGATCAATCACATAATGTACATGGACGATATCAAACTGTTTACCAAAAACGAAAAAGAATTGGAAACCTTAATACACACAGTAAGAATATATAGTCAGGACATAGGGATGGAATCTTTCATAGAAAAATGCACTATGCTTATGACAAAAAGCGGAGACAACACATAACCGAAGGATGGGAACTACACAATCAAGAAAAAATTAAAACGCTCGGAGAAAAGGAACCCTACAAATACTTGGAAATATTGGAGGCTGACAACACCAAAGAAGTGGAGATAAGAAAAATGTAAAAAGAGTATCTCAAGAGAAGGAGAAAGCTACTCGAAACAAGACTATATAGCAGGAACCTTATCCAAGGGATAAATACCTGGGCTGTCCCCCAAGTAACATTCTCGGGACCGTTCTTGACGTGAACCAGAGAAGAGGTTTAACAAATAAACCAGAGACCAAGAAAACTAATGACCATACATAAGGTCTTATATCCCTGATAGGACTATAACTGTCATGAAAAGAAGGAGGAAGAGGACTTGCTACCACTGAAGACAGCGTTGACGCATCAATGCAACAACTCGAAGATTAGAGAGAAAAGCACGGAGGAAGACTGATTACAGCCACCAGAAACAATACTGACAACACGAGAATCAATAGAACGGAAATAACCAGAAATAAAAAAAATGGGAAGAAAACAAGAGGACGAGTGGAGACCATCCAAAGTACATTATTATTGAGGCCAACCAGAATACAAGAAGAACCCTTGAGACTTGAGAAGATTTGCTGTCACTCAAACTCCAATGAGAAATCATGTCTGAAGGTAAAGAAATATTTTGAATTACTCCACACATACGAGTATATACGCGCATATAAACATACACTCACTTACACATACATACACACTCACACATACATACACAAACAAATGTGTGCGTGTGTACAAATATATATGTGTGTGTACATTGATTATTGTTTGCATATATGAGGTAATTGTATGGTGTGGTTCAGGAAAAATAAGTATATACATCATCATCATCATCATATCGCGCTGGTAGCACCGATATCCCTGACCCTCTCTCGCCACTCCTCCCTATCGCTCATCGCCCTAGGTAGGTCTTCAGGACAACATCCTGCATCCTCACATAGCTGCTGAATGTACGTTCGAGCTGGTCGTCCTGCTTTTGCGCGGCCATGTGTGGGGATCCATAAGAGTACATCTCTTAGGAGTTCATCTCTGCTTCTCCAGCAGTGTCCTGCATGTCTGGTTCGTCTAACTTGAATAGTTTTCGTGATAGGGGGCAGGTGGCCGTACAGTTGGTGTCTTGTGGGGTGTTGCTGCCAGGACTTGTTCAGGATTGCACGCAGCATTCTTGTGTAAGCATATACATGGTATATATATATGGTATATATATATATATATATATATAGAGAGAGAGAGAGAGAGAGAGAGAGAGTGAGTGAGAGAAAAAGAGAGAGAGTGAGTGAGATAAATATATATATATATATATATAGAGAGAGAGACAGACAGACAAAGAGTTTAGCAAATGTATCTGATTTGTCACACTTTGTTTCAATATTTTCAAATAGTCAATTAAAAGACATTTGGGAAAACCGTGGATTATTTTTGGCATTTAATTCTCATCGAGATCAAAGAAAAAAAACTAATCCTTGCTTACTCTCTTAATGCACGAGGGTCTCTTTTCTTTAAAATAGTCAATTCTTTCTACGAATTACAATAAATAGCTCGAGGCAGTTTATTCCCCGAAAAGATATTCATTAATTTAATATATATCTACCCGCTCAGTTTTCAAGGATATTAATATATTCGATAGTTTAGATTCTCATATGTTTTTGTAAGATGATACGCTTTGTAAAATGAAGAATTATGAAAAAAACATTGAAAATGTCAAAATCTGTTTCAAGATTTCAGATATGTTAAAAGATTTAAGATTTTGTTATCTTAAACAAAAATTGTTTTATAAAAACTGTGAAACTGTTGGATCGATGTTGTTGACGACTATTCATTATCATATTATATATTTTGGCGAGAGAAAAATGTGGATGGGCAAAAATGAATATCAAATTACGCCACCTCGTTATTAGTAAGAAAATAAATGCAAAATGATCAATAACGTTAAGTTTTCTAGGGTAGTGTAATCCTAAGTGTGTGGAATTGATTTCATGGTTATTCGACCACTAATAGCCGAGTTATGAGTGCTTTTCAATAATCCCAACTAAGAAAGTCTTTAGAATCTAACAAAAACCACAACAGTTATTCTTTTGTCTTTCAATATTTCAAGATCATATCAAGGCCGAAAAATGTAAGCTGTCCATAAATGTTACATTCTAAAGAAGGCCGACCGTAGTCGAAGATGACTGGAAGTCTCCATTTTCAATAGCTATAACACCAAGGTGTATGGAAGGGCTCTGCTCCTTCCTTTGAATGATCCACTTGCCCTTGATCAACACTTTTTAGCAAAGAGCCATCAAGAACTATTTTTGAGTCTTTGGTCTGACATGACCTAAGATTGTACCATGTCTCCCGGATGATTGGCGAACACGCTACCCACTATGCTAAAAGGCCGGTAATAAAAAAAAATTCCTTTCCACTAAAAAAGGACGATGTCCCGCAGAAACTAACGGACGCAGACTATGCAGATGACATAGCACCTCTTTCAAAAACACCTGCCCTATGCTGCATATTCTGAAGAAGACAGCAGAAGACGTTGGTCTCTACGTGAACGCAAACAAAACGACGTACATGCTATTTCTGCTCTAAACGGCGGTCCTCTGAAATTAGATGACAATTTCATGTACTTCTACAGCAGCGTCTTATCGACTGAAAGTGATATCATTATTTGCTTCGCGGAGGCAAGGAATGTTATTGATAGGCTATCGATCATATGGACGTCTGATCAATCCGATAGCATAAAAAGGAATTTCTTCCAAGCAGTGGTTGTGTCAATAGTACTGATTGGATGTACCACATGGACGCTGAAAAAACGCCCAAAAAGCAAGATGAAAACTGCACAAGAATGCTAAGAAATATAATGAACCATTCCTGGAAGCAACATCCCACACAACAACATCAGTACGGCCACATACGCGCATCAATAAAACTATCCATTTGGAACGCAGATATGCATGACACATCTGGAGAAGCAAGGGCAAACTCAAATGAGGTTCTCCTATGAAGCCTAACAAGTGGATGTGCCATTGCTGGCCAACCAGCAAGAACAGCTCTGTGCATATACGGGGTGCAGTTTTGAAGACTTTCTAGGAACATTGCTGGAATAATGGACGATTGGAAGTGATGGAGAACCAGAATCAGGAAAATCCGTGCAAGCAGTGGGACTTAATGATGATGATAACATTGGTAAAATAATGATAAATCAGGTGAAAGGGAACAGAAATATACTAATATATATATATTTTTCCTTATAAACAAACGAGATAAAATAATTTTGATGAAGGTTTCACTGAGATGGAGCCCCACGTAAAAATGAAAAAGTGAAATCAAATAATCAATTGATAAATTATTTAATAATTTTTATAAAATATATCAAAGAACCTTGACATAATTGTACTGTCATATGTGATGTTATACCCTTCACTCAGGTAACCGTACTATCTTTATCCATCTATCTATCTATCTATCTAACTTTCTATTTACATATATATATATATATATATATATACGAGGATCATTAAATAAGTTTACAGACTTTTTTCATATGGGCACTTTTATTGACAGTACACTCATAAAACTCAACCCCAATTCGAAGTAATCTCCTCCAGCTGCAATGCACTTGTTGTACAGTTCCATCAACAACTGGAAGACCCCGTGGAAGTCCTCTTGTGTGAGCATGTCAATGACCTTGATCACAGCTTCTTTCATCTCCTCAATTATCTCATAACGACAGCCTCTGAGCTTAGGAAATAACCAAAAATCACAGGGAGCCAGGTCTGGACTATAGGGAGGGTGGCGAACTGTCCTGATGCCCATCATGGTCAACTAGTTTGTGTCAATGATGGAGTTGTGGACTGGTGCATTGTCCGGGTGGAAATGCCACTGACCCAATTTCAAGAGTGCTGGCCTCTTCCCAAGGAATCTCTTCCAGAACTCCCTTAAAACCTCAAAATAGTAACCCTATCCCTAATCCTTTGTCCAATTAACTCTGGTGTTCTGACTTCCTTTCTCCTCCCACACCTCTCATCATCCCTCACAGACTCCGTGCCTTTCTTGAATCTCTTATGCCACTCAAAAACTGATACTCGATTCATGCAAGATGGTCGAAAAGCAGTCTGAAGCATTCCATACGTTTCTGTGGCATTTTTTTCCAAGTTTAAAGCAGAATGTTATTGCAAATCGTTCTTCGAAATTGCATTTTTGAAATTCACCAGCAGTGACAATCTAGGCTTTAGTAGGGTCTATTCCAATTTCTGCAGTAGCGGTTCATTTGAACCTGAAATCATAACAATTGGTCTGTAATCTCATAAGATGTAAAGCAATAACATTGAATTTTCAAGAGTCTACAACAATTGTAAATGCCTGTACAAAATAGTCTGGAAACTTATTGAATGCACCACGTATATATATATATATATATATATATATATATATATATATATATATATATATATATATATATATATATATATATTAAATTACTTATTGAATAACAGCACTTACGGTAAGGGAAAAAAACGCAAGTAATTCGAAGATAAAAATATACAACGAATCACTGTCTACGGGAAAAATATATATATATTGGAAAAAAAAAGAAAAGGCCAACCTTGTCACACCAATTGAAAAAAATGAACAGATACGCAATCGATTAGTCAAAAGAAAAAAAACGTAAATTGCTGCTAGGCTACAAGTACAAAAAGTGCTCAATACAAAGTAGAGCAAAATAGTTATATATATAAGTAATTGATGTTTTGTTAACTATTCAATAAGTTTGATGGTGTAAAAAGACAGAGAGTATAATTTATAATTAAGATCATTACTAAAACTGGTATCGGGGAAAACATTTCCATAAAAAAGCTAAAGGGAAACGTACTACTTTAAAAAATATCAACCAATAACACATACCTAGCCAAAAGAAGAAAAAAAACAACAACAACATAATTCCTTACGCTAAACGTAGGAGTGCTCAATGCACTAAGGAGAACGACATATGTATGCCTGCAGAATCAGAAAAAAAAAACTACCAAGGTTTCATCCAAACGGATCATCCAGGACGTTTACGACTAAAGAAGAGTAGGACGAAACTACATTTTACTGATTTAGACGAAAATTATTACAAATTATTTAATTATTTTTTTTTTGTAATAATTTCTATTTCAGCTGACCTTTATTTTTTAAGATGTTACATCTGTATCTTCATACAAAGAAATAAGGAAATATTTCTAATGAAACTTTAGAAAAATCCACAAAATTCCGGCCACCCTATCTCCTTAATCCAAATTTCATAAATTTTTTAATATAAAGACCAGACCATTTGTTTTTCCAGTCTGATTGAAAAATGATATTTAATTCCTGTAACAAGATGTATTAATTGTTGTCTCCTCTTTCCTTTTCACCTCATTTTTATATAATGACAAAACAAATTTTAAACCCAAATGAAGGAAATAAATAAAGATAAAGGAATAAAGGAATTTGGAAAAAGAAAATTATTTACTATAAATAACTTACATGGGTATTAATAACCTCTTAACAAAATTAGATTATATTATAACATATTATATTGAATATTAATATTATGCTATCAAAAAAACTAATTTTCATACTATAATTTTTATAATATTCAATTTAATTGATCACATTAATAAAGTAAAAGTAAAAATTATACCAGTTTCTGTTAAGATTATTAACTAAGATTATAAACAAATACAACATAATATTATAAATCCCCAAGGTTACAATTATATCTTACGCATTATCATAATATTATTTATATTATTACTACGCTTCAAATCCTTAAATTTATAAATCATAATTGATAATCAAATACTATAAATTATCACAAATTACTATTCATAATATAACTATTCAAACACAATTTTTTTTATTATTCTTATGAATAAAATCCTACCAAACATCATAGATAATACCATGTTGAGAATCATGATCGCAGTTAATATTACTATTACAATTATCATTCTAATCATCAAACCTAACAATATTATAAACTAATCATCGACTCATTATTATTATATTATTAGCAACACCAATGCCAACAAAAACAATAACAGACATTAACAACTACTACAATGTTATTACGTTATATCAATAATTAACAATTGATAATTTTTACCAATGACAATCATTCTAAGTAATGTTAATAGCTATTATCATGCACTGCATTTTAACAAAATTGTTATTCATAATATGCACTCTGTAATCAATATAAATACTATACCCAACATACCAATTGCATAATTTTAATTAAAAAAAACAATTGATTAAAACATTAGAATTAATTTAAATCATATCTTAAAATATATATTCTCAAACCCAAAGTACATATTTGCCTAGTCGGCTGAAGCTGTAGAATACACTGATTGCACCTCTGCAGAGGAGTAAGATGCCCACAACGAGTGTCCTAGATATGACTCTAAACAATCTGATGGTGAGGTTCCACTGATGCTGGAGCTTTGAGGAATACGGAGTACCCCTTTATTGCCATCCCTCCCAGGTCCACTCTGGACCGGTGTGATAGAACCTGATAGGGCCCGTTTTATGGGTTAAATAGAACTAACGGCATATTTATGATAAACTGAATTGTTAGATTAAACTAAATAGCTTGAAATAGAAATGTTTTGACAATTAAACTATACTTACATTTAAACTTCGTGCTCATGCTAAACTGAATTATTTGAAATAGAACTGTTTTTTGACATTGAAACTGTATTTACACTAAACTGAATTGTTTAACATAGAACTGTTGACATTGACATTTAACTGTGTGTTGACAAAATCTAAACAGAATTAGCTGAATTAGAACTGCTTCACTAAACGGAATTGATTGAAATAGAAATGTTTTTTCACAATTAAACTGTGCTTATATTTAAACTCTATAGTTCTGCTAAACTGAATTATTTGAAATGGAACTGTTTTTGACATTGGAACTGTACTCACACTAAACTGAATTGTTATATATAACTGCTTGAATTGTTTGAAAAAGAAATATTTTTGACAGACTGTGTACTCATGCTAAACTGAATTGTTTTAAATAGAACTGATTATTTACATAAAAATGGATTTGGCGTTAAATAACCTACAATGTTTGATATGCCATAAAACCCAACAAACCAAACCAAACCAAAGTACATATAATTTGATTAAAATAAAAATATATATGTATATGATATGAAAAAAAAATTTCCCAAAAAGACTTAAGTCATTTTACATAAGCTTATATCCATTTCCATGATTTTGTAATTTACTGGTATTCCTATATTTTATAATAATATTTTTTCTTCTAGTCAGAGATTATATCTAATTCAGCTATTACTTAGGGTGGTTGAACTTTTAATAAAATTCCATATAACTAATGATATAAGGCCACTATCTTTCAATCTCCAGAACTATTTAGCAAGCAAGGTCTGCTTGGTTTCTTAAAGAAGAGTTAGAAAAAGAATGCCTATGACTATAAACCACAGCTTCAAATCCAACAGAAATTCCAAAGTATATCTTTATGTCCTTTCCGTTTTCCATTGGGAAAATGGTTACCTTGTACACTACATTCTCAGAATTACATTTACCACCAACAGGCCATTATTCTCTAACCCTGTTATTACATAATGGTTTACTCAAAACTTGTCTATCAACATCTGATTTTTCGACTAAATTTTTATTATAGTTGCTAATGATTTTGTATAAATTATTAGTGCATGAATAACTCATTTTAATTGTTTTCCAGTTAACATTTTTTCAATGGGTTATTTCCATTGAAATGTTTATCTATAAGCCTTAGGAAGTACTTACATATATTTATAGTTGATGATTTACAAAAACGAGAGAGAACCATATTACGCTTCCTTTTACTGTGTATTGTTTTATTATTTCTACAGCTGCTATCATTGTTATTCCTGTCACAAGTGTTATTCAACTGATTATTTGTCTCACCATTCAACGTACTATTATTACTATTATTATCATTATTATTTTACTCCTTGAAAGGTTTTCCCATCAGCTTTAGCTGATAGTTTCCCCCTGGAGCTTGGGTAACAGCAAGTCTCCTCAAGCCTCCAGGACACTTCTCAGTATTCTGGCCGATCCCAACAATGCAGTAGCTTGGGTAGTCTCCATCCGTCCTGTTATTTTCAAGTCCTTCAGTCCTTGTTTACATCCTTTGGTGACTATGAAGGCCACCAATGGCTTGTATCTAAAAGCCCAGAGGAGTTTTTGCGTGTCATTGTCCCGGATAAATTCTGGATTGTGCAGATACATTTGTTCGTATGGTCAAACTTCAATTTCTTGCACAATAGCCAGTTGATCACCTTGCCCTCCCAGTCATGCCTAGTTTTATACTCTTTCTGTGCTAATTTGCTGCGTTTGCTTATGTGATTGATCGATTCCTCTCCATCACCACGTAACTTACATTTGCTGTTTTGCTGCATCTTATCTATTCTCGTTTTGATATGGTTAGTCCTTATGGCATTGTGCTGCTAAATAAAGAAATTCATTATCATTATTATTATTATAATTATTATTATCATTATTATTATTGTTATAAATATACATGTGTGTGTATGTGTGTGTGTGTGTGTGTGTACAGACGTAAGAGCATACAATTTTCAAAATAGCCGTACTATAAATAGTTTTTACATGAAACGGAATTGTGCTATTTGGATTTGATGTAATCATCAGAGATATAATTTTCAATCAATGGTTATTGTGTTATTATCTTGTAAAAACATCATAGCAAGCTGTGAGTTTCTCTACTGTAAGCTGTAATAAGATGAAGTAAATAGTTTAAGTTTTAAACTTTACAAAGACTGATATTTTTGATTTTATTCATTGAGTTTAAGTGACATACAATTTTAATTTATGCATATATATATATATATATATATATATATATATATATATATATATATATATGTATATACATATATATATATATATATATATATATATATATATATATATATATACTGTCTTTGAGACTGGGCCAGAAGAAAGCAATAAAATCGATAAGAAAGTAGTATTTTTCTGAGGCCACAAGTCTGACTTTTTTCAGTCATATTTCGTCATCTCTTAATCATGCCTTTGTCTCTTCGACAAATTTATCTGAAACCACGCAAAGCCATATGTATATATATATATATATATATATATAGGTGTGTGTGTGTATGTGTGTGTAATTATGTATTTATGTATGTATGTATTGACATAATTAAAATATTTAGATTTATATAAACACATTTTTACGAACTTTGTTTCTTAGAGTAGCTAAAAAGCTTGTCTAAGACATAAACACTTGGATGACAGTAAAACAGTGTAATTTTTTCAATATATATTAATGACTCAAGTGATTTGTAAATTTTTTTGGCTTTATCTTTTTTTGTTTTATTTTATTTTTGTCTGCCATCCTATTCCTAATGAGCAATAATTCATTATTTTCTTACTTCTAGATCTTGAAGCATAAAGTTAATTAAGAATATTTAATTAAATATGAATTATTATTTTTAGGAAGATAAATCATTCAATATTTCTTTGACTTTGATGTATTGACATTTAAATTCATTAGGATTCTTCACATCAGACTGCAATATGGCTTTCCGCTAATTAACCATTATTTCTTGATGGTTGGTTGGATATTATGGCATATCAATCTTTGTAGGTCATTTAATGCGAAATCCATTTTATACAAATAATCAGTTCTCTTTCAAACAATTCATTTGAGTATGAATGTACTGTTTAATGGTGAAAAACATTTCTCTTTCAACATATTCAGTTTAGTCAAACAGTTCTATTTCAAACAATCCTATTAAGTATAAGTATAGATTTCGTTTCCATTCAGTAAGATCTCAAAACTTAAATTTTAAACATTTCAGTTTAGTGTAAGTACAGTTTCAATGTCACAAACAGATCCATTTCAAACAATTCAGTTTAACATAAGTACACAGTTAATTGTCAAAAACGTTTCTATTTGAAGATATTTAGATTAGTCAAGTAGTTCTATTTCAAACAATTAAGTTTAGCATAAGTACATAGTTCTTTTTTCTATTTGACCCATTGATAAACCCTATCAGGTCCTACAACTTCAGGTCAGAGTGGAGCTGGGAGTAATGGCAATGAAGGGGTGCTCCGCATTCCTAGAACCTCACCATCAGATTGTTTAGTGTCATATCTAGGACACTCGTTGGAGGTCTTACTCCTCTGCATAGAAGCAGTCGGTGTATTGTACTGCCCCAGCCGACAGGGCAAAATATTTCAAGAGTCTCTCTCCTGATAGTTCATACTTTCAAAATAAGGAACAATTTACTTTTGTTAAATTCATACTTAATGCAGAATGAGTTAGCTCACTGAAATCGGTAAGTGTTCAAGTCATATAGCCTTATCATTACCAATTATTAATATCATAAGAAATATAGATATATTTATATGGGTATACCCACGAAACAAGGTTTATTTGCATATATAAATAAATGTAGGCACATGTGTATATTTTCATATTTACAGTATTCATATCGAAATTTCTCTGGGAATATTGTGTACATTCATTGATACGTCAAGTCACTTTTGGTTTAATTTCTGTTTGACGTATAAAGCTGTTAGAAATGTACATTTGATTTTATATAAAGTCCTGTTAAAACTGACTTTTTGTCACTTTGATGCATAGTGACCTTTGGCAGATCCGTCAGTTAGAGACTTTAATACGGGATATTCCAGCTGTGTAAACAGGAGAACAGCAGAAGCAGGCCATGTGGGTTGACAACCGGAAGGAATGCATTGGCGTTTTGAAATAATATATACACACAGAAAGAACGGTCATTCGAGCAGTCAGAAGGTATTCGGTCAGTCAAGAGATTTGGAAAGCAGTCAGCGAGTGCCCAGAGTGTTGAGAAATGCGGCTCACGGCTAAGAACATCCCGTCAAAGACAGAAAGCCCTGAATCACAATTGAGTTTAGAATTTATGGAGTCAATCGTAGCATTCCTCCGTTTGGCTTAGTCCGAGTCCTATGTCCAAGTCCCCCCTCTCTCTCTCTCTCTCTCTCTCTCTCTCTCTCTCTCTCTCTCTCTCTCTCTTACAGCAAATTTCGGACCTTTTGAGTTATAAGAAAAGTTTTATCTTTATAAACGAAAGCGTTATTGTCCCTTCATTATGCCAGTACGTAACATGGAGGTTTGTGATACAAATCGCTTTTTAAATTCTTCTAATACATATTGATGTATACCTTTCCTACATCGATGATTTTTTTACCAATAAGATTTTTGCTTGTTCCTGGAATTGAAGGAAACATTGGAAAAAATTGTTTTAGCAGAATCAATAAAAAAAACAATAAGTGGAGACTTTGGCAAAAAGTATACAAAATAATTCCATTCTGAAGAGAAGCAAAAGAAAGCAGTAAATATTGAAACATAAAAACAAAAAGGTGTTATTTCAAACAGAAGTAAAAAAAAATAAAATAAAAGTATTTTTTTTAAACAAATAAATGGTTACCTTGACAAAAAAGAAGACAAAATTATGTTATTCTGCAGAGATGTAAGAGGAAAGCACTAAATAGTGACACTGTTAAAAATAAGACGAAAATGTTGTTATTTTGAACAGATGTAAAAAAAAAAAAAAAAAGGGGAAGAAAGCACAAAATGGTATCCCTGTCAGAAAGAAAACAAAATAGTGTTCTGCTGAACAGAAGTAAAACCAAAGCACTAACTGGTGAAACGGGTAAAAATAGAACGAAAAGGTTGGTATTTTGAACAGATGTATAAAAAAAAAGAAAAAAAAAAAAAAGAAAAAGCACAAAATTGTAACCCTGTCAAAAAAAGAAAATAGAGTTCTGCTGAACAGAAGTAAAACAAACTCACTAAATGGTGATACAGTTATTAAAAAAAACAATGAAAAAGTGTTATTTGAACAGATGTTAAATGTTTTAAAAATTAACCAAAAAAAAAAAAACAAAAAAAACAAAAAAACAAATGCACTAAATGGTAACTGTGAAAAAGAAAACAAAATAGTGTTGTGCTGAAACAGACGTAAAAAGAAAGCACTAAATGGCAACTCAGTCAAAAAGAAAACAAAAGAGTGTTATTCTGAACACTAGAAAAATCAAAGCACTAAATGATGATGGTGTAAAAACAAAACGAAAAAAGTTCTTATTTTGAACGGATGGAAAGAAAGCACTAAATGGTGACGCTGTCAAAAAGAAAACAAAATCATGTAACTATGTACAGAAGTAAAACGAAAGCACTAAATACTAACACTGAAAAAAATAGAGTTATTCTGAACAAAATAAAAACAAAAACAAATCAAAAATAATAAAAGAAACAAAACACTCAAAAAAGCAGAAAATGGGATCCCTGTCAGAAAAAAAAATTCGTAACAGAAGTAAAAAGAAAGTACTGAATAGTGACTGTTAAAAACAAAACAAAAGAGCTGTTTTTTGATTAAAAAAAAAAAACTACAAAAAACAAAAACAGATCAAAACAAAAGCGCTAAATGCTGACCCTATCAAAAAGCAAACAGAATAAAATTATTCTGAATAGAAATAAATAAGGGGAAAAAAGCACTAAATCGTGACACTTGAAAGCAAAACAAAAATGTGTTTTTTTTTTAACAGAATTCATTTTGAAATGCACTTTTATAGTGAAACTACTAAAAATAAAATAAAAAGTGTGCTTTTGAATAAAAGGAAATTTACTTCTTATTTTTACCGCTTTTATTATTCTATTTGTTTTAAAACTTGATGTATGAAAGTTGAAAACTATCTATTAATCAACCGTCGCAATTAATTCATTTTTAATCTACTTATTTATTGGTGATAGTATATAGTTATTTGGCCTAATGTGTAGAGTGTTCGCCAATGGCTCGGGAGACTGGATTTCAATTCCAGGTCGAGTCATACCAAAGACTTAAAAAAAGGTACTTGATTCCGCCTTGTTTAACACTCCCCATCATAAGGTAAGGATCAAGGGTAAAGTTGAGCAATCTAGGGAATGGAGTAGCGCCCTCCCCCTCCACCTCAGTGTCGTAGCACTTGAAAAGGGAGCCTTCTCGTCACCCTCGATTAAAGTCGCTAACTTTACTTACTTTATATAGTTGTATGGTTCGGAGGTTAATATTAGTTATATGTAAAAAATACTAAAAGAAAAAAAATCAAACAACTTCATGTCTATGTACATTCATGCAATAGTTTGTATTTGACTGAATTTCTTTAACACATATATACAAGTTTCACATATATTTACTCACATCCGTCAACACACGCCCACACACACGCATACACGCATGCATACACATAATATCATGGCAACAAACGAAATTCATCGTGTTTATGACCCATTATTTAATGTTACCATATTTTCTATTTCTTAAGAAGTATTGAATTTTGCCGTTACAAGTGTTCTTGGCTCGAGCCAGTCTTAGGAGTACTCAAACTTTTATGTTTCTTACAGCACTCAAACTAAATCCATGACCAACAAAGTGGCTTTTGTCATCAAGTTACAAGACATTCCATGTCGGCTTGTCCGATAAATTTTATTTCAGCCCGGACTTAATCCTAAAGACTGCAGACGCCACCAAAAAAAAAAAAAAAAAAAAAAGAGAAATAGAAAATAAAATTACATCTCCAAGTCTCTCTCTCTCTCTCTCTTTCTCTCTCTCTCTCTCTGTTCTATTTACATCTTTAACTAGCAATATCTTTAACATTGCCCGACACAAAAATTATTTTTGTTAACATAAACTTTTATTCATTTTACATTCGCATCCATATTCAGTGTTGCAAAGGAAATGTCGTAACATTTGTAATACAAATACTGTTTTTGTCTGTATTATTATTTTAAGAAAAATAGGCCTATTCATTGTTGACTATCAGCCATCCCAAACTTTGAACGACTTAGAATTCACCAAATTATTTTACCAAGACAATCATTAACAGTACGCACATTTCCATAAAGATGTAAGTACACTTAAGTCTGTGACAGTGGCATTCTTATTCACTCTTATATATATAAATATATATATATATATATATATATATATATATATATATATATATATATATATATATAAATATATATAAACCTTCCTCATTGCATGAGCAGGATGCGATACAAGGTAAATTTTAAGCAGAGATTAATTGGTTTAAATAACGAGTTTTTTTTCCTAGATCATTTACCATGACAAAAATAAAGAGCCCACTCTGCTCTACAATTTACACATAACTGGAGGGAGGATAGTTGGATTCATACACAATGGTATTAGGTCCAGATGATATGCAAAGAGCTTCATCCGTGATTTGAACTCTGGTCACAGTATCTATATCCTATAACAATAACCATCATACTATGAACACTTACAATATATATATATATATATATATATATATATATATATATATAACTATACAAGTTCGACGAACCAGACACGCAGGACACTGCTGGAGAAGCAAGGACGAGCTCATAAGCGATGTACTCCTGTGGACCCCCACACATGGATGTGCAAGAGTGGGACGACCAGCACGAACTTACATACAGCAGCTATGTGAGGACACGGGATTTAACCCTGAAGACCTGCCGGAGGCGATGAATGATAGGGAGAAATGGCGAGAGACGGTCAGGGATATCCGCGCAGGCGGCGCGACATGATGATGATATATATATATATATATATATATATATATATATATATATATATATATATATATATATATATACATTATGTGTGTAAGTGTGTGTTATTGGTAAGCTATCGTCACTTTAAATTATTAATTTCGTGCATATGCTTTTTTTCATGTTTTCTATACTGTGCATCAAACTTGTGTCTGTTGGTTACTGTCTGTGAATAAAGCAGCATCGTGACGTAATTAACTCTTCCACAAATTTGAAAACGGCATCTTGTACTGCTTGTCATTCATGGCGGATGCACTAATATGAATATTTCAGAGTGTTTGTCTGTTAATTTGATTCGTATTCATATAGAGAAAAATCAAACGACCAGTTAACATGATGGTGTTTGAGGTGGTCTCTAGCGATAGTGACGTTATACCTCAATCCCTCTTCTCACAGAGCCTTAGACTCCACACAGAGGTCTATATCAATTCCTGGTTGAGGTATTGTTAAGCTGGATCGAGTGGGTGGTTGTGGTTGACCCTACTGCTGCTAACAGGACTTTGAACCATGCCACACAAGGAGGAGAACATAGCCTTGGTTGAAAGATAATTTCTGCGACCGCATCACCCTTAGCGTCCGGTTGCCTAACTTCCCAGATTGCGATCCCCTTGATTATTATGTTTTAGTTGCGGTTAAGAGGGGGACCAAAATAACTCCGTGCAACACCAAAGATGAACTGAAGGCAAGAATAATGGCAGCATTTACCCATTTAAACAAGGAGACTGTCGAAAAGTCTTACAGAAAATTTAGATGTCGTTTGGAGTCTGTGGTTGAAAATAATGGCGATTACTTTTAATAAATCTAGTCGATGCTATTCAAGATTTTCATGTAATTTGGGTAAATATATCTGATAAAGTAAGAATTCGGTGTTATTTTTTATTTTTGTGTAATTTGAACAACTATTTACACATCGCTACTTATATATATATATATATATATATATAGGGACAGTCAGTCATACTAAATCTTTGTTAAAATACTGTTGACTCAGAGTAAACGGCGTTTGGTGCAATTAGTTTCTCGCTGATGTGGTCATTAGAACAAGAGCTCATTTTTCTACGCTATTCAAAATTTGCATATGATCTATCAGTGATATTGAGTACTCTGTATCTATCTGTGTAGTGTATTTATTATTATTATTATTATTATTATTATTATTATTATTATTATTATTATTATTATTTCTTGAGAGTTTTTCACATCGGCGTTAGCTGATAGACTTTTACTGGAGTTTGAATAACAGCAAGTCTCCTCAGGCCTTTAGGACTCTTCTCAGTATTCTGGCCGATCTCAATAATACTGTAGTTTAGATAGTCTCACTTTATCCTCGTAATTCCAAATCCTTCAATCTATTTATCAATCCTTTGGTGACTACGAAGAACACGAATTATAATTGGTATAATCGTCACTTACATGTTTCACAGTTTTTTTTCTATTCCATAACAATGTTCAGGTACTTATCCTACTTATCCCTTTTTTTTTAAATTTTACTCTGTGGTCAGACGCGACAGTAAAGTCCACAATCCTGCAACTTTTTTTTTTGTGGTTGGTTATTATAAGTTCTGGTTGTCGGGCCGAGATTAGGGAATCCCATTTTGTGTCTCATTTTTGAGGATAGGTGCTAGATTTTGCATATACCATGTGTTCGTATGATCAAATTTAAATCTCTTGCAGAATTCCCAATTGATCACGTGCCCCACACATTTATGTCTTGTTTTATAACTATCATTATTATTCACTCATTAGGTTTTTCACATCAGCGTTAGCTGATGGTCTTTCCCTGGGGTTTGAGTGAAAGCAAGTCTCTTCAAATCTCCAGGACTTTTCTCAGTATTCTGGCCGTTCTCAATAATGTAGTAGTTTAGATGGTCTCCACTCGGCCGCCAACTTCCAAGTCTTCCAGTCCCTTTAATAATCTTTTTGTATGTAACTGTCGTCTTAACTTTCTGCAACAATTGCATTTTTTAACTTGTTTTTGTTTACACCTCTTCTTTTTCAGGTCGCTCAGCTATGTGCACTGACGAATAAATAAAGTTGAAATTGTTGATTCAGTTAGGGAAAACTCTGTTCCAGTCACTTGAAATGCTTCAGCAAATTTATAAATATAACACCATCTCCCACACACGTGTTTTTGAGTGGGAAAAAAAAGGTTCAAAGAAGGTCAAGAGGTAGTGAAAGATGACTCCAGGAGCGGGAAATATTCAGAAAACAGGGCTGAGGTAAATATAGAGCGGATAAGGCAAATAGGCCATTGATCTAATGGGTAGAGTGATTGCCCATAGTTTAGGAGACCAGGGTTCAATCCCAGGTCGAGTCATACCAAAGACTCAAAAAAATGGTACTTGATACCGCCTTGCTTAACACTCAGCATTTTAAGGTACGGATCAAAGGTAAAGTGGAGCAATCCAGGAAATTGATTAGCGCCCACTACATCTTGATATAGTAGCTATTGAAAAGGGTACCTTCGGGTCGCCCACGACTACGGTTACCAACTTTTTAAAACTTAAGGCAAATAGTATGTGGTGATTGTCGATAAACAGTTCGAATGATGATAAATCAACTGTACTGGAAAAAGAGCAGTGTTATCACCGAACATTTGGACGTGTCTGAAAGGTAATGGGACTGGGTTTGCTAAGCCTCCGACAAATCCTGGCACAAGAAAATAAGCCACCTAATTTTGCAACTTTTTCATTTGCTCCAAGTTCAAAGGGATCACCCAGAGCACCCATTTTGGAGGTACAGAGGTCATCAAGATGGCCGTAACGACGGTGCTGAATAATCCTTACAGCTACGCATAGCAGTGAAGGATGGTAAAAAAAAATTAGACTCGAGAGCATTATTTGAAGAGAAACGATGTGTGTTTTTTGTGTGTGTTTGCTTGGAATTGATATAAATTGATTGTGTCATCAGTTTAACTACTTTAAAGACACTTTTCTCATATGTATAATACAATATGTACAACTATAGAACAGAATAACAATGAAAATCGTTTAAAAGCTGAGATGAACAGCTGTCAATTATTATTTTACTCCTTTTGAGTTTTTACCGCTAGTTTTAAATGGTGATTTTAGCAGAAGTCTGAATGACTGGAAGCCTCCTCAGATCTCCAGGACACTTTTAAGAATACTTATGGTTTTAACCATACCGTGATGGGGTTTTTTCCACTGATCTCAACTTCACCTAGGATCTTTTTTCAGACTTCTTGGGACCGTTACAATGGTTTCAACTACTATTATACTAGTTATAACTGTGACCTTAAAGTTTCATAGTTTTCTTAGGTCAGAGGTTTCGCCATTTTTTTGGCTTTTTCTTCTTTTTTTATGGTCAGATGGAACCGTAAAATTCTCTAGATGACATGTTATTTCATTTTAATACCTATGTTAATGTTAATGTTCAATGTTTCCTTTTGGTCAAATTTTCGTCTCTCACATATTTTCTCTTGGATTCCTTTTCCCACCCAGTCATACCTTCTGTTGCAATCTTTTTTGTATCAGTTTTCTGCATTTGCTTATTATGCATTTAAATATTTATTCTTTGTCACCACTTAACCGTCACTTACAATTCTTCTACATATAATAAAGTTTTGCTTTCATATAAGGAGTTCTTACAGCATTATTTTGAACTTCTCTTGAAAGAGATTTTCAAGCTTCCTTAACCTAGCCATATCTAGTTTTATTATTATTATTATTATTATTATTATTATTATTATTATTATTATTCTCATCGTCATCATCATCTTGTCGTGCTATCAGCACGGACATCTCTGACCCTCTCACGCCAACCCTCTCAATCGTTCATCGCTTCCGGCAGGTCCTCTGGGCTACATCCCGTTTCTTCACATATCTGCTGAATGTAGATTCGAGCTGGTCACCCTGCTTTTGCTCGGCCATGTGGACGGGTCCATAGGAGAACATCACTTATGAGCTCGTCCATACTTCTTCAGCAGTTTCCTGCGTGTCTGATTCGTCTAACTTTGATAGTTTTCGTGGTGGGTGGTAGGTGGCCGTATAGCTGTTGCTTTGTCGGGTGTTGTCTCCATGACTTGTTCAATATTGCTCTCTGCATTCTTGTGTAGTTGCCGTCAAGCTCTTTCTCCACATGTTTTGTTAGTGTCTATGTTGTGAATCCATTTAGCAGTATCGACACGACCGCTGCTTGGAAGAAATTGCGTTTCATTCTATCAGTCAGGTCTGACTTCCTAATGACCAATAGACTATTGTTAGCTGTCCATGCCTTTGCTAGTCGCGTGTCGATGTCTGTCTCGGTTGATGAGACACAGCTTCCAAGGTAGGTGAACTTGTCAATTAATTTCAGAGAGCTACCGTTTTCTGTGGAAATGTCACGTGTTTGATTAAAGCAAATATATTCCGTCTTGTGTGCAGAGGCTTATTCTGCGGTAGGGTTTCGGCTTGGGTGGGTGTATTTGCCAGAAGTGCTATGTCATCGGCGTAGTCAGTATCGAAAATTGTTTATGCGGGGTACCTTCTGCTTCTTTTCTTTATCAGCTTGAAACCGTTTTCTTTGATTTTATAGATCGATGTTCTATGCACATAGTCTAGACAGATGATAAAAAGGTATGGGGCTAGTGTGTCTCCTTGCAATACTCCTGCTACAATGTCGAAGTAACCTGTGTCTCCATTCGGAGAACGTACTTTCACTTTGGTGCTTCTATAGAGAATCATTATGGCTGCGACGGTTTCTTTTGGTAGGCCGTATGCGAGTAGAATTTGCTCCATCTTCCCTTTGTGAATGAAATCAAAGGCTTTGGTAAAGTCGACAAATAATATTGTCGCCTGTAGGTTTTTTGCCCGCATGCCGTCAAGAATTCTACGGATAGTCAATATTTTTGAGGTCCTGCATCTATTTCTTCGGAAGCCATTTTGGTTCTTCCAAAGAATGTTGTCAATTTTGGGTTCCATGTAGCTGCGTAGTAGGACATTGTATATTTTGGCTGCTATGGATGTAAGTGTTATAGCTCGATATTTCTTGGCTAATCCTAGGTCGCCCTTTTTAGAGAACGGGAAGATGCACCCCTTAATCCATCTGTCTATCGGGTTTTGATTTTAACCTGCATTATAGTGTCGGAGCAGTATGTCGTCGAATTGTCAGGTTTTCCCTACTTCTGGGGGAATCTCATCAAGCCCTATGGCTTTTCTATTTTTGATTTTTCTAATTTTTTAAATTGCTTACTAATAATTCTTTGGATTGGTTCATGTGTAATTTTCGGGGTGGGTTCCTAGTAGATCCTCGATATGCTGTTTCCACAGTTTTATTCGTTCTTGTTAGTTGTCAGTTTAACTCTGGCAGTGCTCTTCCTCCTGATCACTTCATTTATCGTTTGCAATGCTATCCTAAATTGCCTATCTTCCACTGAGTTTCTAATCTAATCTATCTGATTTTGTATGTATTCAGTTCTTTTAGGTATATATTTGCTAATTAATTGTGTGCCTTTTTTAGTTTCAGGGTATTCGTATTAGTTGTGTTCTTCCTGTTGCATTTTGAGGCAGTTTTCACGTCTGCACATTTTTCTCTAATCGCTAATGTCCTCCATGTGACTCTAGATTTAGTTCTATGTTTTGTTGGTATGTATTTCGCTGCTGCTTCTAGGTGGGCGTTGACGAAATTCTCATACTCGTCATTCGGAGTATATGCTTCTGTCTTCTCCTATAGTGCATCAAATTTGTTTTTTAATGCTATTACATATTTATCTTTAATATCCTTATTATTAAGAAGGGTCTAGTCAAAGTGTATGGTGGTTGTTGTTCGGGTGGCATTCTTTCGTAGGCTCAGTCGTATTTTTTTTTCAGTAAACTCATTAGAAGATTGACAATTTCGAATTGCGTGGCAGACAGTATAAAAGGAAGAGCATCTTTCGAGCTAAACTAAAAGCTGAAAGTCAAGAAGAACGAATTCACATGTGGAAAGAATATCTCAAGAAACTGCTTGTAAAATTCCCTTATGTTACAGATAAACATAACAGAAAAAAATTATTAATAATCAACTAGACATCAAACTATGACAGATTACTCAAGAAAAAATCGACGTAGTACTAATGAAAATTTAAAAAAAAACAGGAAAGCTGCTGGTGGAAGACAATGACCTACAGCTCCGATACTGCAACGTCGTATACACCAGAACACAATAGTGAGATAGACAAAAAACTGCATCCTATCTTTCCCCGAGAAAGGTGACCCGGGAATTGCCAAAAACTACCGATGTATAACCCTCACTTCCATAGCGGCTAAGATTTATAATGCTCTGCTTCTCTACCGCATCGAACCATAAATTGAGAAAATTCTTAGGAATAGTTTTCAGAGAAACCGATTCACAACATCACAAGTTCTAACAATCTGTTCAATCTTGGGAGTTCGGGTAAAAATCCTCGAGGTGATACTCTTATTCATATATTTTTTCAAGGCATTTGACTCCATACACAGAGGGAAGATGGAGCAAATGCTTCTAGCCTATGGTCTCTCCAAATAAACTGTCACAGCCATAATAAGAAAGTTAGCGACCCTGGTAAAGAATGACCCGAAGACTTCCTTTCAATAGGTACGACACTGAGGTTTAGAGGAAAGTGCAGCTCCTTTCCCTGGATTGCTCCATGGTACCCTTGATGTGAACTTATAATGCTGTGTTAAAAAAGGAGGTATCAAGTACCATTTTTTCGAGTCTTTGGTATGACTCGCCCTGGGATTGAACCCCGGTTTCCCGATCATTTGGCGAACACATTAACCATTATTTCAATAACAAGGAAATAAAAGTTTGTTCACCGGATAGATACACAGACTCCTTTAATGTTTCTGGTGTTTTTCAAGGGGATACATTAGTCCAATATTTGTTCGTAATCTGCCAAAACCACATACTTCGAAGGTCGATACATCTAATGAAAGAAAATATCCCGCTGAAACTATTACGGACGCAAACTAAGCAGATGACACAGCGCTCCCGGCAGATACACCAACCTAAGCCGAATCCCTTCTGGATTGTCCGGAGCAGATAACAGATGGCATAGGCCACCATATAAATGCAAACAAAACGGAGTATATGTTTTAATTAAGAATGAGGCATATCAACACTAAATGGTGATTCTCTGAAACTAGTGGACAAGTTCATCTACCTCGGCAGAAGTATCTCATCTACTGAGAGTGACATCAATGAGCACCAAGAAAAAGCGCGGACTGCTATCAATAGCTAATCGATCTGCCCTATCCGATAAAGCAGAACGCAAGCAGCGGTCGTGTCAATTTTACTGTGTTGATGCATCAAATGGAAACTGAGTAAGTGTATAGAGAAAAAGCGAAACGGAAATTACGCAAGAATTCTACTAGCACTATTGAACAAATCCTGGAAGCATAATCCAAAAACAAAAACAGAAGCTGTACGGCCACCTATATCCCATCTCTAAAACCATCCAAATAAGACGGAAAAGACATGCGGCAGACACTACTGGAGAAGTAAGGACCCCTTCGCACTGACATGCAATGTCGGTCGACCAACTAGAACTTATAAACAACTGCTTTATATGGACACAGGATGTAGTCTAGGAAAGTTGCCCAAAGCAATGGATGATAGAAACGAATGACGAGAGAGAGAGAGAGAAAGAAAGAGAGAGAGAGATAGAGAGTCAGGGGAATCCGTGCTAGCAGCACAACAGGATGATGATGACGATGAGTGGTAGTTGTAGTCGTCGTAGTTATAGTCTTAGTATTAGTATTTGTCAAGCATGGGTACGATTATCATCGACTGCTTGTGAGAATAAATCTTAAGCTTTTAGGATCTTTTAAAAAGTCTTCGAAAATATAAACTTTTCAGTGACAGATAGTTTTAGTCCTTTCTCGAATTTACGATCCCTATAATATCGAATTTTTTTCACTGTACCAAGTTAGATAATTTTTAACGTACCGACCCTAACATCCATATAATAATAATAATAATAAGTGTTATTATTATTATTATTATTAGTAGTAGTAGTAGTAGTAGTAGTAATCGTTGTCACTAAGAGCAAGCATTGACTTCTTTCAATCTCTGACCATGGTTTACACATTGTTGACCCTTCATTTAATCGTTAGTTCATGCAGTCTCCCTTGTAAGATCTTTCAAAACGTAATTTACCATCAAATCATTGCCTTATATGGAAAAAATGATTTATTTTATATTCTAAAATATTTTTTTAATTTTTTTTTTGTTAAGTTCTTTAAGATAAAAGTAAAAATTTACCAGGTTTTATATGTATGAGACTTCTGCCATTCTTGAGAAAGATACTCGTGTCCCTTTTCGCGTTTCTTCCTGTTGGGATTTATGTGCTAATTTTATTACCGTTTTAATCTTTTTTGGCAGACAAAAGGCCATTCCAATTATGATACTGGAGCCGATGATAATCCAGAATGTTGCCCTTGGAGATAGTCCAAAAATCGGACCATAGCTGCAACAAATTACAAGTAAGAACTTAAGACTTAGAAATGTAGTCACGATTAAAAATGATAATCTCTTGCGTTTAGATTTTTTTCCTTTTCCATATGCTTTTGGAGATTTATCCTTTGGGGCTTTCAGAATTGATATTTTCTTGCCATCAGTTTTCTGTAACTTGGTGTCATTCTTCCACACAGAGAAATCTTTGGTATCACCCATCGGCCAATTGTCAGTAAGGGAAGATTTTCTTTTAACTTTTATAATTGAGCGATGAATGGCACTGTTTCCTTTTGCTTCCATTGAATCACCTATAGAAGGTTCTTCAACCGTCGGCAAACTATGTACAGACATTTCTTTGATATTCTTCTGGAATTCATAATCCGAATCAATAAAGAAATCGGATTGCATAGTCTCGTGTTTATGTTTTCTTCTTTATTGAAGGCAGCAAAATCATTACCATCAAGGCTTTTTAGAGTTGCTGCCTCTTCTCAGCACATTAGAGCACGTTCCCTATGACGAATGTCTGTTGACGTCTTATTTCTTGGGTATTTATTTTAGTAAGTCAACTGATACATTTTTGAATGGTTAAAACCGATCAGATAGTTGGATGTAAGGAGAAAATTCTCGGCCAATTTGATGATTAGATTCTATTATGACGTAATAAAAGATGTCATTATCTGAGTATATTCGTGACGAAGAATGATCATAGAGCAAGTAAATATTTTCTACAAGGAATAATGCAGATATTATTTTCTCCGTGTGGGTTTTTCACATCAGTTCTAACTGATTATCGTTCATTACACGTTGAGTGACAGCAGGTCTCCTCAGATCTCCAGGATTCTTCTGAGTATTCTGGACAATCCTATTGTTTGGATGGTCTCAATCCTTCTTTTGATTTCCAATTCTTCCAGATTTTCTTCCATTTCTTTTAGAAGTATTTCAAGTGCATATTTACACTCTGTATCACCGTCATGCTTCACGGCGTTAGAAGTTTTCTGGCAAGATCTAAGTTTGTGTCCATATTTTCGCTTTCTTTTATTTTTGCTCTGTGCTTCGCCAGGACGTCAAAATCCACCAGAAGTCTAGTTCTTTGTTCTTTTCTTTTTTTTATAAATATTTTGTCTGGTTTTCTAGCCTGATTTAAGTGACCTGTTTTTATTTCAAATTTATTACCACATAACCTATATATGCTTTTCTGTGGCATCCTATCAGTTTTTGGTGTAATATGATTGGTCTTTATGGCTATGATTTGTGCTATTAGTAGAATATTTTAAGGTTCTTTCTCAAGGTTTCCCTTTTTTAGCCATGTCTACATCTTCTTATGAGGGATTTCACCAGTTTGTCAGTTGAAATGGCCATACAGTTGTTTTTCTTCCCTTTTTTTTTTCTTGCTATTATTGTTCTGTTTATTTTACATGTTGACAGTGCTATTATTAACCGCTCTAATAAGTCCTTCTTTTCTCGAGTCATCATATTGTTACATGCGTCCGTTTTACTGCGAGCGGTTTGGTGTTGATATACACTTCTGATTTAGCAGGGAAAATTACTTTTAAAAAATGACTCTCATTGCGAACAATACCTTTCATAATTGACAATTTCTTTAACATTCATAATGTTTTAATAGAGTACGATTTCCATGTCCTACAAACCAGGTTTTAATCCTGGTTTTAGTACGCTCACAGGCTTTCTTTGAATCATGACCATAGTCACTCACATTGAAAATTACGTATTCTTCTCTTTTGTCGTTGAATTATCTGACATGTGAACAAGTAAAAGTGAATGAAAACAAAACAAGTAAACCATTCATTCTTATGAAAACAATATCAATGTAGTTTATTATCAGTAAATACCGATTGAAGAATAAGATACAAATTTGGTAGTACGCTCATGTAGCCTATTCCAGAAATTGCCCAGTCCCGTCGACTTTCCCCATATGAGAGCGTCCCAGCATTCAGGATTAATCTAGATTTTACCCTGTGAAATGAAGTGAGGAGGTTCTGTCTAGAGGTCGACACCCTAAATTCAATGCGACTGCACTTCAAAGAAAAGATGAGAACTAATGATATAATATTTAAAATTACCCCTGAGATAAGAAATTTGATTGTTATAATCGACAGCTGTTCCTTTGATAACTAACAGGTGGGACTCAGTCGGTATTGTGCATCTGTTGAATTCATTTTTTCCCTTGATGTAATTCAGAAGAGTCTCTGTTCTTATGCTACTGTTGGCTAAACAAAAAGTAGTGGAATAGAGATAACAACGAGTTTGCTCCTCATTGTCAAGTTACAAGTAGACCCTATAAAAGGGCCTACGGGAAGAGAATAAGATAAATGTCGGGCAAGAAAGCAACACTTGCTGATAAAAGAAAACAGATTTTAGGGATCTAATACTCATCACAGACATGACGCTGAAAAACAGCAGGTTGGGCGGAGAAGTTGGTTCTTTTGAGTAGATTCTTTAAGAACATCCTTTTTTAACCTTCTTGACGACACTTTAGTTAAACGTAAAAGGCGGTTAGTTCATGATCATATTGTGTGTCTGCAAAATCACTGTCTTCAGATCTTTTCACCATGGGATGTTGCATAGATTTATGTGTCTTTGATGAGGACAGAGAAGTCAAAAATGTCATTTTATATATATATATATATATATATATATATATATATATATATATATATATAATACGGTTGGCTATATGTATAAATAAAAGTGGTTCATATTGGTGATAGTGCACATGTGAAATATAGGTTACGATAGTGTAGACATTGAGTAAACGGTGCTTGGTGACTTCAAGAGATCTTGGTTGAAACTATTCTACGCAATCCTAAGACATACACACGTTCGCGCACACACACATACATATATGAGAAGAATAGTTAGAGAGAACCAGGTAGAAGATATTTGAGTTTTAATTACACTCGCATTTGAAGGCACTGAGAGACGGAGAAAAGAGAGGAAAAGAGATATCTCTCTCTATCTATTCCTCTCTCTCTCTTTCTATTCCTCTCTCTCTCTCTCTATCTTTCTCTCTCCCCCCTCTCTCTCTCTTACACAGCTAAAGAAAAAATCCTACCATCTCCACAAAGACTCGAGAGACAAGAAAACAGTATAATTTATCGAACTTGTAAAGATATTGGTTGACTTGCGTTACCGCCTATCGTTTCAGGTAGATAACCATGGCACGAGAAAAGAAGCAACTGGTTGTTCCACGAGGATGACGCGGTTTGATTATTTACCGAACGGCAACACATTCTGATAATCTCTCTTGGTTATGTTGCTAAACCTCAAAGTTTACTTAGTCTAGCATCTCAAATGTGCAAATCTAAACATCTTTCGTGGGATGACAGAGTTCCATTTTACTGTATTATTTTTACATTATTATTTTATTGATAGTATGCCTTATAGCATACCTTTTGAAGAATCTCATTTAGTCTATCATTCTGTAATGTCTTAGCTTTTTCATGGACGACCCGACTATCAGATATTAGTTCTTTTTCATTTAACAAATTACGATACCAGATTTACGGTAGCTCCACACAAGCTTATAAAATTACTTGAACGTGAAACTTTGGTACCACTGCATGTATGACGATGCAAACTTTTCTCATCATGATCTGGTTTTGTATTTTAGGCATCAGCTTCGGGTCATAATCAGATGCGATAGAAAACGCTTGGATCGCATAACATTCAACAAAAGGTAGGTAAGTGCAGTGAACCTGGTCGTAAAAAAGGGGCAATGTTGGAGTCATCCTTCCTTCCTCTGCCGTCCGACGGCGTCTATGGTACGGGTCCTTCGAGACCCCACCCCGGGTAAGTAGGCATTATTTTCCCCCCTTGAAACCTACTTAGCAGTATGTTGTGAGACATCGCCCTCGTCATCTAGTCGTTAGTTCTCAAGATCTTCCCCATCCCCATATTTTTGTACCTCAACCTGTACCCCAGCGCGCTTTTGTTGAAGATCTTGAAAGTTCATATGTATAAAAATATAATTACCTGCTTTTATCTGCCCCGTATTTATTTGCCCCACTAGGCTAGGATCGCTGTCCCACCTAGGGTAGGTCCGGCTTGTTTTCGGTGTTTTTCCATTTTTGCAGACGGGGCAACCAAACGGGAATTTTTTTTTTCCTTTTTTTTTAGCTTTTGTATTTTTGCATATTTCGGTGTTTTCCTCCCATTCCCATCATATAAATCATTGTAAATAAAATCACACATTTCATTCAGGGTTTTAAGTAGGTCTTTTTCAAAGAGCAAATGTGTTATTTTGGTGGTTGCAGCGCGCATGGCGATGGATGAATGGTTATATATTGTACTGTTGAATGGGTCGGCGAATGTGGCTAGCCAGTTTCCCTTAGAATATATAGTTAATACAAGACCACTCCCTTCCACTCCCCCAAAACCTCGAGGCCTTGTGCCTTCTTTGTATTATCTACAAAGAAATAAAGCATACTATTGATAACAGGAAGACGGGTGATATTAAAAATACTTGTAACGTTAACTCCATCGTTAGAATTGAATACTCCCGTCAAAAAGCATCATGTATGCATTTGATTTTCGATGTAAAATAAAAACAGAAGGAATTTTAGATTATTTGGAATATATCTAGACCCCTTCCTATATAGCAGCAAGGTTTAAAATTCGAATCCGACTATACGATTAAATCAGTGGTAAAAGACTAATTGATAAAATTATTCTTTTAGAATCACTTCAGCCAACTGAAGAAGCAAAAAAGTTTGGGTTCAATTAGTATATACTTTCGCCTTAGCATTCAATACAATTATTTCAACAAGCATCGATGAAATATTTCTTGATAACGTGCAATCCTACATGGTCGTATATTTGTGAACGTCTTCCACGTTCGTAAATCCTACCATTTAGATTAATGTAGCGTCTTGGCAACAAGAAAAAGTCACACATAGCTTGAAAATGAAACCATAACGGGTTCTGCACTTGGACAATTCTGTGTTTCACAGAAAATATTTCCTTCAATGTGAATCGAGAATGACTGATTAAATATATTCAAGTTCGTTCAGACTCATGGGGACTTTGTCGGCACCTGTAGACATAATCACATTATTATTCAATTTATTCATCTGAGTTTCATTTTTAAATATCCTCTTAAGATATACAATATCAATATTTTTTAATCATAAATCATACTAATGTACGTTTAAGCACACACACACACACACACACACACACACACACACACATATATATATATATATATAAGATAAATAATTTTCCCACGGTTATTGATGGCACGGTGTTAGAGTTTAAATATATTATGTCAAATGTTTACATAGCGTAATTGACGTTGTTTTCTTATTGTGACGTTGATAGGTAGGTCAAGTTGTTCATAGTTGCTAAGTCAAATCGTCGCTCTAGTACAAACCGGGATACGTAAAAGATATCAAGCAATACTTGGGCAAAAAAGCTAATTTAGAAGTTTTATAGCTTTTATGAAAATCATAATATAATGCAAAAGACAGCCTTTACGAATACAAATCATCTTTCATTAATACACACACACACACACACACACACACAGATATATATATATATATATATATATATATATATATATACGTGACGTAACGGCTAATGTGCTGGATTGCAGCTACGAAGTCTGAAAGTTCGTACCCTAGTTACTCAATCTCATTCACTCTCGGACTAATACCTTTAGGAAAGGTATGGATCCCCGTTATTACCCTAGTGCCACAAATGGTCTTCTTACGAGGATTGCTCTAGTTTTAGATAACCCACGAGTGTTGATATGCCATAAAATAACCATAATATACATGTGTATAACATTTTCTACATTCACAGGTCTCTATTATTATTGATATTCAAGACTGATTTTCCATGTATATACAATAATATAGAAATTTTAAGTAAATCATCATCATCATAATCGTCATCATTAAGTTGCGCTGTTCGCACGTGTTTTCCTGATTCTCTCTTACCATTCTTCCCAGAATGCATCGCTTCCAGAAGGTCTTTTAAACTACACCCCATGTCTGTACAGAGTAGTTGTATGTAACTTTTTGTTGGTCGGCCAACAGAGGCATATCCGTGCGATGGGACCCATTAGGGAACGTCACTTATAAAATCGCTTATCCAACGGTGTCTATATTGGATAGTTTCAGAGATAGGAGGTAGCTGCGCTTCTCCAACAGTGTCTTAATTGGATAGCTTCAGAGATTGGAGGTAGCTGCTATTTCAGAGGCTGTTGCTTCTCAGATTTGTTCAATGTATCTCGTAGTATTCTTGTGCATTGCCCGTCTAGCTTTTTCTCTATCCACTTCGAAAGCGTCCATAAGGTCCATAAGAATTAATTCAACTGCTGCTTGGAAGAAATTGTATTTTATTTTATTGGATATATCAAACTTCCAAATGTTGGATAACCGATCGATAGCACTTCTTGTTTTTGCTTGGAACATTTTGATGTCCCTCCGTATAGGAGACACTGCTACTGAGATGCGTGAACTTGTCAAATAATTTCAGAGAACCCACATTTAGAGTGGATATTTCACCTTCTTAATTAAAACGCATGTGCTCTGTTTTCTCTGTATTCAAATGGAGGCCAATATATTCTGCTGTCTACTCCAATAGTCTGGCATTCAACTTTGGTAGGAGTTTTGCAAGAAGTGCTATGTCATCGGGGCGTAGTCTGCGTCCGTAATAGTTTCTGCAGGGTATCGTCTGTTTCTTGCCTTAGTGTAAAACTATTAACTGTCATTAGATCTATCGACTTTTGAAGAACGTTGTCAAGGCAGATTATGAACAGATACGGGGCTAATCTATCCCTTGTACAATACTGGCATCAATATCAGAGGAGTCTCTGATTCCATCCGGTGAGCTAACCTATGCTTTCATGAATTTATAGAGCATCTTTATGGCTGTGACAGTTTCTTTAACGAGACCATTGGCTAGTAGTATTTACTCCATCTTCTCTCTAGTATGGAGTCAAATGCCTTGGATAAATCTATGAAGATGGGTGTCGCTTCGAGGTTTTTTGCACCAACTCCTTCTTAGATTCGACGGATTTTCAGAATCTGTGATGTTGTGGATTGATGTTTCCGAAATCCATTCTGATTTTTTTAAGAACATACCACTAACGTAATTTCAGAAAAATTATCCTCTAATTTTCCACAGAAACATATTATGTTTATTAGATTATTGCGATAATTTTACAAACGGAAAAAAATTCAATCTCTCTATCAGCCCTATCATGGTTTGAAAAAATATCGAAAAAGGGTTGTTTAAATACTCACATGGTGTCTACACGCAATGATTTTTTACGCTATTTCTATGATTCTATAGAAGAATATGTATACAGGAATTCGACATGCAATGACTCTGAAAAAAAAAAAACTGCGATAACCTCACCATCAATATCAAAGATAGTCTTACCGTTATTATTACCAACAGCTATTCAATTTTATTTTTTTATTAGTTGAGATAGAGAAGTTATTCGGCTCGGAATTATTTACAGAACTAAGTGCATGAAAACTCACCATCTGACACTAAATATAAGAAAAACTTTTATGATATATTTCAGGCAACACCATATAACTCTGCCAATCCTCAATATTTTGCGTAAGAAACCACCTTTGGAAGGTAGTAATTTAAAATAATCGTAGGACTTTAGATCTGTAAAGAACGAGGAAAATATGCACATTGGACAAACAGACAACTTTAGCATTTTATATATGCATTTACCAAGCCTTCTGTATGAACAGGATATATCATAAGCTCAACTTTTAACCTGATTTTAACTGGTTTGGATTAAGTTTTCCTTCTCCTCAACCGGTTTTTATGAAGGTTAAAGAGTTTCTGTTCTATTTAACTATAGCTGGAGAAAGAACAGTTTGATGCTTTACTTCTCCAATGGTTTTAGCGCTATGTGAAATACAAACAATCTCGTCCAAAATTTGCCACTCGCATAATGCAAAGCTCTTCGAACGAATTGAGCGCTTTGGTATCAAATAAGGTATAAAAATGTAAACAAACGAACGCTGCTACTGCTGCTGTTGCAACATAATACCTTATAATTCCTTGGGCGCTTGTTGGCCGAGCGGTCTGCTACTAAGTATAACGTTAATTTGGGCGGGTTTCGATTCCACCTTCAAGTGTCCTACATGTCTAGCCACACTGAAGAGTTGTGATACAACGAAACAATCTGATTGTGGATGACTATATTTTTTCAAACCTATATATATGCAGTAATAGTTACATTAGCAGTGGCAGTTGTGGAAGCCTTAATCTGCTTATTGGCTTCAGTTTTCACCTTTACTGTTGGGCTCACATTGTTTGCATCAACCCTAGATGCATCAGCAATATTAGATAGAATTTGTTTTTTCCTGCAACCACCTGCATTAATAACAGGTGTAGGCACAATTTTCACATCTTTTTCCCGTCTACAATTACCTTTATCCTGATTATCAGCAGAATATACTTGCCTTATCATGGTAGCCAATATAGCAGCAAAAGCGTAAAATTGACGAGCAAAGGATTGGTGTTATGTCTTAAATATACCGATTTATTCATCTGTCCCCAGAAGAACCAGATAAAGTACACAATATTTTGCGTGCAGCCAATGCAGAATCAAGTCGGATGAAAGTTGAATTTCCTTGGGATAAAGGTGGTACTGGGGTAATATTGCTTGACTCTTTTATTGATTATGATGATACATGTAAGACTCTTGCTCCAGCGCCATCATCAGTAATCCCAGTCCCCACACTTTATCCTGGCTCTGGCCCAGTTATCTATCTTCCAACTGGAGAAGCCATTTTTTCTTTCATCGTTATGCCATTGGTATCTTCACCACCAATTAATCTTCCAGCAGCCTAAATAAACATAACATCCACTGTGGGACCACTCCCTGGATTGATACCCATTTGGTTTTGACTTATTAACAAGATCGCAATGAGCAGGTCAGCAGATCTTCAACTTGAGCTGATGAACATTTCTCAATTTCAGTTCCTCCTTGTTCTTCAATCATCCCTGTTTGTAATGATATAGATGTACCAGTGGTTGTCACCTCGGCTGACATCGACAATGAAAATATGAAGTTATTTTCTGATAGTCGTGAGAGTAGCCCTAATACTGAAGATGAGAATTATATATATATAATGATGAGGAAGGATCCAAATCTGCCAAAATTATTGCAGATTTAAAGAACCGTAAAAGAGGCAATAAAAAGTACGTCCCAAAGATTACAATTAGAAATTTGAAGGGACTGAGCTTAGCAAAAATCAGACAAGTGATATGATGACTGCTTAGTGAGCAAATCAGAACAAAGACTTTTATAATAATTTGCCTTCTTGGAAAATAGAAAACAATTTCAATCCAAATAATTTTTCTGATACTATTAGCTTTTTGACACTGATGTTTCTCTTGAGAATGGAAACCTGTGTGATAGTCCTTCCTTTGAATTACTGAAGGATAAACACCAGCAACACTCATTGAAAATTTTTTATCTGAAAAATGGTAATTGCAGTCAATTAACTGCAAAGATTGATACGGCTGAAGTGTGCTAAGTTGAAGCATTGGCTATCAATGAGGTCCAATGCCAGCCAAGAAATAAACACAGCGAAAAGCTCCTGTTTAAAGATTCAACTAGCTGTGATATCATTTCTACTGATAAGCAGAATAAAGGTAATTGTAAACGGAACAAACATGGGAAAACTGTGCCAGTACCTGTAATTGATATTAGTAGTTGCAGTAAAAAACAGTTTCAATTTAGTATTGCCGATGAGCAGTTGATGCAGACAATGTGAGCTCAACAGAAAAGGTGAAGACTGAAGCCAATAACGAGATTAATGCTTCAACATATGTATAGATAGGACCTAAAAGTATTAAAGTACCAGCAGTTTAAATTGAAAATCAAAATATCTCCAACTTAATAATAAAAAAAAACATCATGAAACAAATTTGGATGCAGTTTAGATTGAATTTTGATATCTTGAAGAGTAAAAACGTCCAGATATGCTTGTCCACATTGAAAGAGAATTAGTTGGTTCGACCACAAGAAAATAGGTTTTGGTCCTCCAAAATTTATGAATTTATGACAAAAAGAATTGACCAACAAATAAAATTTTCTGATCTCAGAAACAAAGAAAACTTGGAGAAACTTGGCAAGAAAGTTCTTAAGTAGTGATGGGTGGAACCTTTCTCACAAGACGATTCAAAGAAAATGGGAACATGTGAAAAAATATGCGTTACAGAATATTTGTTATGAAAATAATATTAAAGGCGGACTGAATTGTGTCGTAAAATCTTGTAAACATGATATAAAGTCGTTTGAGAGTATAATATCGTCAGGTGAGTCAAGGAATCCCAGAACTTTGTCTTAGAAGGACAGTTGAAAAATGTTCCCAAAATGCTTTTAAAATTGTCATTTAATGGTGAAATAATGGTATGGGATGCTTTCTTGTTTTTTCGAGTAGGTGAAATAACATATACATATTAAAGAATTCATAAATATTCTAGAGAAAGAATTACAACGATTAAGTTCTTCGAGTTGAAGTCAATTTCAACATAATTCACCTCCTCTCACAATAAATCGTCAAAAAAATGAGTCTGATAAGAAATTCATTATAAGATATGTTTAGGGCTGGACAAAGTACTGATTTAAATAAGACTGAAAATATTTTGAAAAATAAAACAAAAGCTGTCTGTTAAGATGTTTTCTTATGAAGATATGCCTAAGGAAACATTAAGGAAAGAGAGATGAAACATTTCCACTGAACAATGTAAGAAAATGACTGACAGCATGCATAAATAATTACTTTGTTAAAAATTCCATGGTAAAGGACTTAATTGTAATTTACTAAGCTTTTTTTTTTTTTTGCTTAGATGTAGCACAAGGCCGAATGAATGAGACACTCCATGAGAATCTACCTCACTCGTGAAGGTTTACTAGCCTAGCTTGCTGACCATTACATCACCCAAGGTGCCCAAGGTAAAG
The DNA here is from genome assembly GCA_963585895.1 of Sepioteuthis lessoniana. Lineage (NCBI taxonomy): Eukaryota > Metazoa > Mollusca > Cephalopoda > Myopsida > Loliginidae > Sepioteuthis > Sepioteuthis lessoniana. The sequence continues at coordinate 98,329,785 of OY757905.1, read as the reverse complement.
GACTTATTATGTCAATATATTAAATGCCTTTTTTGTCATTACTTATGTTAATATTTACCAAACCCCGTCACTGTTCGTAGGATGTGACACAAGGTCAATTTTTAAGCGGAAACAAATTGTTTGAATCCAGAATTTTCCTTACCTTAGACCGGCGGCTAAACCAAGGTTAGAAAGCCAAATATATCATTTTTAGGCTTAAATGGAATGGGACCCGATATATTCATTCCTTCCCCAATTTCCTTCTACGATAACCGTTACACTAGGCACACCCTGCTTTATTACTTACGTTAATTCTTCTTCAATATATCTATAAAGATAACCTACACAATTTTAGATTCATTTTCTGTTCACCAGTGTACATTAAGACTAATAAGTTGTATTACATATATTTTCTCAGTCTTAATTCAGTGAAATACTTTTTACTAATCACACACACACACACACACACACACACACACACTTATATATATATATATATATATATATATATATATATATATATATATATATACGAAATTCCATGCAGACGCCAATACTTTTCTGAAGGGCGTAAATTTCACAATTTGCTTGGAGGGGATGTCGAATCTTGTGCTGCCACCGCTGTAAATAAATATGCACTTAGTTACACACCCATATACTTGTACAGGTGTAAAAATATTTTGCCTTACCTAATTGTACGAGATGTTTACATTTTAATATATGAACTCGTTAATCTTTTGCTTGCATGGCTAATGTATAGTATTTTCGCTCTCATTCAATAGATAAGCAGTTGATTTTCAGACAAAGAAAGCAAAATGCCCAAACCTTTTATCTTTAATATGGGTTGGATTTTTTACGTACACAATCATACCCTTATCAATATGAATCAAGCTGTGGCCTATTTCATTTTTGAAAGAGGTGCGTATTTCCACCGGTAATTGATAATTCTATCCGGTAAACTACTTATTTTAAAGACAGGAAATTGGCTCCTCACCCAATCTCCCAACCGTATTCTCTCCCTTTTAGGCTTATGCAGTACTAATCCTAATTTGGTAGAATTGACTTCCAAGATCGGCTAGAATAATTTAAAGGGCCCAGGAGAGCAAAGACACTTTTCTGTAACTTTGAATTCAGTAGAAAAAAACACCTTTTATGACCAGTGAAAAACATGCAGAATAAAATAATTATAATAATAAAAGAATATTCTGGGATTTTGGGACATAAACGCATCTTCCAATTCCGTTAAGAAAATATGACCTATAGTTAATTTTATCGGTGAAGAAAAAAATTTCTATCAAATAGATTTGTCTCTTCTGAGTGAAATGCAAAGAAAACAAAAAGAGACAAATACTTTGGCTGAGAACTAAAAAACCAACAAAAAACTGTAGAACATGAGGTTAAAGGTGATACCAATTGAAGTTCCTGCCCTTGAAACGATTCCCGAATATTTTGAAAGGAGACAAGTGCAAGAGAAAATCAGTGGAAGAATCATGACCTTCCAAGCTATGCTATTGTTAAGATCAGAGAGGATATTAAGAATTCTAGAGACCTAAAGAAGGTTGTTGTCATTCAGACTCCTGTAATGGACCACCAGCTGCACTAATGTTAAAAACTCGCTACGAGCTAAATACGACAGCAACTACTACTACAGATAATAATGGTAATATAGGGATGGAATTCGGCATTGAAAAATGCACCATGCAAATAATGAGAAGTAGGAAACGATGAGGAAAGGAGTTAAACATATGGACCGGAGAACAAAATACTAATGACGATGCACACGGCCTTGCATCCCAGAGATAACCTAGACAGACAGTATGTGCCAAGAAAGCGTCGATACATCGATAAAGGGACTCAAAGACTCCACTTAATATGCAGAGGAAGACTGATTACAGCCAGCAAAAACAATAAAAACAATACAAGCATCAATAGAACAAAAATAACCAGAAAACAAAATGTATTGATATTTTAAGTCACATGCAAGCGAAAATGATTCTCCTCTGATAGTAGCATAGAACAACACCATAAGGACTATGTTAAAGCAAAAATATACAAAACGTAACAAAATAGCTGATGTAGTTTATGTGGTAATTGATATTAAAGGATCAATGACTTAATAAGCGAATGCAGTAATCTAGCGCAAAAAAACATCTAGCGCAAGATAAAACATGCCTGGGTGGGGAAGGTGATACACTGGCAATTATGCTAGGACTTTAAATTTTACCATACGAACAACTGGTATATGCACAACCAAGAATCTGTCCTGGAAAATGAAACAAACAATATTTCCTGGGATTTTCAGATACAAACGGATCATCTAATCTCGGCCAGACAACAAGATTTAGTGATAGTTAACAAAAAAAAAAAAAAAAAAAGAACCTGACGAACAGTGCACTTAGCTATTCCGGCTAACCACAAGATAAAACTGAAAGAAAAAAAAGAAAAAAAGAGAGATAAGTACCTATACTTTACTAGAGAACTGTGAAACATGAAAATGACCGGAATACCAACTATAATTGGCGCACTCGGTACAGTCACTAAAGGATTTATACAAGGACGAGAGGACTTGGAAATAAGAGGAAGAGTGGAAACTATCCAAACGACAGCATTATTAAGATCAGCCAGTATAATGAGTCCTGGAGACTTGCTATCACTCAAATTCTTCTTAGAAACCATCAGCTTACTCTGGTGTGAAAAACTCTCAATTGGGTAAATAATAATGATAATAATAATATGGACCAGAGGACAAGAAAACTAATGACAATGCATAAGGCATTGCATCCCTGGGACGACGTTGACAGACTATATGTATCTAGAAAAGAGGGAGGAAGAGGACTTGCCAGCATTGAAGACAGCGTTGACACATCCATACATCGACTCAAAAACTATAAACAAAAACACGAAGGAGGACTCATTACAGCCACCAGACACGAAACTGAGAACACTATGAACAACAGAATGACAATAACTAGGAAACAAAAATGGGAAGGAAAAATACTCTATGGCCGCTTTAAACGATTTATAAACAATATCTCACACGACAAAACTTGGACATCGCTAAGAAAAGGAAACTTTAAGCGAGAAACAGAATCTCTCCTAATAGCAGCACAGGACAACGCCATAAGAACGAATCATATCAAAGCGAGAATAGATAAGACGCAACAAAATAGCAAATGCAGGCTATGTGGGGACAGATATGGAACCATCAATCATATAATAAGCGAATGCAGCAAATTAGCACAGCGGGAGTATAAGGCGAGACACGACTGGGTCGCTAAGGTGATTCACTGGGAAATATGTAAGAAATTTAAATTCGACCAGATTAACAAATGGTATCTGCACAACCCAGCACCTGTCCAAGAAAATGACTCGCATAAACTCCTGTGGGACTTTAATATACAAACGGATCACCTAATCCCGGCCAGGAGACCAGACTTAATAATAATCAACAAAAAAAAAAAAAAGAGAACTTGCAAAATAGTCGACTTTGTGGTCCAGGCAGACCACAGAATAAAACTGAAAGAATGTGAAAAGAAGGATAAGTACCACGACCTTGCTAGGGAACTGAAAAAAAACTGTGGAACATGCAGGTGACAATTATACCAATTGTAATTGGTGCGTTTGGAACTGTAACTTAGGGATTACAAAAAGGACTAGAGGACTTGGAGGTTGGCGGACGAGTGGAGACCATCCAAACTACAGCATTTTTGAGAACTGCCAGAATACTTAGAAGAGTCCTGGAGACTTGAGGAGACTTTCTGTCACTCAGACTTCAGTGAAAAACTATCGGCTATCGCTAATAATAATAATAATAATAATAATAATAATAATCAAATACAAACGGATCACTTGATCCCGGCCAGAAGACCAGACCTCATTATAATCAACAACAAAAAAAAGAAAATTTGTAAAATTGGCGACTTTGCTATTCCAGCGGACCACAGAATAAATCTGAAGGAAAGGGAAAAGAAAGATAAGTACCTCGATCTTGCTAGAGAATTGAAAAAGCAGTAGAACATGAAAGTAACGATTGTGCCAAATGTGATTGGTGGGTTAGGCACAATAACTAACGGATTATTAAAAGGCGTGGAAGACTTGGAAATTGGCGGACGGGTAGAGACTATCCAAACGACAGCATTGCTAAGAACCGCCAGAATCCTGAGACAAGCCCTGGAGACTTGAGGAGACTTGATGTCACTCAAACTCCAGGGTAGCACCATCAGTTTACGCTGATGTGAAAAACTCTAAAAGAGTATATTATAATAATAATAATAATAATAATAATTAGAAGAAGAACAAGAAGAAGAGTTCATAATTAAAAAAAATCTACCTCTGTTACATGATAATCATTACATTTAGAGTATTAAATATTTCTATATTAACACTATTGCGACTCCATATCTAAATTTATCCTCGAGATTCACCACACATCATAAAAAGATGAGAAGAGGGAGAAAGACTCATCTAAATAAAACCTAGCCCCCTTATAAACAAACAGTTTTGCTTTTAGAGACATCAAACAATGTTGCTGAATTTAAGTTTGGCATATCTCCATGATTTCTTCACCGTGACACCTGTTCCAGTAAACTGCTTTTCACAGCAATATCTTACTTTCAAGCAACTGGAAGTTTATTTCTATTTTAAATTTCATAGAAATATACGAATATTCCCTAAAGTTCATTTTAATGAAAAAAAATATGTGTACCAAATTTCCTTGTAGGGAGGTTCCTGTCTAAAGTTTTGGAAAGCGATATTGAACTAAGAATATCAGTTGATCTACTGCGTTCATTTTCAGACTAAGTTGAAATGGTACCTCTTATCCCACAACCAATGATTAAAAAGTACTCATTGTCCTAATGAGTAGTGGGTTCGCCAATGGGCCGGGAGACCGGGGTTCAATCCCAGGTCGAGTCATACCAAAGTCTCTAAAAATGGTACTTGATGCTGCCTTGCTTAGCACTCGGCATCATAAGCTAAGGATCAAGGGTAAAGTGGAGCAATCCAGGGTAAAGAGTAACGCTCTCCCCTACACCTCGGTGTAGTAGCTATTGAAAAGGGAGCCTTCGGGTTACCCTCGAATAAGGTCACTAACTTTACTTACTTTACTATTTGAAAGACGGTGCCAAGGAGCATGGTGAACTAGCTCTTCATCATCTATAGTTCGTGAGAAATAATCCTAGTTAATAATAATCCTCCGGCGATATGTTACAAAGCACATTCTTAGGGAATCCCGAGAGTGGGGAACATAGCATTCCTGTTAGGATGGATATCACGGTACCGACGGCTTATTTCGATCAAAAGATTACGAAAATGATTTGCAACTGCGGAAAAAATGTAAGAATCTGCACGGTCATACAATACACCAAGCCAGGTTAAAATGTATGGATGAGGGAGGTTATGCACTACGCAGAGGTTTACCCCTTAGTGAGACAAAGGAGGTTCATGGCGAGGTTTCACACCACAGTGCCCACTCCCTCCAGGCAACTGATCCAACAACTCCATGCAGAGTAGACCATAAGTAAATCAAATGGTCATCTGCAAAATGCAAATGTGAGTGGCGTCATTTCGACGAAGACATGTGCGAAATCATCCTGACGATGAGAAAAGGCAACGCTGAGAGACGATTGCACGTACAATCAACTAGTATTGTTTGTTATGCCAAGGAAAGATTTGGCTTACCTGAAGGTGAAAAAGAAAAAAAAAAAACCTACACTAAGAAGCGTCGTTCAAAGAGGGTATGATTACAACAACAGTTCTTCTACTCGTGTGGTTTTGACATTAAATAACCTCAGATCATATCCTGTTAAAGAGGGTGAAAAAAATAAAAGTAAAGTTGGCGACTGGGATTAAACCCAGGTCTCGCGGACCCTTGGCGAACACTCTAACAATGTAAATGCATTGATATGGATAGTCTCTAAATATCCATGCTAATAAAGAAGCCATGAATATTTTCCATTGTTTCGATAATAAAAGTTATATGCATAATTTTCAAATGTTAAAATGTTATGCAACCTAGCTTTAAAGAAAGTCAAAGCATTAAAAGTGGAATAAATATTAGGAAAAACATTGTTTAATCAGAAAATTATTTTATCTCAATAAATAAAATGCTATTTTTGTTAACTGACTTCATCGATTAATCATCGATGTGTGAGAAGATTTTGTATACTATTACTTTTATGTAGGATGTGACTTCATGGCATTTTTGTATACTAATATTTTATGTAGGATGTGTCTTCATTAAAATGAACAACGAATGAAACGTTAATTTTATTCGAAATAAATTCGTTTGTATTCAAAGCAATTATTCCAAAGAGTCTGCTAATAGTCGAAGCATCCCTGAAATGACGCTTGTGATATGGCGTAAAGCTGCGCTGATGTATTTTTCTCTCAAGAAAATAAGTTGCACGAAATTCAATTTTATATGTTCTGAGAATTCACTTAAACTAACTTATTTCGCAAAAAAATACCTTGTCCAAAAAATATCCAGACACCTTTCAATATTTTTAGATTGTTGTTTAGAAAATGTCTTAACTGCTTTCTAGACGTCTGGACATCCTCATTTCATCATATAAGTTGTTTAACTTGCACATACCTTTATTTAAATATCAAATTCTAAAATTTACCAAAAAAAAAAAAGAAATAAAGAGAGAGCTTCACTCTCGACACCCTTTGGACATCGTCGTACTAATCCAATCATAGAACATCCACGAGTTCAGCAATTTAAATATGACTACTTTTCTCAAACACATGTAGTTTGGTTGCTATATCAACTTCTTTGAGTTGACAATGTTTTTATGTACCACATTTGGAAAAGTAATGTATTTGTTAAAAAAAATCGGCCAGTAAAGAGGAAAATATAATAAAACCATTTAACGAAATCCGTTTTGCACTGTTAAAATCTGTGATATACAATTCTCTTGTTAAAAAATAGGTTTATACTTTAAAACGTGACTGTTTGAGCGAGTTTTCTAATCCGACTGATAAGAAAACTGGGTATATCATTGCGTGTAAATTGAAGTATTAGAACCGATAAGATCTTCTCAAGGACTTTCACCCGGACATAAGCATAAAATTTATACTATACAAAATAACAAATATACCCTTTCGTACATATTTCAAATACGATTTCAAAAAGTATCGTGTCTGAAGCTCTGTTTATCGAGAAAGAAAAAATGAACAATAAATGACACATTAATTCTCTTCAAAATGGCTCCCCAGGCATTCAAAACACTTATACCAGGAAGTTTTTCTTTGGTTGAATCACTTTCGAATCTCCTATTTTGATATGGTATTTAGTGGCGCTGTCGAATTTATTTTAATGGCTTACCTAAGAGAAGTGTTTACCATTTATAAACTTGAACAAGCCGTCAGGAGCTATGTCTAGTGATTATAAAAGCTTCTGCATTGTCATAATCTTGTGTTTGACTAAAATCAGATTATCAGTTTATATAAATAACATTAATATAAACATAACGGGTATTTTTTACTGAGATCAATCGATAAGTCTAGACATAATCAACTTTATTGAATCATTTGTTAGACTGTAAATGTTAGTCATTCTTTTGCAGAGGGTTTGGGGAAATCATATTATTTCAAGAAACTAATGATGATAATCATTTGTGAAAAGTTATTGCTTCAAGTAACTGTTCTGAATACTAATAGGTTGCACCCAGTTATATTTTTTCAAGTATTCCTTTATAATACTTATATCATATACACAATTGTTTTCAAATATTTATTCATATTCAATCCTAATTGTTTACATAGATTTATATGGTTTCTCTCTAATACTAATAATTACTACACAATTATATGTTTCAATTACATCAAGCAGTTATATGGTTTCAAATAATTAATAATAACCCTTTATAAATTGGTATAACTTCAAGTAACTATTTTTGATACAAACAAACTGCAGATATTTATATGGTTCTAAGTATTCCAATCTAATATTAAAGCAAATCTGTTTTCCACACGTTTATCTAAAATTAGACATTCATTTTTTCTTAAGTAGACGCAAATATCTCATTACGTAAAATAGGGTAAATAATTGAAAATGTTGGCATGAGAAAAAGTGTAAATGTGAGTAAAATTGAAATAAAGCTCTAAAATGAAACATTTGACAGAGAAAAGCAAGAAATCCATACAATAACAGAATAATTGAGAAATAAAGAACTATTAGTAAAGAACACTGATCTGTAAAAACATATGAACCTATCGTTCGTGTGAATCACATGGGAAAAGGAAAAAAGTATATTCAAATATTCTGGAAATAAGGGAAAAAAATAGGAGCTTAAGAAAGACCGAAACACATTTACGTATGGTTTATGATACTTGAATCTCTATAAAAAGGAAATTAACCACATTCTTATTCCACCCCTATAAATCTTCCAACAGTTTCCATAGTTTAACTGATTGATCTATTTATTTGAGCAACATTTCAAACCTTCTAAGTTTATTTATTCTTATGTTTAAGAGAATCACGTAAACGGTACTCGTCCATAGTCACATTTTCTGTGCAGTTGTTTCTTTATCTATTTTTTTGTTTGCACACGATCCTATTCAATTTGAATCCTTTCTAAACAGATCTCTTTGACTCAGAAAGTTAACTTAGCAGGTGCTACCGCTCCGGGTAAAAGTGGACCCGGGAATATTGGCAAATGTATATGTAATTCATACTACTCCGTCTCTTGGATAGAAGCCTCTCCATCACATTCATTGTCTTCACCTTTATTTATTTATTTATAGGTAGTGGGGTACCGACCGAAGGCTTCATTTTCAATCGCTAAAACATCGAGGTGTAGGGGAGGGCGCTTCTCCTTTCCCGGGAATGATCCACTTTACCTTCGATACGTACCTTCTATTGGTAGGTGTTAAGTAGGGAGGTATCTAATACCATTTTTAAAATCTTTGGTATGATGCAACCTGGGATTGAACCCCGGTCTCCCGGACCATTGGCGAACACTCTACCCACTAGGCCAATGAGAAGCCCTTTCGACAGTTATAAGCTTGCATAGTTAGAAAATTAAAAAAAAAAAAAGAATCAATTTTCTGTCGACAACTTGACCCGAATTTGCCGATTTTTCTTTCGGGTTAAGAATTTGAAGGAAAATGCTGTTGAATTTAATGAAAATAAAAAGTAATTAACAAATTAAAAATTGGTAATAATTATAAACATTCCAACAAATCCCTGTGCGAGATGAAAATAATGTTGCAGTGAAAGTTGAGCGGTGCTATATTGATGAAGGCTGAGACATTGAAGAGAATTTCTTTTCCACGCAAAGTATCACGAAGAAATTATTGAGATCATAATACGTACGCATTAGAGATTGAAATTTTCTGATCTTGATTGATTATGGCAGTGGCGAAATAGATGCTCTGAACTGAAAAAAAAAAAAAAAAAAAAGAAATAGATCGGGAAAAGGGCGTGAAAAAAAAAGAGAGTAGTAGCTAAACTGGTGATGCATATCATAAATAAGAGAGCAAGCATATCCCTAAGATTACTTTTTGATCATGCCTCCCCAGCACGTGTCTCTCCCACGCACATCTCCAACTACTTGCCTCCACTCTCAAGCTCTCGCCATTGGAACATTCTGACTTTACATTATTGTATTTTCTTACTTTTTCATTCTTCTTCCTTTTTTTCCCTTTAAATTCGGCTTGATAAATCTATCTTCCATTTTTCGTTTGGATTTGATATTTTGCACCGTCTTAGCTACATGACAGGTGTTCTGATCTTTGGTGTTCTACGTGATTCTTCGTGTTACTGTTACTCAGCATTTGGAATCACAAACAAATGTTAATAGGAAGGAAATGCAGATGTAAAAATCATAGGTAAAACGAGAAGAAATAGATGATGATAAAAAACAAAGAGTCGAAATAAAGTTTTGCTAAACAGAAAGAACAATCAATTAAAAAGCTGAATAAGACAACTGTAATATGGTTGGTTGGCTGATGGATTTTAATGGCATCTCAACCCGTCTGAAATTACTTTATATCTTGAGGTTTGGAAATAATGTCAGCTATATTTACACTTTTTGGTTAATTGTTGATTGGTGGTGTTATAAGGCATATGGACCCTTGTTGGTTATTTATACCAAACACTATTAATAAATACATATCAAATATACTCCCCTACCCCCGTAGCGTTGAGTTCTCTAGCAAAGAAGTAATCGGGTTTCGATCCCAGCTACGGGGAGATACTGTCTAGCCACACTGATGAGTTCTGATAGAACGAAACAGATCTGTCTGTGGATGACTATAGATATCAGATATATATGATTTTTAAGCCAATATCTTCTAGATAACATTTAAAAACCATAGCTTATTTTTTTGCACAGAGTTAAATAATTTCAAGTACTGTTATATAAGTATTTACCAACCCCTCCGCATGCACAGGATGGAACACGAGGTCATTTTTTTATCAGAATTTACCCGGTATGAATCTGAGTTTTCCTACTCCAAGGCTCTTTGCCAAACCAAGGCTAAAAAAAACAGTCTGTCCTACTAATTGCCCACAGTCAGGAAGAATAAGTGGATTCATATATTTCCCAATGGTTTAGAACTAAGTGAAATGCAATAAGCTTCGTCCAAGATTTGAACTCGTGTCGCCATGTCCATCTGCTACGTCAATAACCATTACACCAAAGGCACCTCCACATTTTTTTCTTATGAGAAATTAATAGTTTTATTGCTGATTGACACTAGTAAATCTATTGAACATTCTTTATTCGTTTGCGCAATCAAATGATCTCAACTATTGCTTGGTAATGCTGATAATTCAATTTAACAGTTATTTGTTTGTACACTTTTAGATGGTTTCAAGTATAGAACATGATTAAATATTTTTATTTGACCCATAGCTAGAACCTTAACAGATACTACCACTCCGGATCATAGTGGGGTTCGGAGTAATAGCAATTAAGTGGTACTTCACATCCCCCAAATCTCGGGGCCTGTAAACTCACAATAAGATGTGGTTTAGTTTCATACCCAGGAGACTCGATAAAGGCAGTGTCTTACACCGCAGTAGAGATACAGTTAGCGTAGTCTACACCCCCAGCCAACTGGGCTGTTCAATATGGACATAACCATCGGTAGAAGGAGTCTGAACCAAGAGAAATGCTGATTTTCAAGTAAAGTATTATGGACTTGAAACTCATTTGACAAAAACTTTATAATTTTGCTCAATTTCTCTTTGAGTCATATTTAGCTAAGTTTAGTAAATATTTGGGCACCTGCGTCCGAATGATCACAAGTTAGTTTGCTAGATTATCAGAACTTATTAATCTCTTGTCAAGGCACGCACTCTTTGAGGGGTTTTAAAATATTCATTCCTTGAACTTAAAGCTAGAAAAGGTAAAATAGTAAAAATTGACAAAGTTAATATCAAAAAGACTAAATGAATGTATTAAAATTTTTCGCCAAGGTTAAAGCACTAGAACATTGAGATCTTTCTGTTCATTTTTTCTTTTTTCAGTTCATATATCAATCAAAAATTATTGCAGCCCTTCTTTAGTTTAATTCGCTTCGTTGCGGTGGCTTATAGCAAGTTGTGTGCATTCCCTAATGGAAAGTACCCCCCCAATGAAAAGGGAAGTTTTCGTATGGCACTAAACTGTATCTGGTGGTAGGATTCCGATTATGAATCTCCCTGGTCCAACTTGACCTGTAGTGGTAGTACCTATTAGGGTCTTCTCTATGGAACAAACAGATCTATATAAAAATTATCCGTATGCGACGGAACCGTGTACAAAAAATAAATGAATAAATATATAAAACTCTTAAGAAACTATGCAAGCAATGAAAATATCAAGGTATAATGAACGCGATTCCCTAACCTCAGGGAATAAAATGACTCCAGACTGGTTGACATGTCGTTAAAAGCAATCAATCAATCTTTTAATTCAATTGATATTTTCCCCCATCATAGGTTATTAAAATTCCCAACTCACCCCAGTCGTTAATTAAAGAGAGGAAGGATAAATATAGTCATCCACAGACAGAGTGTTGCGTTGCATCACAACTCTTCTTGGAGTGCGTACCTGCTAGTTTAAAAACAAGTGTAACGAGTTCAATCCCGACGAGTGTTAGACTACTGAGGTTTGTAAGTTATAGTGAAGAAATTTAGACGAAAGAAAATGAGCCCGAAGAAAGACGGACATAAAGAACGAAGTAAAAAAAAAGACAAAAAAAGGAGGAGACAGACAAAAAGAAAAAAATAAAAATAAATGAAAGGGAAGGAGGGAAGTTTCGCTTTCAAGATGAAAAAGAAGAAAAGAGAAACAAGATGGAAGTGGAATTTTTAAAAAATGAAAATAAAGTAACTGGTTGGTTAGCTGTTAAGTTGTTCGGTAGGTGTGGTATTGTATGATCCTTGTTTCACTTGATGTGGGCCGGTAGCCCGCAAAAAGTAAGTAAGTAAAGTAGGTGGGTTAGTTGGGTCGATAGAGGGGGGCGGGGATGAAGGTCTAGTTAGGAAGTTAGGTGGCCAATGAACTGCCAATAGCAAGCAGCCGCCAAAACAAAATGTACTAGATAAAAATACTGGCTAAACGGTGTTTGAATACATTAACCCGGATAGGGACGAGCTTTTCGACGATGGTGGTGGTAGTGGTGGAAATGACTGGTGGGTAGGGACGATGGCGGCGACAGTTACGGCCACGAAGGCGATGGTAATGTCGGTGGTGGTGACGACGAAGGTAATATGGGGGTACAATGGAGTTAATGACGGAGGCGATGGAGGTACCGAATCTATGGCGATGGTTTTGGTGGTGGTTGTGGTGGTTGTCACAGGAGGTAGGTATTCGTGGCTAAGGAATGGTCGAGACTGGAAAGCGTATGTATGTAAGTATTTTTGTCAGGCGCGTGATTTTGAATATTATGTATTCCGACCCATAAGGAGTCTTCGACGTTTTTGAAACGTTAGGCATGTGAATGTGTTCATTAATGAGTATTTGCGTGTTTCTAAGTGTGTGTGTGTGTGTGAGAGAGAGTGTATGTGTGTTTGTGTGGGTGCGTGTATGTATGCATCTTTATGAATATGTGTGTATCTGTTTGTGGCTTATATAAAATTTACAGTTCATTGTATGGTAGATTTTATCTAACACGAATTGTAAGCACATACATGCACACACACTCACTGACAGACATACACACACACTCACTGACAGACATACACACACACTCACTGACAGACACACACACACACACACACACACACACACACACACACACACACACATATATATATATATATATTTATATATACAAGAGTAGTCTTTAGACATACCTATTTGCATTGTGTTAGTTGACGATAAACCTCATGCGTAAAATAACCTCTCTCCCACTCATTCTACCTCTCAGTATATATATATATATATATATATATATATATATATATATATATACATATATATATATATATGTGTGTGTGTGTGTGTGTGTGTGTGTGTGTGTGTGTGTGTGTGTGTGTGTGTGTGTGTGTAAAACGTATCTCGTCAAAAATCATAAGTAAGCCTCCTTTTGACATTTTTTAATCACCGTTTCTACTATTTTTTTTTTTTTTTTTGTATACCCTGGACAGAGAAATATCTGATATTTTGTAATAGTTTCACATGATTTTAAAGAGGAAACCTTTTTATTATATCATTGAATTTAACTAAATTTGTGTGAATGTGTATATGTGTGTGTGTGTGTGTGTGTGTGTGTGTGTGTGTGTGTGTGTGTGTGTGTGTGACAAAGAGAGTAGTTGCCTTTTTCATATTAAGTTTTTACTGAGAAGTTTCAAAAAACGGCGTAAAGTTTAACATTGTTAACTTTGTTTACACAGTACAATAGGCTTCTTTTTTTTTCAAAAATCAAGTTATTTTATTCTTTGTTTTATCAAGAATTTTTCAACACCCCTTCTACGATAGATAGATAGATAGATAGATAGATAAGAACAAAGTAGATGGACAAAAGAGAAGTGATGAATTGGCATAGAGACAGGCACATAGATAGGAATCAAGTGAGTGAGTTAATTATATATTGATAAGTAATTTGATCCGTTAAAGCAAAAACAAGTTTTCGTTATTGAGTTAACGGTCCCTTTTGAAGAAAAATTTTGACTTTGCACATCATCGTAAGTTGGAAAAATATGAGGATCTGCGAGAACAATGTGTCAGAAATGGCTAGATAACAAATATATTTCCTATCGAAGTCGGATGCAGAGGTTTTATTGCCAACTTTACCTCTGTTTTCTTGACTAATCTCGGACTTCCTCCATCAGACAAGAGGAAATACATGGAAAAGATCCAAGATAAGGGTCTAACTGCATCAGCGTGGATATGGCAATCCCATAGAATGACAACAATCTGATAAAGTCTGGTGGTGTAGAGAGATACTGCTGGGGTACTCTGGGCCTGTGATAATGATGCGTTGGCCCCGAAACCATGCTTGAACCTATAGTCATCATCCGATGAAGGCTTTGTTGGAAGCAATGCTGTAGTACAAACATCAATTATTGTATGATAGATAGATAGATAGATAGATTTAGGAAACATTCGGTATTTTCCTAAAGTATTTTTACATAGACGCAGGCGAATCATTGCTGAGACAATTCTGAGATCGTTAGATACACCTTCAAATACGAGTATGCCCCACAGTTTAAAGCACAATTAATTAATTTCTTGTTTACGAATATATAATCGAGCTGTGCTTTAGAGTTATTAAAGTAGGTATAGTTAAAACATTTTCTCTTCTCTTTTTGTATTTAGGTTTAAGCAGGCAAGATTGCTCTCGAGTAAAAAACCTGTTAGATATTCCTTGTTTCTTTTGAACAATTTGTGTCGACAGAATATTTTATTTCCGTCTTTACCTATGTGTGCATTCATGTTATTGTATTTACATTACTACAATTTTAAACCAATCGGTAAAGAGCACTAAGAGTAAAAAATTCTGGAAAAATAACATCCAAAACTCACTTGTCAAATAAGTAGATTCAGGAACATGATTGGACAGAATAGTCACATGCCAGTGTCTTCAAGAACCCCAAATTTGTGTTGAACCCCAAAGAAATTTGTCCCAAGCAAAAATGACTATTATGATTGGTGCAAGTCACTTGACTAGGAACGTATCTTTTAACAGTCTGACTGTTTCACTCTCAGCTTGACAGCTTTTGCACACTCTGACCCTCTGATCTCAGATGTTCGCCACACACAGTTTCAGACACGCACCCGAAAATAAGTAGACAAACAACCATAAGAAATACATTTATCATATTTACCCAACCCCTCCGACCGGGCAAGATATGACACAAAGTCAATTTTTTAGCAGAGTTTAATATGTTTGAATTCAGTTTTCCTTCTCCTAGACTAGTTGATCACCAAGGCTGAAGAATCTAATCTGTTTACACATAACTGGAGGGAGAATAATTGGATTCATACCTTTCCCGAGGGCATTAGTGCTATGTGAAATGCAATCAGTCTCGTCCAGGATTTGAACTCGTGTCGCTGTGTCCATTTCCTGTGACGATAACCATTACACCACGGGCATTTATAGTCCTAATGAAATTAGGACATTTACCATCCTTCAATATACTAGACTTTCCATGGACATCAGTATCATCTTATACATATATTTTTTAGTTATGTTCTTTTAGTTATCTCTCTCTCTCTCTATCTCTCTCTGTCACACACACACACACACACACACATATATATATATAAGTAGGAGTTTTCACTTTTTTACTCATTTTGTCTTATCGGTGAACACACGTACACACATATATTTCGAACGACACTCGCAACTATTTCAGCCAACGCATTTGTATAAACACATCGACACACAAAAATACTTTACATACATATTCGCACATAAACTACGTTGTAGTGACTTTTCTTCGCTTACTTTGTTATTAAAATATTTGTCTTAATCCTCTGTCATTATCGTTTGTTTGCTCCCTTGTCAATCATACTGAATTTACGAATGTTTGTAGAGGGCTACACCTTTGATGTCACCCTCAACAATGTATCTATCGATTATTAGGGCGCTGAGTTTGGTGTTTGAGAATGAGTCCGATAAGGAATTGTCGATTGTTGCAGAAACTGTTGATGTCTGTTTTGTCACTGGCATTCGGAAATCAGTTGCGATACTCGATTTTTGTGTATAAGTGCCATTAAACGTGTTTGCATTCAACATTTGCAGCGACATTGACAGAGTTTTTGTTGCAGAGAATCTGAGAAAAATGTGCAGCCATTACTTGTGGAATGGTATTTAGTTCTAGTTTACTATGTTAATATATATATTCTTTTAGGCGTACGATGTTGATATTATGTTCGACTGCAGATACTGTCACTATTAGTAGCTGGTTTGACAAAGCTTCTCGATGTGACTGGTGTTCAATTACCAATAGTGATATAAAGTAAAGTAAAGTTGGCGACCGTAGTCGAGAGTGATCCAAAGGCTCCCTTTTCGATAGCTACGACACCAAAGTGTAGGGGAGGACGCTACTCCTTTCCCTGGATTGCTCCACTTTACTCTTGAACAGTACCTTGTAATGCTGAGTGTTAAGCAAGAAGGCATGATGTACCATTTTATGAGTCTTTGGTATGACTAGACCTGAGATTGAACCCAGGTCTCCTGGGTCATTGGCGAACACTCTTACAATCATGCCAATGTCCGTTTATGTCGGCCGGACAATTTTGATATAAGCAATCATTATACGATAACAATAAGAAACACGTTTAATACTCATCATGGGTCATCTGAAAGACCTTCTCTGAATGACCAATTGAAAAAAATTGTAACCACCTCAGAAGAAGCAACTGTAGGGTGCATACCAACCGAATGTTAAATTCGATAGGAGACAAAAGGGACAAAGCTTCCATTCTTTTATAAAAAGAAAAACAATTAATGCTAATGCGTAGAAATTTAAAAAAGAGCATTGAGAATAATACATCCATGACAAAATCAATGAATAAGAAATTCGGAAGAAGATTCAATCATGATTGCATTGCAGACTAAAAAGGAATGAAGCGGAAGGAGGCAGTTTACGAATGAAGAAAAAAAGAAGATTAAAAGTAGAAAAAGTGCGGCCCTCGACGAATACCACCGGAAGTAAGAAAGACATAAAGATGGCATACTTCTCCGTTTATGCAATCGTATATAAAAAAAAAATATACACAATAAAGAAATTAACAAAATTCTGCAACCTACCTTTGAATAAAACAGCAACCTCGAAATCACGAAAATCTACTGTCACGTAACTTTTAAAGCTACGGCAGCTAAAGTTCATGATGAACTGCTTCTTAACCGTTTTTGATCTGGAATTGAGAAAATTCTTTGGAAAAGTCGGAACGGCTCTCGGAAAAATCGATTAACAACCTCAAAGATTCTGACTATCCATGGAATCATCGAAAGAGTACGTGAGAGAACTCTTGAGGCAATACGATTGTTCATAGATTTCTCTAATGCCTTCCATTCCATATACAGAAGAAAGATGGAGCATTTACTATAAACATATTTTCATCCTGAATAAAATAAAGCCTCTGAAAGTAGTTTACCATTTCTCGTATATCGAATGTAATTTCTCATCTACTGAAAGCGATGCTAACATTCATATTGCAACGACGTGGACTGCTACAGACTGGTTATCAATCATATAAAAATCAGATATTTCTGATGAAATAAAACAGATTTTTTTCAAACTTTTTCGGAGTCAATACTACTGTATGGATGCACCACCTGGGCACCTATAATGTATAAAAAAGCTAGATAGAAGTACATGAAAACGCTCTGTCCTGTTTTGAATAAATCGAAGATGCAGAACTCTACAAAACTACAGTTGTACAACCACTTACATTCCTTCTTAAAAACCATTTAAATAAGACGTAGAAAGACATGCTGAGTTATGATGATGAAAAAGAACCAAATCATAAACAACGTTCTCCTATTGACTCCGACGCATGGATATGCCAGTGTTAGCCAACTAGCAATGACTTTCATACGTCACCTCTGTGTGGACACTGGATGCACTCTTGAAGACTAACTGGGATGGATGAGTGATGAGGAGGAATAGGAAAGTGAGAATCAGGAAACTCTGGGATGTCAGTGCATCTTGTTTATTATTATTATTATTATTATTGTTAACTAACGACTATTATTTTTTATCATTATTTAAAGTGTTCATTTCAAACCACTCGAGTTGAAGGAATAGATTTTATGCCAGAACAAGAAATCTTTCGAAAAATATCAGTAACTGTACGTATATGTTTTTAACAAATATGTGATATCGATAAGAAAATTCCATATTGCTTTAACTGTATGTTGAAATATGCATAGCAATAAGATAGAAATGTTGGATAAAAGAAGAAAGGGTCAAATATTCTCCAATATTGTTGAGCATCTACGAAAAAATATTTACAATTGCATCAGTATGAGTGCAGAAATAATGCGACAAGTTTATCAACCTGCACACACACACACACACACACACACACACACGTGCGTGTGTGTGTGTGCTTGTGTGTTTAACAAATGAATGAATAATTTCGGGAAAATACAGATAACGTCCACAATACAGAGGCTTTGGTTTTTTGCTCTTGCTCAATTTTCGCAACGATATGTCTCTGTGTTTTTGTTGTCATTTTTGCTTACAGATACAAGTTTTAACACCAGCTGTAATAATGTAACCGATGATTAAAAAAACCTGAAAAACGGCAAGTCTTACCAGCTCTTTAGGATTCTTCTTAGTATTCTAGGCGTTCTTAACAGTGAAGTGGCATGGATAGCATCAATCTTTCCCAGGATCAAGTATTTCTCCAGTAATTTTCTCAAATTCTTTGAGGTGTGTCTAAGGCTCCATCTGTGATTGGTTCATCAGTTTTAGTTCTTTGGTAATGTCTATGTACTCATCTAATTTTTTGCTTTCCTTTAATTTCATTACTGGCAAAGTAGAGTCTCTCAGATTATACGTTCTTCGCATCACGTTAAGTAAAACAAAGTATGGTCTTTTGGCTTAAATTGTAAGATTCGGATTGATTTCACAATCCAAGATTATTGTTATTATCATTATTATCATCTTCATTATTATTATTTCAATCCATGCGAGTTTGTTTTTTTTGTTTTTTTCATACTCACATTAGTTACTTTTCTTTCACGGAAATCTAAGTAATTGCAATTCTCCTTATGTCTCTCGGTCTCTTCAAAGAATTATTGATGATATTAACAATGCTGTGGTATTAATAGTATCAATTCATCCTCTGATTTCCAATTCTTCCTGTCTTTTTACAAGTCTCTGGAATCCATTCCATGTGTCCGAATACAATTAGTACAACCGCTACCCTGATATTCCTCAGGATTTTTATTTTCGAGCTTGGTTCAAGTATTTGTTTATCATTTCGTTTTCTTTAATTTTCACTCAGGTCAGCTAGAACAGCAAAGTCCACTAAATAGCAAGCTCATTTTTTCTGGTTAAGCAACGCTGTCAGTTCTTCATATTGGTATTATGTAAATTACACATAACATATATATGATTACAATAGAAAATTTCACTGTAGAGTATCGAGAATATGACTAAAATTACTTTAGGAGGAGATTTTTTTAGGAAAAATATAGTGATGTACAAGCATACATACATACATACATACATACATGAACATATATATTTATCAACTGCTCTGCACGCGCAAGAGGCGACACATGGTCAATGTTTTATATAGACTTTAGCAGGGTTGAATTTCGAGTTTCCTTTTACCTAGACTGGTCAGGATACCAGAGCTAAAGAGCCCATTCTGTCCAACTATTTTACCCATAGATGAAGGGAGGATAGATGAATTTATGCATTTCACCTAAGATATTATCGCTATGTGAAATTGAAACAGCTTCGTCCGGGATTTGAACTCAAATCGCCTTGTTAATTTCCTATGATGATATCCATTACACTACAAGCGTTTCACCCACACACATGTGCATATGAGAGAGAGAGTGTGTGTGTGTGTGTGTGTATTTTGGGTGTTTTCTGTGTTCCTCCTGTAAATACCGATTGATTAATATTAGGAAATAAGACAGAAGGCATGTTTATTTACAGCAAGCATTTCAAGCAGGTTTTCAGTATTCTGACAAAATCTAACGTGCTATTTCGCGTATGACTGAAGAATTAAGAAACCGCTTTTCCTAACTGTAAATAACTAGAACAGGTAATACTTGATACTAAAATTGCATCACCTATTCGAAACCTATACATGTCACCTTTAATCTCAAGCACATGTATCTATTTATCTATCTTGGGGGTCATTAAGGTAGATATTCGTCTGCAATATATATATATATATATATATATATATATATATATATATATATATATAAAATTTTCATTAAATAGGACACATCACTTCTCTCTATTTATGGTTTATCTGTTCAAGTTAGTGCCACCTCTCAACACCTTAAAACACATTCATGTCCCTCCTTCAAATACCGAAAAATTCTAATTGGAAATACCTCAATATAACACAAAGAAACAAACAAAAACTTCAAATTTTTCAAGCTCTCTATTTAAACATTAACAACCCATCGTTATATAAGATCAATTTTGAATGAAGCAGCCGTGACCAGAAATGAGTTTAACATTTTCCCCGCAAATATTTTCTTTTACCTTCAGTAAAGTTCTTCCCTTTCCATCCTTCCTCTTCTTACTTTCTGTATAAATGAATACGGATCGTCTTTGTGGTTTTCATTTCAATGTTCGTTACCGCGATGATGGTTCCAGCTTGGGTCGAAAGAAGTTGGGAAAATATGATAGCTTTTGAAATCATTCCATCCAGATATCAAACGACTCCTACAAAGGCATTAATGGATCAGGTATAAAATAAGCAGATGCGAAGTGCCTATCAATAATTCAGAGTTAGGCAGAGTTAATCAAATATATTTTTAAAATGAAAATGGTGCATATATATATATATATATATATATATATATGTGTGTGTGTGTGTGTGTGTGTGTGTGTGTGTGTGTGTGTGTGTGTGTGAATGTTTTGTTCGTTGGTGGTATATGTTTTTACATATTTTAAACTCGTATGAAGTTGAAATGTCACTGTAATTGTTCTTGTATGTATGGATGCGTAGGAAATTTTTTCTTTGATAAATAGATCTGTTTTTCTGCGTGTGTGTGTATATGTAACCAACTCCTTTCTGATATATATATATATATATATATATATATATATATATATATATATATATAGTAATTAAGATATCACCTTACAAATATTGTTTTATAACTAGAAGTTTTATTATAAGAAAAATTTATTTGCCAAATAAATTTTCATCTGATAATAGTGTCTTCTACTCTACAGAAGAAATATGAAAATAACAGCTATAAAAAATAATAAGGGGATATATTAACTACTTTTATTTTTTGTTACACTCTTTTTTCAGCTTTTAACCACTTTTTGATTTATCATGTCCATTTTAAACGATTAGTTGTTGTTTTTTTTCTGTTTTCCCTCTCTTATTCTATCACTCTCTCAATCTCAGTCATCTGGGACATTAAAATACACCGTCTGCATCTCTGCTGAAGGGTAAAAGCCCACGTCACATCGAGTGCTGAATATGTCAGCAAAATACCTGATGATGAAGCTCCAGGCCAAGAGTTTTATGGTAACAGGGAGTAATCCTTCATTGCCATTGCATACAAGTTCATTGTGACCTTGAGTGGTAAGGCTAGAGAGGTTCTATCTATGGGTCAAATAGAACTGCTTGGAACTGAAATTGTGTGCAAACAAATGACGTATATAAAACTGAATTGTTAGAAATTGGACTTTGATCATTAAACAACTTACTGCTGTTAAATGTAATTGTTAGTGACTCAGAGCAATACCTGGAATTATCAAACTGTATGCTAACGAATGAGTATTAAGATTATTAATTTTAATTTGCTCCACTTAAAACTCTTTAACTCAGCTTAAATTAAATTACTGGTTTTACATAGAGATGCTCAAAACCATTTCACTACTTGCAAGTCAACTACTTATGTTAGACAGCAATATTTGAAATCATTTAAATGAAAGCAAACACATGATTAATACTAAATAGAAGAATCCGGGTCAGAATATTTGGAACCATTTAGCTGTGTGCAAACAAAAGTTATACTTACATTCAGACAAATTAGCTCTGACTAATTTAAAGATAAGATTAACTACAAACTATTGTATTAAGAATTGTATATATAACCATTTAATTGTATGCAAACATACTCAGCACGATAAAAAATGTTTTCTACAAACAATGTGTTTACAAAGCTTATATGACATGTATAAAGAGGATTTGGCATTAAATAACCTTAAATAGTTAATATGCCATAAAACCATCCAAATAACATTAAAATCATGGTACTGTCTTGTAACTTTAATTCCTCGATTTAAAATGTTATCTACAAATTATGCGTTAACAAATCATATTTATAAAGATGATTTGGCTTTAAATAAACTACAATGATTATTTACGCCATAAAATCCAGCCAAACCCAGTGCCTCTCTTGTAATATATATATATATATATATATATATATATATATATATATATATATATATTTGTGTGTGTGTGTGTGTGTGTGATCCGAGGAAAATCGTCAAGAGGTTAGACTGTTAAGTAGTAATCCGGTAATCCAAGAGGAATATATATATATATATATATATATATATATATATACAGGGGTAGTGTTGAAAACTTATCGACCCAACTAAAAATAATGTTTGTTAAATACTTTTTAGACTGAATGCACAACATTACTGCTTACTAATATATATTCATTTGTGTAGGGCTCCTGGTATACACTGTATCTCGGGGACAGGTATTCGTTTTTAGGTTGTATGACTTTGTAATATATTTGCATACTAGCAGGGATATTACTAGATAAAATTACTTTCTACTTTCTATATCCCATATGCCATTGACCAATGTGTAGTTGTATATTGAATAGTTTGTTACTATTACAACCATTTACTTTGATCCTATTACCTCATTACCAGACACGTATCTTTAAAAAGTTTATCAAAACACATTGATAAGATTCATAAAAGAATTACCAATCTATAATCAAATGTAAGCAGCACTGGA
Source organism: Sepioteuthis lessoniana (assembly GCA_963585895.1). Lineage (NCBI taxonomy): Eukaryota > Metazoa > Mollusca > Cephalopoda > Myopsida > Loliginidae > Sepioteuthis > Sepioteuthis lessoniana. The sequence continues at coordinate 98,306,713 of OY757905.1, read as the reverse complement.
AAAATATCGACAGCAAATCTTTAATAATTTTTTTTGTTTAAAACAAACGGTGTGGCCATATTAACCCGAAAAATACTTTTAAAAAATAAAGAAAAACCAGGTTTCTGCATTAAATTCCCCGTTAGTGTTGGTATGCCTCTAATCAAAATTATCGAAACCTGTATAAACTTGTTAAAGATGTGCCCAGTGCATTGTATTGTAAGAACGATGCTTGTAATGTGGGGTAAATTTAATGGATCTCAATCTGGCGGTTTGCCGAATGGGATAATTGGATGCAGCCATTTGGGCGCAACCGCTTGGGCACGGTTATTTTGGCACCGGTCGATAAATTCTTTATCCATCAAAGCTGGTAAGTAAATCTTTTTGGACAAAGAAAAAAAAATTACATACATCTTATTAGTAACATATCCATCGTCATTTACGAATCCCTCGGTATGATTTACAACATATGTGTAAAGTCAAGGTTTCTGCAACTCACGAGTAAAGATAAATGTCCATCCTATATAATTGTTGATCCTTGAAAATTATTTTTTCTAGTAGAGTACCTTTTTCTTTACTAAGTTAAAAACAGATCTTTTAATATTATAAGAAGGTATGATTTTAACTAAGCAAAGAAAAGTTCTTTACTTTTATCCTGAATGACTCTCCTTATCATCTTGCCAAGTCGGCTGGGATTGTAGAATACTTCGTCTGCACCTCTGCAAAGGAGTAAGACCCCCCATAAAGTGTCCTGGATATGACACTAAACATTCTGATTTTGAGGTTCTAGTGATGCTGGAGTTTGAGGAATGCGGAGCACCCCTTCATTTTCATTGCTCCCAGGTCCACTCTTGCCCGGTTTGGGAGCACTTGATAGGGCCCTATCTATGGGTTAAATAGAACTAAACTACTTACTTACGCTGAACAGAATTGTTTGAATTAGAACGGTTTGACTAAACTGAATGGCTTGAAAAAGAATTTTTTTGACAATTAACCTGTAATTACATTTAAACTGTGTGCTTATGCTAAACTGAATTATTTGAAATGGAACTGTTTTTGACATTGTTACTGTACTTACACTGAACTGATTTGTTTAATATTTTGACATTTAACTGTGTGTAAACAGAATCTGTATTTATACTAAACTTAATTAGCTGAATTAAAACTGTTTGAAAAAACTGAATTGCTTGAAATAGAAATGTTTTTGACAATTAAAATGTATACTCATGCTAAACTGAATTGTCAAAAACAGAACGGAATATTTGCATAAAATGGATTTGGCGTTAAATGTCCTACAAAAGTTGATATGCCATAAAAGCCAAACAGCCAACCAATCTACCTATCAGCCATTGTCTATTTGTAGCATTATCATTTTTATTTGAGGAAGCAATTATTATTCTTCATCTGCAAATTGTTGTTTTATCGATTTATATCATCCTTCCCATCAATATTGTTCTAGAGGGTAGAGTGTTCCCCAATGGTCCTGAAGACCAGGATTCAATCCCAGGTCACGTCATACTTAAGACTTTAAAAACTGTACGTGATACCTCTTTGCTTAACACTCAGCAATATAAGGTACATATCAAGAGTAAAGTGGAGCAATCCAGGGAAAGGAGTTTCGCCCTTCCCTACACTTTGGTTTTGTAGCTATTGAAAAGGGAGCCTTCTGGTTGCCCTCGATTACGGTCACCGACTTTGCTTACTGACTTCTTTCTAAAAGTATGATAATTTTTCTTGATATTCAGTTCGGATCAGAAATATCTGTCATGCATATTGCTTGTATTTGATTCCATTCAAAGCAAAAATGATGTAAAACAAACTTAATTGATTTTGGCATTAAATAACCATCTAGGGTTGATATACTATTAAATCAAATGCCCCTTGTCAATTAGGCTTGCGCCCAAATGACCGGCATCAAAATAGCTGAGTCAAATTGGCCGAATCAAATTAGCCGAAACAGCTGCGCCCAAAGGTACCTTATACTGCAGTTCAAAATACTTGCCACATCACTTCTGAAGTTTTTTTTTAAAAATTTCTTCCTAAAAGTCACCCCCCCAAATCCTATCTTCTTCGTTCGACTGTGAACTTCCAACGCTCTCTTCCCCGCCATATATATATATATATATATATATATATATATATATATATATATATATATATATATATTTAAAAATGGTACTTGATACCACCTTGCTTAAAACTCAGCAATATAAAGTATGTATCGAGGGTAAATTAGAGCAATCGAGGGAAAAGAGTAGCCCCCTCCCCGACTCCTCGGTGTAGTAGCTATTGAAAAGGGAGCCTTCTCGTCGCCCTCGACTACGGTCGTCGACTTTATTAATATGTATTGCTTCATCTACTCTTCATAATTACCCAAGTACAGAAAGATTCAAAATCATCTCAAGATTTTGATATTCTGTGAATAAATAAGCAAATTGATTATGTTTCTTTTCTATCACACCAACAAAAATAACTTTTCATTGACACGCACAGACATACCTTTATGCAAGCATGTACACACTCCGCCATACTCTCTCACACACACACCTTTAAGCACAGACAAATACACACAAATCGTTTTTGAATACTCACTCCTTTTGGGCTTTTGCACATTAGTAAAATTAAGTTAAGACAATAATCACGAATTTCCTGCTGTGTGGAACCTAACATTCATTGATTTTTATTTTTACTATATGTTATTATTAGCATAAGCAAAATTTATATATATATATTTACATGTGTGACACAACGTCAATTTATAAGCGGTGTTTAACAGGTTAGAATTCAGAATCTTTCTTCTCCTAGATTGGGTGTTATACCACACCTAAAGAGCCCAGTCTGCCTTGCTATTCACCCATAGCTGAAGAAAGAGTAGTTGGATCCATAACTTTCCCAGGAGTATTAGTTTTGTGTAAAATTCAAGCAACCTCGTTAAGGATTTGAACTCGAATCATCGTGTCTATTTCTTACGATGGTAACCATTGCACCATATGCATTACTTATGTTTAAATGTCAAACTGTCCTATTATCAGGTGCTATGATTCTGAGCCAGAGTGAAACGGGGATCGATGGCCATAAGGAGGTGCTCCACATTCCGAAGAGCTCCAGCATTTCTGAGCTTCACCAGCAGATTGATTGGTGTATCCCTCGGTAGAGACTCAGTCGATGTATTCTACATCTCCAGTCAACTGAGCCAAACAAACATGTGAAGAAAATTTCAATCGTACAATTCTTGGAACTTACACGTAAATCAAGATACTTATACTGCAATGAGGTTATAATCATTGATCACATACATATACCATAGATTCCAAAATGAAGGGGCTTTCAGTTGCACTCTAACGCTATATAAATATATTAGGGTCATTCAATAGATAAGGTTAAAATTGCCCAAGGAGTTGTCAGTATGAACCACTACTTACATTTGTAATTATTTCAATTAAATCAATGGAAATAGGTCATTTCATGTCTCAGAGGACGCTCACCATCACCTTCTTTACTCACTGTTGCATCCGGAACTTTTTCTTTACAGGAGGACCAGTGTTTTCACCCTGTTAACTGTCTTTTCTGCACTGCCTTGTAGTGGCAAACCGAATTTATGTCAATTCTACGCATTTTTTAATTAAAAAATGCCTCTCCGTCGACATTAGATATTCTTCTGTAAATTTCACATGGTTTCCCCCTTCTAAGCCATTGGAATACTGGAGCCTAGAGCCCCATTTCGTGTTTTTGCCGCCCATTTTGAATAAACGCAAAACAAATATTTTCGTAGTATCAAAATATTTTTTTCTATAAACCAATTCCACAAAATATGGATGAAGTCCCCGTGATGTAATGGTTAAAGAGCTGGACTGCACTTTTGAAGTCAGCAATTTCGCGCTACGACGTTACTTATAGACTGATACTTTTGGGAAACTTCGGAACACCCATAGCGATGGGTTGAGTACTATCATTGCCGTTCTTCTAATATGGTGGCTTTGGCCTTAGATAGTCCACGATGATTGATATGCCATTAAACAAAGAAACGAAACCAAACAATGCAGAGTTTCCATTTGTTGAAGAATATTTTATTCTTAAACGAGGGAATCTCTTTTTTTTAATGACTCTCATGTACATATATATATATATATATATATATATATAAAGCAACTTGAAAAAAGAATATAATCCAAAATTTGATAAATTTATTATGAGAGTCGACGTTGAGCGTTTAGGTTGTAATAACCTTCTTCAGGTCATTAAATGCATGAAAAATGTGGTTAAAGTAGCGATGGATGTTTGATGAAATAACAGGAGAAAAGAAAGTGTGTATAAAAAGATAGATTCATAACAGCAATAAATCTATTATGAATCTCTCTAACAAAAATGTTTGGTATTAGCGCTTCCTTCTCGGTGAGAGAGAATTTTTTTCAATGACATTCGTATATGCATATTCTCTTTAGGGTTTTAACATATATATATATATATATATACATATATATATATATATATCTCAATCTATCTCTCTCTATATATATATATACGAGGACCATTAAATGTTTCCAGAATTTTTTCGTATGGACACTTTTTTTGATAGTACACACATGAAACTCTAGTTCCCTTCGAAGTAATCTCCTCCGGCTACAATGCACTCGTTGCACCGCTCCAACAACTTCTGGAAGGCCCCATGGAAGTCCTCTTGTGTGAGCGTGTTAATGACCTTCGTCACAGCCTCTTTCATCTCCTCTATTGTCTCATAACGACAGCCTCTGAGCTTAGGGAATAACAAAAAGTCACAGGGAGCAAGGTCTGGACTATAGGTACGGTGATGAACTGTCTTGATGCCCATCCTGGTCAAATCGTCTGTGACAAGGATGGAGTTGTGGATTGGTGTATTGTCCTGGTGGAAAAGCCACTGACCTGATTTCAAGAGTGCTGGCCTCTTCCCAAGGAATTTCTTCCTGAACTCCCTTAAAACCTCAACATAGTAACCCTAACCCTAACCCTTTGGCCCATCAACTCTGGTGTTCTGACTTTCTTACTCCTCCCACACCTCTCATCATCTCTCCCAGACTCCCTGCATTCCTTGGATCTTTTATGGCACTCAAAAACTGATGCTCGATTCATGCAAGATGCTCCAAAAGTAACCTGAAGCATTCCATACGTTTCTGTGGGATTTTTTACTTGTTTAAAATAGAATTTTATTGCAAATCGTTCTTCTAAAGTATCCTCACGTCCACATTGCTCTTTTGAAATCCACCAGCTGTGACAATCAGGGTGTATTCCAATTCCTGTAGTAGCTGTTCATTTAAAACTGAAATCATAAAAATTGGTCAGTCATCTCATAAGATGTATAGCAATAACATACTGAATTTTCAAGAGTCTACAACAATTTTAAATGGCTGTACAAAAAATTCTGGAAACTTATTGAATTCCCGTGTGTGTGTTTGTGTGTGCGTTTATGAGTGTATGTGTGTGTGTGTGTGTGTGTGTGTGTGAGAGAGAGTGTTTGTTCGGGTTTTAATGCAAGTCTGTTCTATCACATGCATGTGATTGTCCTCGCAGTAAAGTTGATGCATTGTTCTACACTGAACTCTGATAGTTTTTATCGAAATATCAACTCGCATGGACATATTGCCCTCAGGTGAAAACAGGCTTCGTACGTTTAGCTTTTGCAATTTTATTTCCTGTGTGTCTTTTTACCGTTCGGTGGGCAACCAAGCCATTAAAAGCAAAGATGTAAAGGATGAAAGAAAAAACGAAAAGAAAAAATACACTTTGATTTTTGTATCGGTTATACATTAATAAATAAATTTGAGAAAGAGAACAACGAAAGTGACTGTCTGTAAATGAAAAGGACAGCAAAAGAATGGCTCAAATTAAATGCTGTTTTCTCCTTTGATTTTATACCTTTATGTCCACACATGTGAGAGTCTATATTTCTATAACTAGATTTATGTAAATGTAGCAATTTGTCTTTAGACTAATAAAAACATCTAATGAAAAAGCCTTTTGTACACAACAAATATTTATTTTTAAACATAATCTCTTTCTATTTCAGCACACTTAATTTAGTTCTGATTATTCATCATTTATGTAGCACTGTGGGGGTCCTCGAAGGGTTGTTAAAAGGGTAGAAGATAGGTAGGGACGAAGAATTCGCCACTTTTATCTCGGTGACAAAAGAACAAAGGCGTTGTTACAAAAACCCACTCACGTTTTATATCAGATGTTATATCTTCAAACCAGTAAGAAGGAATACCTTGAATGGTTTTCGTAGTTGATGGAAGAAATTGTTTTCCTTAATAAATTGTTGAGCCCTTCCCCAACTTGGTGGTTGGGGAGGTTTTCCAGACGTAAAAATGTACAACTTAACTCTTCGCAGTGTCGTTAACAATTGTCACTTTTCGAATCTCTAATGTTTCGCGTGCCTGCTTCTAGGACCTGCACGAGAGGTTACGCGATTTTCCTTTCGACGTCTGTCGTGGATCACGTCCAACAAAGTTGGGGCTGAGGTCCCAAGTAGCGAGCATGGTATTTCCCTGAGGGCTTACACAGGAAAGATTTCAGATCTAATTAAGTAATTTTATCAATTTTATTAATATTGTATTTTTGCTATTTGTAATTGTAAGAATGGAACCCATTTACAAAGTGACATTTTAAGATGTAAACAAAAAATCTGACATCTGATATCCGTGCTGATAGCATGAAATGATGATGAAGCTGATGATGTTGAAAATTGTTTCTATATTAGATATTTCCCCATTTACAATATAATTATAACGTTGAAACAATTTCTGACATTCCAATATGCATTGTTGTCAGTTTTCAGTGGCGTTATATCATCAATGTAGTCGGCGTCGGTAACCATTTTTACGGGGTACCTTCTTCTTTCCTTTGTTAGCTTGAAACCGTTTTCTTTGATTTTATCGATAGATGTTCTAAGTAGTCTAGACAGTTGATAAAGTGGTATGGGGCTAATGTGTCTCCTTGAAGTACACCTGCAACAATGTCGAAGTAGTCTGTGTCGCCGTCTAAGGAACGGACTTTTACTTAGTTGTTTAACATAAAACATCTGACAAATTGCTTGAGTATTCGGCATTAGACGAGGTGCAAGGCCGATGATCCGTAGGCAGGTCCGTATCCAACGTACACGCAACGGGGGCCTAGGAGTGCCTGATCTGGAGAGCCACTGGCTTGCTGAACGACTTGCATACCTGGGCCGATCCTTGACGGGGGACGCAGTGTGGAGACGAAAGGCGAGTCGGACTTTTCCTCGCCTCAAGTCAGACCCAAAGGCTGAAGGTCGACGTAAGCCTTTCGGCGAAGCACTGTTTGTCCGCGAGTGCCGAAAGGCCCTTCGTAACTTTCTTGGGTCCAGTGACCTTTCACGGCCTCGGAAAGAACTGTATCGGGAGCTAGTGGTGGGTTCCGCTTCGGATCCTCTTAGCGAGCGGCGCGGCTGGACGGCGGAGGAGATCCGCTCTCATTGAAATTGGGCGCCAGGATCGAGCTTCTTGAACAACTCCGAGTTCTCACTCACCTGGTGACTTGTGCGGAATGCATTGCCCCTTCTAGGCTTGAACTTCAGAGCGGGCCTGGCAGACATGCCCGATTGTACTCGTTGCGGCAGTGGCTTGGAAGAAACGGCTTTGCACGCTTTCTACTACTGCGAGCGAGTTCGCCCGCTCTGGGATCACGTCGGGGAGTGGACGGCTCGCATCGAACCCAAACAGCTCGTGCTGCTCGACGTTGGTTACGTCGTAGACAACGTTCTTCCTCCGTTTCAGGGTGAGAAGCGTATGGTGTTTCTCACGATCTAAGCTGTAGCCCGAATGGTGATTTGGACGACACGAAACAAGGGATTGTATGACGATGTAAACTTTTCTCATCGTGATCTGGTTTTGTTCTTTAGGCATCAGCTTACGGTCAAAATCAGATGCAACAGAAAACGCTTCGATCGCATAACATTCAGCAAAAGGTGGGTGAATGCAGCGAGCCTGGTCGTGAGAAAGGGGGCAATATTGAAGTCATCTTTCCCTCCTCTGCCGGCCCATGGCGTCTACGGTACGGGTCCTTAGGGATCCCAGCCCCGGTAAGTAGATATTTCTTTTTGTTCCCCTTGAAACCTAGTAAACAGTGTGTTGTGAGTCATCGTCCCTGTCATCTTGTCGTTAGTTGTCAAGATCTTCCCCATCCCTATTATTTTGGTACCTCAACCCGTATCCCAGTTCGGTTTTGTTAAAGATCTTGAAAATTCATATGTATAAAAATCAGATTACCTGCTCGTATCGACCCATACCGCGCCCGACCCTTTATTTCTTTTACCCATGTAGATTAGGATTCCCGCCCCACCTAGGGTAGGTCCGGCTTGTTTTCGGTCCTTTCGCCCCGGAAAACAGTCGGCCTCCAATTTTATAGACGGGGGGATGGGAGGGCAACCAAACGGGAAAAATCTTTTTTCCTTGGTTTCGTCTTTTTAGTTTTCGGTTTTTTTTCTCCCAATCCCCATCATAAACTTTCACTGTAAAAATCATATTGTAAATAAAATTCATACATCGCACTCGGGATTTTAAGTAGGCCTCTTTCATAGAGAAATTGTGGTATTTTGGTGATTGCTGCGCACATGGTGATGAATGAATGATTATATACTGTACTGCTGAATGGGTCGACAAATGTGGCTAGCTAGGTTCCCATAGATTACATAGTCAATGAAAGACCGCTCCCTTCCCCTCCCCAAAAAACTTAAGGCCTTGTGCCTTCATTGTAAATTTACAATGAAATAAATTCGTCATTAGACGAGGGTGAAAAGATTTTCTTAGTATTGGTCAAAATTACCCATCTCACCGAACATTAAAAAAGTGGGAACAAGGAATAGTTCCGAACATAATAAAAGTGGAAACGAGGAGCCGTTTTTGAATTTATTGAGGGCTACCGAGAAAAGAAACACGTTCGTTTTGAATTTATATGTGGACTCAAAAAAAAATACGTATCCTTCCAGTTTTAATTGAAATATTCATGGGAGTCCAAAGAAAATGGACGAACTGAAATCAGTCATGACTTAAATATTCGCTCTGCAAAGTCAAAAACAGGAATTACAATTGCAAAAAGACCAATATGAACAGCAAAGTACAAAGAATCACAATTGAAATAACATTGGGACCAGTTGGAGTGACAATCCCAATTAAAGTAACAGCAAATGTTTTTCGCATTATCAGTTAAGAAAACTACAGAGGAAAAAACATCTGATTCATTCAGGACGGGTACTATCGTGAATTCCATTTGCGAATTCATCTATAATCCTGACGAGGAGATAACTTTTCACGAGTATAATAGACGAGTGGAAGTTAACTCATTTAACTTAAACTTCTTACATTCTCGGTTGACGGCTTTTGCGTGGGCGACAAAATCGTTGTCGTCACATTTTACGAGATTTACACAATTCCACTGCGCATTGAATAATGAAGTTCTATCTCTGAAAACTTTTGTTAGTATTCCAATAGTTTCTTAAAAATTTATTTCGCCTGGTTGTTTTAGGAAAATAAAATTTACATATTGTTCGTGTTCGGCTGTGGACAGGTTCTTTAATAACAGGCTGACTTTCTTTTCGTCATTCCAATGTGAGCAATCCTTTTTGAAGATACATGAGGGTATCTTCAGAAATGATTGTTCAGTTTTTTTTCAGAAGGGACATGTAAAAAAATCAAAGGTGAAATTTGAAGTTAACGAAAATGCAACACCAATATTCAGACCGAAAAGGAGTGCACCTTTTGGGACCTCGGATCCAGTCAATAAGGAATTGGAAAGACGAGAGTGTCTAGTAGTCATTTCCAGAGACGTCAACTTCGAATGGGAAGCATCGAATATTTACGTGAAGAAAAAGAATAACAGAATCTGCCTATTTGCCGATTTTTCAACGGGACGCTGTTCACCCAGTGAATTCACGTTTATCTGCAAGACTTTACAAATACAACACATCTCAGCGCTCTCGTATCACAAAATCGAATGGACAGGCGGAACGCTTTGTTGACACGTTCAAAAGCGCTCTTAAAATCGGAGGGGAAGGAGTAGGATAAAAATAAATTGCAGAAATTACACCAAATCCGAACACTATATATGGAATGTCGCCGGCCGAATTGATGTTTGCAAGAAAAAGTAAATCCTGGTTCTACGAGATACTTCCCGATCGAAAGGCACAAACATAAAAGAATAACCCAATTAATGAATATTTTAATCTGTGAGAAGAAGTATTCTTCAGTATTTTCCAAAAAGGAAAATCACTATAACGGAGTTTTTAAGTATGGAACCAACACTGAAAAGATAGAGACTCCAGTAGGAGTCAGCAGAAAAAGGGAGGTGTTCTGTAAAAGAATGTGCCGATAGTGCCCTGTGATTTGAACACGATTCTCCAGCCAACAAGTATAACTGTTGGAATGAATTGTGCTACTGGGGTCACGTAACTAGAAATCGTGGATTCATAAATGGATCATATAGAGGTCTGACGAGAGAGTTGACGTATTCAAAGTAGTGGTGAAATGAAACACTGCGAGTAGGATATAATGCATAGCATTCCATACTCAGTATTCGGCATTGAGCGAGAGTGAAGGGATTTTTAGTATCGGCCCAAATTACCTCTCACTCACCGAACATTAGAAAAGTGGCGATGAGGAATAGTTCCAAACATTATAAAAACTAGCATTAAAGCATTTTTTTTTTTAATTTTGTGTAACCATATACCTGCATTTTTCTTCTTACGAACAACTTCATCGTCATATCTTCCTTTAATTTTTGTCTCTTTGTCTTCTCAACTTTGAGACACCAGAATCATAGAAGTACTTCCGGATACTTACCAACAAAAGCTAGTTATGATAGAAATTGTTTGCAGACATACACATACTCATATATGGTCCAAGGGCATCATTTCAAAGCGAGCACAAATAGTTACCGGTGAAATTTGAAATTTCGCTGTTTTCATGTTACGATCCGATAATTGTCACGTCTTCGACATGTAGATGTATGCTGGCCCTGAATAAAATAAAGCTTTTATAAGTAGGTATCCGATATACCAATATATTAATTTAGTTAGTCTATCTCAGTTTGTATCCATATACTCACGTTGAGCTTCGAATAAAAAGTTAACCAGAATGCCAGGTGTGTAAATAAATGTGTTAATACATTTGACCTACTCCTGGATTTATTGACTGCTGCAATTAGTGATTAGACTATGAATGGAAACATCAGCAAAAAGAAAGAAGGTAAAAGATGCTTTTCAAAAGGCATGAGTGAATATGCTCATTAGAATCTGATTGGCTCTTAAGAAATTTTACTACGCAAGTTAACCCAATATTTCTTGGAATACTTCTTTTACCGCAGACGCTATTCCAATACACTCACTCTGACACAACTCCTCACTATATATATATATATATATATATATATATATATATATATATATAAATTATTCACTCGCTAAAGACGCACACGTGTACAGAGACAGAAAGACAAAAAAAGTGGCCAGGGGAAGAAAGAAAGAGGCACACACACACACATACACATTGAGAAATAAAATATTTACATGTTTCATTAGAGGTCTAATGCTATCAGAATGCAAATGATTTTATTACTCAAAACAAATCTTATTCAAAGGGGAAGAAACTTCCAACACATAATCGTACGTCAAGATTTTTATAATATAATTACATTCATTTTCAAATTAATAGCCATAAAATATGGGATACTAAAAGACATGCAAATAGATAAGATTGATCTATAACAGTGTGTATCCTAATTATTACTTTACACTTACCACTTTTTTGCACCAGTTATAACTGGTAGTTTTAACTGAAATCCAAATGAGAGGAAGTTTCTTTAGCTGCCAGTTCTCTTCAAAAAATTTAGCTGCTTTTAACAGTGATTTGGTTTGAACTTTCTCGAATCTTCCTCTGATCTCCGGTTTACACAATCTCTTTTCCAGCGCCTTAACAACTGTTCAAGGGCAGCGATTGCAATTGTTATCACTGTCATCTACCTGTCCGACAATATTCTTTGATCTCAGGCAACGTCCGGGTATTTGTCAGTTTTTTTTTTGTTTTGTTTTTTTGTATTTTCATCTGTGGCCTGCTGGAACTGCAAAATCATCTAGTTGGCAAATTTATTTCTTCTCGTTAATTTAAACCTTACTGGATATGTTGTTGCTGGTACAATTTTTAAATTACGTCTTGCTTAAGAAGCTGATAATGATACAATTTAAAGATGTAAATTAAGTTTATATCTTTATAAGTTGGCTGGCTAAATGTTTGCTGTGTTAAAAAAGTTTTATTCACTTTATAAGTCAATCCTTCTAAAATTCTGCCATGTTAATAAAATCCAATTCTCGCTAAAAATAAGGCCAAATTATTTTCAACTGACTGTCAAGTTGAATAAAATGATATACGAGAGAATTGTTATGTTTAAGATGTCGACGTCATCCAAAGTAAATTTAAAATAAATATGTCGTCAATAACCGTAGTAGGAAAACAATTTTTCTGATATTTCTTTTTCACAACTAGATTTTTACTTTTCCCTCATTTACATTTCGCCTTATATTTCTTTTACTTTTTTTTTTTTCAAACACTCAATGTTTTTGCCTCTATTATGTTCGCTTTGTTGACAAATACAGATAAATAACTTGTATTGAAATATTAAGAATATTTTACTTCTTGAAATACCGTACTACTACGTGAATTTCATGTTAGTTGCAGCATATTTAAATGATGTCTTTCAAACAAATGAGATATCAATGATTTGGGTCATATATTTATTCAATCATAGCTTATGACTCTTACGGACTTTTGGATTTTATTTACAGAAATTATGAGGGAAAAGATGCGGGTTTTTTTTGTTTAATGGTGTATCGATCTAAGTGGGTTATTTAATGCCTAACCCATCATTATCGAACAGTGGTAGTTCTATTCAACTCATAAAAAGGGCATTGGAGGGGTTCATTCTTTTTGCAATGGTATTAAACCGAAATTTAATGTTATAGCGCGACTGAAGTTCGAACTCGCTTACTACAATACCGCAGACCACTACGTTAGCCACTACACCACGGAGATGGAAATATTTCATCTATAAGTTTTCAAGTACTTTTTTTGTGGGGGGGATCTTTTTTTTTTCAACATTTTCTTTTTTAGATAAAAGCTGAGGTTGTTGCAATTTCTTGAAAAAATGGCCACCACTTTGATTTTTGTTTAGGGTATTTTCAGTTAGATATCCAACTTTATACAGGTAAGCAAAAAGATGAAGATTTATTTTAGAACCCCTAACAGATATATCTGTCTATATTTCTGAGATGAGGCATTATGTTCATTACTTACATTTTTCGGACTATTGTCCTTATCTTTGTCGACGGGTTTTTGACAACGTTTCGGCCGTTGTACACTCCAGCCTACTTCAGGTGGCTGGAATGTCGAACTTAACCATTTATTTTGCTTACCGGGGTACTATTTACCAACCCCTCCGCTCGGGCAGGATATGACACAAGGTCAATTTTTTAAGCAGAGTTTAACAGGTTTGAATTCAGAGTTTTCCTTCTCCTAGACTAGTTGCCTCAACAAGGCTAAAGAACCTAGTCCGTCCTACTATTTACCCATAGCTGGAGGGAGAATAAGGGGGTTCATACCTTTCCCAAGGGTATTTGCCCGAAAGTGAACATAATAGCGCGACTGGAGTACGAACTCGCGTACGACGATTCCGCAGTTCATCGCTTTAACCATTACACCACGAGGACACCCATTTTGCTTACCGGGGTAGACTGTTCTAGTTCCACCAGCCACGTTTAATGGATGTCAGTTATCAGTTATCTACCGTTAATTTCCCCTCTGAATGTTCTCTACTGCCTTCACCGGGTATTGAATTCACATTTTTGGGTATGTCATTGGATCTAACTAACGCCTTTATCCACTCTACCATGTGTCCTTGGGGACATACCCAAAGAGTGTGAGTGCAATACCAGGTAAAGGCAGTGGAAAACGTTCAGAAGGGAAATTAACAGGAGATAACTGATAACTGACATCCATTAAACATGGCTCGTGGAACTAGAACAGTTTACCCCGGTAACCGAAATAAAGGGTCAAGTTCGACATTCCAACCACCTGAAGAAGCGTACAACGGCCGAAACGTTGTGATAAATGTGACCACAAAGACGAGGACAATAGCCCAAAAAATGTAAATAATCTACCTAACAAATAATAGGTTTAATTTAGCATTAAACTGATTTCGTAAACTAAACTTGCTGCTAAAAACAAAAACATCTAAAAGTTTCGATGTTTTTAAAAATAAACTTCCCCCGGAGAACCAAAAACAGATAGTAGCCATACCTAACATTTTTATAGAATAATGAGATGATAAATGAACCAAATAAATTCATCAATAACATTTTTGCTTTTTGATTTTGTATTAATTAATACGAAAAAAAGCTACATCAAGAAAGTAGACAGATTTAATCAACAGTGTAACCCGGATATAAGAGGGTTGCCGGGACCGGATAATACGTCTCTTATATCCGGGATTTGTCTATTTTTTTAAGGTAAGTATGGGAACACTTCATAAAATGCTTTTTACGTACAGAACACAAGTTTATTTAACAGTTATAGACATAAAAAAACAACAACATAAAAACACGGACATTTTCAATCAGTTTTCATAAATAATTCAATCAAAAATTACTTTTTCTTAAAAAATTCAGTCATTTTTTATTGTACAGAAATCTCTTTGTTAACATCATGAAAACTTTCACACAGTCCGTAAATCATTTTCAATGTGCCATTCATTTGCATGCAAGATCTGAGATCGTCTTCTATCTTGCGAATTTTTGCTGCTGTTGAATAACCGATTCCGTACTATTTGGCTGCAGCGGCCAGTTTGAGTTTCTTCATTTTGACATCGTCGATGAGCTCCAAATGATCATAAATGCTCAGAGTTTTTCGTTGAGACGTCGATGCCGACTTCACTAATCGTAATGATAGCAAGCAAACAGTTTTCAGTGGCAAAATTAACAAACAGACAAACTTCTGACTCAACAAAACAGTGAGTAAAGTGGAAGTGCTGTCCTATAAATGCAACGACAAGCAAAGTCGGTAAAAAAGCGGGCGGCGCTACCCTTAGACACACAAAGCAAAATCATATGGTAGAGAGTGTCTCCTACAGAAACAGATTGGACACACCGTGTCTCAAGACTAGTCAAAATTAAGTCATTGAACTTCACTCTCTCTCTAACTGACCTCTGTTTGACCGATTTACGACATCACTCTGTCACTTAAAACGAACTCTCTTATATCGGGGACGACGGGACCTGAGAAAACCACTCTTATATCAGGGTTTCTCTTATATCCAGGTCCCTTATACCAGGGTCTAATTTATGAACATTAACACAGGATCTAATTTTGGACCAGAGAAAATCTATCTTATATCCGGTTTTCTCTTATATACGGGTTACACTGTATTAACTTGCAAATTTACTCTTGCTTTACTAACTTGGAGCTTAAGTCGTTTTAAATTGTTACGGACTCTTTTCTGGTCAGTAACTTTTGCTATTTAGAAAGATTTCTGTTTTTTTCGGTTAAACATGGTAGCAGTAGAAAAAAAAGAGAGTCAAACCCCAATAAGCTATATAGTTAATAGAGAAAGATAGAAAAAGGGAGGAATCCAAACAAGTAAATAGCACACACACACACACAAAACAAACAAACAAAAAACGCCTGCTGTACCATATGCAGAAAACAGACAATTTGTATGTTTTAATTACCAAAGTTGACTTTACTTTAACCATGTGGAACTAAAGTCGTTTTTATTTTGTTACTGACTCTTTCGAGGTGTCTAAATTTTAACTCTTTAGATATATAAAAGCAAATACTGTTAATGTTATTCATATTCCCGTTAAATCCAATAATTACGATGAAATTATATGAAAAAGCTAAAAATTATAACTCTCAGCACCTAATTGCTCTTAAGCTAAACAAAGACAAAAAATGATTTGGTGGAATTTAAAACTTCACAAATGATAAAAAGAAGAAGTGGTGGGGATTTCGCTGAATTCAAGAGATATAACAAGAAACCATGGGACGCCGCATTGTAGCTGTGAAGTAAGGTATTTAAACCTAAACTTGGGTCAAAATAGCCCCACACGATGCTGCGCAGAAGAACTTCATAGTTCAAGGGCGAGGGTCAAATAGTTCTTTCAAGAAATTCAGCTATCCATCGATTAGTGTGGAGTGTATTGATGAGGTAAAAACCTGTTAATGACTTATCTGAACGGAAGAGTACTTGGTCACATATGCGACCGATATGCAGACTTTAAACAACTCCAGGGTCTAGTATAGCCACAATACTACCCATGATAAAAATGACGAATCGAAACAACACAACGTGGGACCCAGACAACAGATCTGGCGTCATGAACAGAGGCTGTTCTCCTGATATCCAACATGAGAGACCCGATCGTCAACCTGTGAATGTTGGCTGTTCTTTTTTTCAGGTACACGAACAACGACCTAATAACCACACAAACTAGATACAATAACACTGTTATTTTAGGAGCAAAGTGGTTTTAGGAAAAGAAGTATAGAAATCTGGGAAGAATGTGCTAAATTTCAGACAATAAGCTGGGCAAGTGAGGACATTAATAACGAAAAGTGGGTTTTCTGACCTTGAAATATTAGAAACACACCAAAACGTTTGTAGGAAATCAAGGCAAAAAGATCTTAATACAAAAATCGACACGTCAAATACTGAAAAACAAGAATGCTCTAACAGAAATGAAGTGCAAAGTAATAATAATCGAAACACCACGCACCTAAACCACTCGGAAAAAAGACAAACAACAGAAAAAGAAATGAATATTGAAAATTATACGTGAATTATGTCTGAAAAGAAGACTTGATTATTATCGCCTAGAAACGAAAACCGAAGAACAGTCAAAGCAGAAAATGAAAAAAAAAAACGAATTATTAACGTATATCTCAACGAAAAATAATACGGAATTAAACGAACTAATTAATTCAGGAGCGAAATCAGTTGAAGAAAAAAAGTCGCCGTTCAAATGAACACGAACAGAAACTCAAAACTTTGATTGGAAATTCGACTGGAAACGGAGATAAGAAATCTACGGCAACAAGCAAAAATGAGAGGGAAGGAATACTGAAACATGTTGGGACGAAAAGAAAAAAACATGAGTAAAACAAACAATACAGCTCGAGAAAAACTATCCAGAAGGTATTGGCGAAAGATGGAAGACTAAAAGGATATCGACAAAGAATAAAACAAGACAGACAAAACAGGACATTCTAAAATTTAAAAAAAGATTCAACCAACAAGTAAGAGGCGAATGCACGAAGTAATGCTAATAACCGAATGACAGGAAAACAAAACTATTTTAGAGCAAAATATCGGAATAAAGAGAAATAAACAGAAAAAACAAATGAATAAATATCATGGGAAAAGACTTTGAAAATCACTCAAAAAAGTGCCAAACTGGTAAATGCCAGGTCATGATGGCGTACATGTATACTGGTAAAAATAAATGCACTTCCATCCACGAAAGACTGGCCATTGAAATGAATAGATGCTTGCAAGAAACAGAAATAACCGAATGGTTGACAAAAGTTAGGGAGAAACAGATCCAAATAGACACCCAAAAAGGAACCGCCCCCAACAACTACAGACCCATAACATACCTACCGATGATGTAAAAAATACTAATAGCACAATTTTAGAGAAGATTTATGATTCGCTTATAAGCCGCAGACTGTCCTCGAGGAACAAAAACGATGCCGCAAGGCGACCAGAGGTACAAGAGTGCTACTATACATAGATCAACACATTGTCAAGGATGGCAAGCGAGACAGAAAAATCTAACAATGGCGTTGACTGATTATAAAAAGATATATGATATAGTACCACAAAGCTTGATTTAGAGAGGCTTAAAATGTACGAGATATGAGGTGAAATCATGAAGTTTATCGAAAATTCCATGGAAAACTGGTGAGTCAACAGGAGGAAAACCTTAATTGTATTGAAAATCGAGATAGTAGTCTTCCAGGGAAATGTGCTATCATCATTACTATCTGCACTAGCGATAATGTCACTCAAACGCCCACTTAGGTAATGCACAGGCGAATACAAATTTCATAAATCGCATGAAAAATTAACAGCCTAATGTACGTGGTACATCATACTGTTTGCCAAAATGAAAAAGAATTGGAAACCTTAATATAGACAATGAGGATATACAGTGAAGACGTCGGGATAGAATTTGGCATTGAAAAATGTACCATGCTGATCTTGAAAAGCGGAAATCGACAAATGACGGAAGAAATAGAACGACTAAATCAAGAGAAAATCAGAATTCTCGGAAAAAGGAAACTTATAAATACTTGGGAATATTAAAAGCGGACGCCATTAAAGATGAAAGAAAAAAATGAAAAAAAGAACAAGAAAACAACTCGAGACAAAACTATATAGCAGAAATCTCACCAAAGGGACAAATAAATGGGCTGTCTCACTTGAAAGATACCCAGGACCATTTTTAAAGTGGACCAGAGAAGAACTTCAACAAATGGACCGGAGAACAAGACAACTCATGACGATGCAGAAAGGCTTACATTCCAAATATGTCGTAGACAGACTATGAGTCAAGAAGAAAGGAGCAAGAGAACTCGCCTGTATTCAAGTTAGCGTCGATGTATTGAAACAATGACGAGAAGACTACATAAAAGAGTGCGGAAGAAAACTGTTTACAGCCACCAGAAACAATACAAACAACACAAGCATCAACAGACCAAAAATAACCAGAAAACAAAAAATGGGAAGAAGTACAACTGTAGAGACATTTTAAACGACAAACTGGCGAAATATCACAAGAAAAAACTTGGACACAGCTAAGAAAGAGAAACCTTAAGAGAAACTGATCTTCTTCTGATAGCAGCACAAAATAGCGCCATGAGGACAAACTATGTCAAAGCAAAAACAGACAAGACGCAACAAAATAGCAGATGTTGTTTATGTAGCCACAGAGACTAAATGATCAATCACAGAATAAGCGAATGCTGTAAATTAGCGAAAAGAAAGTTTAAATCTAGACACGACTGGGTGGGCAAGATGACCCACAGGGAATTTTGCAATTCGTTTAAATTTGTCCATATAAGCAAATGGTATATGCACAACCCAGAATCAATTCTAGAAAATGAGATGCACAAAATTCTTTGGGGTTTTGAGATATAAACAGATAATCTAATCTCTGCCAGATGACCAGACATTGTGATAGTCAACAAAAAAACACCAATCTACCCAAGAGTTGACTTTGCTGTTCCAACTAACTACAGGGTAAAACTGAACGAAAGCGAAAAGATGGATAAATATGTAGACCTTGCCAGTGAGCTGAAACAACTACTGAACATGAAAATGCCGGTGAGACGAATTGTACTTAGAGCATTCGGTAGAGTTACCAAAAGTTTGGTACTGGGACTGGAGGACTTGGAAATAAGAGGACCAGTAGAAATAATCCAAACGACAGCATTGTTGTGATTGGCCAGAATACTGAGAGGAGTCCTGGAGACTTGTTGGTTGACTCCAGCGGAAAACCATCAGCTAGCGCTGATGTGAAAAAACTCTCAAATGAGTAAAATAATAATAATAATAATAATGATAATCACTTGGATTTGAGATATTTACAGATTATTTAATTTCGTCTAGAAGACTAGACCAAGTATTAATTAATTGGAAAGCTCCCCAGCTGATCATGCCGTTGCGGCTGGTCATAGAGGTAAAATAAAAGAAAGTGAAAAGATAGACAAATTATTGGACCTTGCCCGAGAACTAAGAAATCTGAGGAACTTGAGGCAGACTGTAACATTAAATGTAGTTGGCTCACTTGGAACGGTCTCCAAAGGTTTGGCAAAAACCTGAAGGAATTGGAAATCTGAAGAAGAATCGAACAATGCAGACTACATTATTGCTAAGATTGACTAGAACACTCCGAAGAGCCTTGAAGATCAAAGAAAATTTCCTATCACTCAGACTCAGTGGAAATATCACAAGGAGTAAGCACCATAAAAAACTGCAAAAGGATCAATTTTATAAAAGCGAAAATCGATAACATGCTACAAAATAACAAGTGTAGGTTATGTGATGATAGAGACGAAACCATTTATCATATAATTAGCAAACACGGCAAATCAGAGCAAAGGGAGTATAAGACGAGACACGACATGGTGGGGAACGTGATTTACAGGGAATTGTGCAAGAGAATGAACTTTGACCATCCTGCTAAATGATACATGCCCCAACCAGAATCCGTCATTGAGAATGAGACGCATAAATTATCTGGAGTTTCGAGAAACAAACAGATCACCTATCCCGGCCAAAAGACCAGACCTTAGGGTAGTTAACAAAAAAAAAAACTGCCTAATTGTAGACTTTGCCGTCACATTGGGCCTCAGAATTAAAATCAAAGAAAGTTAAAAGAGAGATAAGTACTTGAACCTTGTAAGAAAACAAAGAAAGCTTTGGAACACGAGGATGACAATGATACCAAATGTCAATGGTGCGCTTTAGAACGGTTTCAAACGGCTATAAAAAGGGACTGGTAGAGTTGAAAATTGGAAGACAAATTACAACCATCCAAAATACAGCATTGTTGAGATTGGGCAGAATAATAAAAGAAGTCTTCGTGACCTGAGAAGACTTGCTGTCACTCAGACTCCAGTAAAAGACCATCAGCTAACGCTAGTGTGAAAAACTCGCAAGTAGTAAAATAAGTATATCCTATTTACAAACCCCTCCACTCGGGCACGATATGATACAAGGTCAATTTTTAAGCGGAGTTTAACAGGTTTGAATTCAGAGCTTTCCTTCTCCTAGACTAGTTGCCTAACCAAGGCTGAAGAACTTAGTCTGTCCTACTATTTACCCATAGCTGGGGGGAGAATAATTAGATTCATACATTTCCCAAGGGTATTAGTGCTATGTGAAGTGCAATCAGTCTCGTCCAGGATTTGAACTCGTATCGCCGTGTTCATTTCCTACGACGATAACAATTACACCACGGGCACATCCAGTAAAATAAGTATATGCATAACTTCTCTTCTACATTGGAGAGTATTATGAAAAGGATGTCAAAATATCTGCAAAAGGGGCAACGAAAGCATAAATACATAAAATAATTAAAATTACTTCTTTACCCCAACCTTGGTCTAAGGTAAAAGTATGGTAAAGGGTGGTAAGAAACTAAGACTAAAGCTAAAAACTGAATAATGATAAAGGATGTTAATGTTTCAGAGAATGCAAAAGGGTCGAAAATTAAAAGATTTGAAAAAGACTTTTAAAAAAAGATAGAAAAATTCTTGGACATTGCTTGAGAGCTAAAAGGTTAACGATGACAGCAATCGTGTGTTTGGAAAGGACCTCAAGGGCTTGGAAATGAGGCGGGAAGAATTGGAAATGAGAGGAAGAATCGAGATAATTCAGACCACAACATTTTTGAGATCACCTAGGGTACTTATAAGTGTCCTGAGGAGATTTCTTGTCACTTAGATCCTGGTGAAAAACTATCAATTAAACTGCCGAAAAAATTTGCTAATTGAATAATCATAATCCTTTCGTCATTTCAGACTCTTTCGATGGGTACATATAATAAACCGTGGAGTTAAGATCACTAAAAAAAAAAGGAAAATAGATCCTATATGCTCTTATATCAAAACTCAGGTCGGTGTTTCCTACATTGTCGTTAGTAAATCAAGATATAACGAGATCTCTCTCTCTCTCTCTCTCTCTCTCTCTCTCTCTCTCTCTCTCTCTCTCTCAATGTTTTCATTGGATTTTCCGATAAGTTAAATTTAGTAAATATCTATGACCAACCTCTTTTCTAAACAATAAAAAAAATTCTCGAGTAATGGAATCAACAGAATTGGTAATGGGGTGGAGATCCTGACCAACTAGAAGTGTATGTTGTTGTGGCGCAGACAGCGATTTTGAATTAAGGAAAAAAAAAATCTTCTTATCAATCAAATCTGATATATTTTACAGCTATTTACTTCTAAATATATTCAACGCAGGAAGAGATTCTTATCTTAGTTTTCAAGGACGCTTATTGGTTCAGATATCTACTGAGCGCGCCTTATTTTGAGTGTGTGTGTGTGTGTGATTTATTAGTCGTTCTTTACCAAACGTTTTTCTTACTCGTCTCCGTTTTTGGTCTTTGTTCATTGTTTCTTCTTACTTTCTTTATGTCTCTCTTCCTTTCTATCATACCTCCTATCTTTCTTTTTCTTTCTTTCTTTCTTTCTTTCTTTCATTTTGTTATTAGCTTTTTCTTTTACCTTTATTTATCTCTTTCTTTATATCTTTCTTTCGTGGTCTTCCTTTTCTTTCTTCCTTTTTCCGTTCATTTCATTTTTTTCGTGTCCTGTTTCAACAGTTTTTCTTCCTTTCCTTTACTCTTTTTATGTATTTACTTTTTCTTTTCTTTTCTTTCTTTCTTTCTTTCTTTCTTCATCAAGTAAGAATCAACGGATAGCATTTCAAAAATTGGAGAAAAAGTAATTTCTCCAATTTTTGAAATGCTATCCGTTGATTCTCTTTCGTTCTTTATTTCTCTCTGTTCTTTTTTTGTCTAATTCTTTGTAGCCTTCTTTCTTTTTCTCAGTATTTCTTAGCCTTTCACCGTTTCGTCTTTTCCTTTCTTTCTTTCAGTGTTTATTTATTCTTCTTCCATTATGTTCTTCTCTTTTTTATATCCGGTTTCAACTGTTTTTTTTCTTTATTTTCTTCTTCCTTGTTTCTTAATTTACTTTTCGTTTCACCTTTTTTCTTTCTTTCTTTCTTCCTTTCTTTCCACCTTTTTTGCGTTTGTTCTTTTTTCATTTCTTTTCTTTCTTTATTTCTTTCTTTTTTTCTTTCTTTATTTCTTTCTTTTTTTCTTTCTTTTGTTCTTTTTTCATTTCTTTCTTTCTTTCTTTCTTTCTTTCCGCCCTTTTGCATTTGTTTTGTCTTTCTTTCTTTCTTTCTTTCTTTCTTACGAAATCCATCAGTTATTACCAGTCCCTTTTTCTTTGAATCTATTTTGAAATTTTCCGCATTTGTTGACAAATAAGATCCAACAAAGACCCACCAGCGTACATTAATTGATGTATAAGTTACAGAAGCATATAGGGTGTAGCTATGGCTACCACCCAGATATAAATCAAATAGAAAATATATTTGGAATATAAAAATTAGAGAGACTGTCCTGTACATTGAAATCTTTTTGCTCCTCACGAAATATTCTAAGTTTGAAAATTTGCTCACAATTTAAGGTATTTAGCTTAAGCTTAGTTATGCACTTTAGCATTTACTATGATTTGAAATTTATAGAGCCGATAGTTTAAGATCGCTTTCTTTTCGACGATTCTAAATAATAATAGAAGTGATTCTGATAAAACTTCTTTATATATAAAAATATAGAGTATCAACTATTAGTAAGCACACCTGAAACATTTATTATAAAACAATTATCTACAAGCCAAAAATATATCAAGAGCGTGGTGTTTCGTTGGTTGGTTGGTAGGTTAGTTTTACAGTATGTCAAACCTTCTATGACCATTTAATACTTTTTAACGCATTAAATACCTCAAAGGTTGACATGCCATAAAACCGACCCATCAAGATTACAATCTTTTTATCAACAATAATATGATTTCAAGTGACTAATTATTATCATTCGTAAATAATTAGAGCCTCTTACGACGAATAATTAATTCACCATTATATAGTCTCAAGCAACTATCATATTTTTTACACAAATCTATATGGCTTCAAATATTCCTATCATATACCAATAATTTATGTACAATTATATGGTTTCAAGTAACTAATTTCCCAGAATACACCGACTGCACCTCTGCAGATGGGTAAGACTGTCCCCCAATGAGTATCCTGGATATGACGCTAAACAATTGATGATGAGGTTTCAGTAATGCTGGGGCCTTGGGGAATGAGGAGCTTCCGTTCATTGCCATTGCTCGCAGGTCCACTCTGGCCCGGCGTGGTAGTACCTGATTGGGCCCAATCTATGGGTTAAATAGAACCATCGGCATACTTATGCTAAACTGAATTGTTTGACTAAACTGAATAGCTTGAAATAGAAATGTTTTTGACAATTAAACCGTACTTAGATTTAAACTGCGTGCTTATGCTAAGCTGATACCGTTCTTACATTTAAACTGCGTGCTTATGCTTAACTGAATTGTTTGAAATGGAACTGTTTTTTGACATTGAAAGTGTACTTACACTAAACTGATTTATTCAATATAGAACTGTTTTGACATTTAACTGTGTGTAAACAAAATCTGTACTCATACTAAATAGAATTAGCTGAATTAGAACTGCTTCACTAAACTGAATAGCTTAAAACAAAAATGTTTTTCACAATTAAACTCTACTTACATTTAAACTGGGTGTTTATGCTAAACTGAATTCTTTGAAATAGAACTGATTATTTACATAAAAATGGATTTGGCGTTAAATAACCTACAAAGGTTGATATGCCATAAAACCCAAATAACCAACCAATTCAAGCAACTGCTCAATGCAAATAATTTACACATTTATATTGTTTTAATTTTTAATCAGATCTATCTGAACTTTAAATCAAACACTAACAACATCTGCCGCTTTGGGCCAGAGTGGATATGAGAATAATGGTAAAGGAGGAAGACTCCACATTCCCAAGAGATTACCACTGAATACTGTTTAGACCATAATCTTTTAGGGGTTATGTTTTAGTCATTTGGCATATTCTTAAGAGTTGATAAGCGTCTATGGTTGCACTTTTTTTCTGAATGAAATTCAAAGATACATGTTATATGCCATTTTATCAAACAGCTACTCAGGTGCTATGAGTAACAAAAATTATGAAAAATCTTAAGGGTCGATTACAGCCAACATCCATCACTAATGCTGTCAAACTAAGTTTCGTTTGTTTAGGTTGGGCTTTATGGCATATCAAACATTGCAGGTTATTTAATGCCAAATAATCTTCATACATATTTATTAAATATTTGATTTGTAAACACATTTTGTAGATATTCTTAAATGAGCCTGATTTTTTTGCATACAATCTAAGGGTTTCATTTTTTTTTGGTTTAGTTTTGGCTGGTTATTTTACGGTGTATCAACAATTTTCGGGTCATTTAAAGTCGATCATGTCACTTTGCTAAAAGTTGGTATGTTTCAAGTTTTTCATATCTTCAAATATTTCAATTAAATTGAAAAACAGTTCTATTTCAAACTAGTCAGTTTAGCATAAGTACTCAGTATCTATTTACACACAGTTGAATGTAAAACACAATTTCAAACAATTCCAATTAGTCTAATTACACAGTTGAGATGTGTTTGACGCAATGATAGGACTCTATCAAGTGCTACCACTCCGGGGCAGAGTGGATCTTGAAGCGATGGCAATAAAGGTGTACTCTGCATTCCCCAAAACTCCGTTATTACTGGAGCCTCACCATCAGATTGTTTAGTGTCATATACAAGACACTCGTTGGAAGAGTCTTATCCCTCTGAAGTGATGCAGTCGGTGTAATCTACAGCCCGGCCGTCTGGGCAACCGATCAAACATAATAGAAGATAATTCTTTCGGGGTTACTCTTAAGAAATTTGTATTATCAATTATGCTATTCATATAAGTATATACTAACGTTAAAAAGTTAAGCAACGATGATTCTTTTCAATACATGGTTGGCTGACAATAGTTAGCAAACTGAAGCCTGTGTCCCAGACTAAGCAAAGTTCAGAAAATGACATATGCAGCTAAAACATATTTTTGTTCATCTTAGGAGAAAATGCGGAGCTAATAGTGGGGTAAATGTAGGGATACAGTGTATTGCTAAAAGCTTGCTCTATCAAATGGTGCTCGGAGCATTTTCTCTTAGTTAAGATTGAAAGAAATTATAGATTTTTCTTCCCTGAAGATAATCGTATGACAGAGATGTTTACAATTAGTATTTGATGACAATACCCAATCAAATTATTTGTCTGCTGATTGAATTAGATTTATGCATGTACCATTCTGGTATTATAAAATGTGTCGTACATCTTTTTATTCTCTTGTAAACAATGTCTGGTCCATTGTTTTGGTGTCATAATTATTTTCTAAAACTTGTGTGTGTTTGTCCAGCTGTATATAAGATAATTTCTTTAACTGAAATATTTGCTTACAGGCAAGCATTATTGTTTTACGTGTATTTTGGTGACTTAACAGTGGAAATATATCTCTCTTTCTCTCTCTTTCATTATATATATATATATATGTATATATACTAGTTTCAACTGCGTAAGTCACAGAATTAACGATGCTTGGTGTTAGTTTCTCTTCAATGTGATAATCAAAGATTTAGGTCTGAAAATCGCATTGGCGAGAACTTAAGAGTAACCGAGCACCATTGCTTTTGTGGTCATGCAATTAAAATATAAAATATAAAATAAATCTACATATGCTCTATCACCCATTCTGAGCACTCTTTATTTACAAATATAGCAAACCCAACACACACACACACACACACACACACACACACACACACACACACACACATATATATATATATATATATAAATTAAAATTGAGCTGAAGAGGGTCATCATAGACCTGAAATAAATTCATAATGAAACCGAAGAAGTGGATTTATTTCTTTTTATTTTTGTATAAAATATTTTGTCTCTGCACGTTGAGTTTTCATTTATTCTTAATCCCAAATCATTGAACACTCAAATTGGATTCTCCTACCTCCTGGATTTTCTCCTTGGATTATATATATATATATATATATATATATATATATATATATATATATATATATATGGGGGTGTTTGTGTCTGTATTTGTTTGTTTTCTTTTTCGTCTTTGGTCATCCATGATTGTGTTCTACATCAAGTTGTGTCGCCGAAACAATGTTTTCTTATCTCGCGTCAAAAAGGTTTCTGAGTCATGTGTGTTATAATTTGAGAAATCCAGCGATTTTTTCCTGATGAGATTAGTAAATTTAAAACTCACTTATTAATTTGAATCATTTTCTATCTTATTTTTTTCTTTTTTAATAACATTTTGTTTCTTGAGTCAGCATTGCTTAGTCTTGCTTAGAGGCCTAAGATTTTTTGCACTATCTGATCGGACAAATTGATTACACATCTGGTGATTGAGCAGCTTAATCGCTTCTTAACTTCGGTGATATGTCGGAATAATTGTTTTATTGAAAGCTTTCATAATAATGATTACCTGTGATTGTCTTTTTTTATCAGTCAAGAACTTCTTGCCAAAGTCCAGTTTAGTCTTAACTAGATCGAACCACGCTCCGAAAAAGTTACCTAGTTCTTCTCCAAAATAAAATTGCTAAGGAGTTAAAAAATATAATTCATGAATATGTTCAACCTAATTTAGAGGAGCCCACTTGGACGAATACTGATGGAAAAGGCATGTACCTTCTTATCCCTTCATGCTTCGGGTTTAATAGTAACACTACTGTTCTTTAATAAGTCTAGCTTTAGCATTAAATACCCTTCTAAAGTTGCTATGCTTTTAAACCAAAAAATCAAAACCAAATCAGTTCAATTCATTGAGAGAATAGGAACAATGCGGTAGTTTACCTTCTGCTCAAGTGAGATTGGGTAAAGGATCGAACAAAAGAAGAAATAAAATAGGAGTGTGAGCAACATGGTCCTGATAACGCAAATAAAGAGTGAAAACAAATTCTCTGAAGCAATAACAAAATGGGAATTTATTATCCAAGAAATAGATAAGTTTTTAAACTGGAAAGGAAATTTCTGTTTGTGAGCGTACGTGAGTGAGATTGTCTTCGCGAAGATATATGATTGTTTATATGTTGTTTAAAAGGATGTCACTTGGAATCATATAACTGTGCAAATTTTGTGTAAAAGTTACTTGACCCTATAATGAAAGTGCTTGTGGCATAAAGTTTAAAGTGGTAGAAAATGAAATTGGCGACCCTAGTTTAAATCATTGACGAAGTTGCTTTCATTTTGATGAGCACAAATACAATTGCAAAAGATATAAATCTCACTATGCCACTTCCTGTTAAAGGAAAGTAGTCCGACAAACTTGGCTCTTTAACCTTGGTTAGGCAATGATTTTAGAAGTGCAACTGACTTTAAACTAGTTGGACTCCATAAGAAAGAAATTGATCTTTAATTGTATCCTGCTCATGGCGAATGTGTTGGGTAAATATAAATTTAAAGCTATGTTTTTTAAATTATGGTTATTTGATAATAATACTTACTTAAAACTGATCCAGTCGGCTGGGCTATAGAATAAACCGACTGCATATATGCTGTGTGTCCTGTATATGACACTGAACAATCTGATGGTAAGGCTCCAGTAATGCTGGAGTTTTGGGGAATGTGGAGTACCCCTTCATTGCCATCGCCCCCAGGTCCACTCTTTCCCGTAGTGGTGCCCTTGATACAGTCCTATCTATGCGTCAAAGAGAACTAAACTCTGCACTTATGCTAAAATGAATTGCTTAAAATAGAACTTGGCCCAATCAGCCGGGGCGGTAGAATACACCGACTACATCTTTGCAGAAGACCCACCCCACAACAAGTATCACACTTAACAATCTGATGATGAGGTTCCAGTAATGATGGAGCTTTGGTAAATGTGGAGTACCTCTTCATGGCCATCACTCCCAGGTCAACTCTAACCCGGAGTCGTAGCACCTGAAAGGATCCTATCTATAGGTCAAATAGAACTAAACATGGATTTATGCTAAAGTGAATTGTTTGAAATAGAAATGTATTGAAATTTAAACTGCGTACTTATGTTAAACTCAATTGTTTAAAAAAGAACTGATTTTACATTTAAGTGTATGTAAATAAGTGAATGAGCTTTAATGGAATTGTACTTGATACATAGCGATACTTGGAACGATTTAACTTTGTTGAATGAACAGAATAGCTTGAAATAGAAGTTTTTTTTTCAAAATTTATACATATGCTGAACTGAATTGTTTGAAATAGAACTGTTTTTACGTATAAAACTGGATTTGACATTGAATAACCAACAATAGTTGATATGCCATAAAATCAAACCAAACCAAACTTACTTAAAACAATTGCTTAAAAAAAAACCATTAGCTTTGGCCGTTAATAACCGCACAAGAGTTGACATGTCATAAAACCAACAAACCAATCAAACCTATCGCTGTTTCATTGTTTTTCAACTTCAATAAAATTTGCAGACTGCAAATATTACAGCTACTTTGTGAAAAAGGTAGTGTTATTTTGATTTTACTTCAGTAAAGCCGTAATTAATTCGTTTAGAAATAATTCACTAACAATGGCTTGTGAGACTGTAAAGTCTGTTATCTCTCAGTTGCTTGACGAATGTGATATTTATTTAGCTGCTGTTTAAATTCCGGTGTATAACCTTGTAATTTCGTTTATTCAATGACACCAGCAACGCCAATTGGTCCACAATTGGGTGCCTTGCAACGAGACCTGGTTTAACAGACGCTCCTGTTATTGTTACACTCCAGACGAGAGTCATGTTGCCGGACCCCTGCGTCTGGTGATTTTAATGCGTTACGACATGACTATAGATAAAATTGAAACGAATTAAGCGTTAAGAAGTCGGGCAATTTTCTGTTACGTAACTTACAGTTGGCGTCAGTACACAACTTCCAGAAAAGAAAAAAACAAAATATGTCTTCATCCATAACGATGCGAGGATTTAAAATTATTTTGGAAAATTAACTTTTTATTTTTTAAATATGTGATCATATTTACAGGTAGTAAATTGCTCCAATGTGCTGATCAAGTTTACAGAACTGCCATATAATACGAGGGTTATTCAATAAGGCGAATTTTGCTAAAGCAGTTGGTAAGAGGAAGCTCTCTTTTTAACTGCACCTTTTTCAACCAAAACGGTTGATATGAGTCCTTTTATGTCTGACATAACTGTCAGCATGACCTTCTTTTTTGACAGCATTTTGACGCTTTGAACTGTTTCTTTAACATTATTGTGCTTCCACATAATTGGACTGTCTTTTCGACTCATACTAGTTGTAGCATACTCATGTTTAGCCAATTTTTACTCAAACATGCTTTCACGTAAACGTTATACATTCTTCTTAATATTTTGCATAGATTTTGTTTCTCAGCTTCAAAAAATCTGATGATATATCTAGGTTCTTGCCTGGATTACTCTTTTACATGGGCCATCATATTGAGTGGCCTCCAAACAAAAGTTTTTTTCTGAGATCAACATAAATTTTTGGTATAAATCAATTCCAAATAATGCAGAGTTTACGTTTAGAGAAGACAATTCTGAAAAATAAATATGTTCCTTTAAAAAAAAAATACTGATTAACCCTCGTATTTTCATTCACTTGGTGAAAAACCTATCTTTGGTTATTTTACAATATTTGTTGTCAATTACAATTCACACCAAACTACCGCAAACTGTAATGGTTACTATTGTCTTAATGAAATAGAACCACCCAACTAAAAAGTTAACTAATTGTTCAACAAAATAAAATCGTTGCGAAATTTAGAATATATTTGTATGATTCGTTCGGCCTTATTCGTAGAGAGGGAGAGTGGGCATGATTTGGAAGTTTACCTGCTGATCAGTGAGAGATATCAGAAAATGATAAAAGAAGAAATAGAAAGGGTGCGTGAGCAACGAAGATATGCGTTTAATTTCCTGGCCAGAGAAAATAAAATCGGTGATTTGAGTTTATATCCTAGATGAGAGAGCGTTTCACTTCACTTTAATACCTTTAGGAAAAGCATGTCCTCCCTATTTATGTATAAATTGTAATGGAGACCGGCTTCTTTAGCCTAGATTAGGTACCTAGTGTAGGAGAAGGAAACACTGAATGCGAATGCACAGTGCCGCACTTAAATATTGACCCTGCATGACATCGCAACCGTGGTTATGGAGGTTGGTAAATACATACAATAAAGGATAGTTAGAAAGAACAGAAAAAGATTTATCGATTGCATTCTTGATCATATTTCATTAAAATTTTCTGTGAGAATGATGCCGTAACCTGTTAGAGATACGCCTTTAATTCAAATCTTTAATGTAAGATATTTATTAATTTGATATTTTTGTTTTCTCCGGATTTACAGAATCGTATATCCAGTCAAGTTAACCGGGACATTGGCCCAGCGGTTAGAGTGTTCGCCAATGGCCCGGGAGACCTGGGTTCAATCCCAGGTCGAGTCATACCAAAGACTTTAAAAATGGAACTTGATACCGCCTTGCTTAACACTCAGCATTATAAGGTACGGTTCAAGGGTAAAGTGGAGCAATCCTGGGAATGGAGTAGCGCCCTCCCCTACACCTTGGTGTAGTAGCTATCGAAAAGGGAGCCTTCGGGTCACCCTCGACTATGGTCGCTAACTAACTGTATCCAGTCAAACGCATGCGACTTAAATATATACAATCCCTGCCCCATAATAGTTCTTACATTTGTATATAACATTCAAGCTCTAAGTATACGAATTATCAGGAGATAAATTTGGTATTATTTTGTAATTGCATAACTTGAATTTTCGCCTTGCATTAAAAAAAATGCTATGATGCTACATCATTGTTTTATATCCCCAAATTGTTTGATCTTGTGTTGTTTATGCCGAGAGGTTAGAGTATCACGTTAAACGCTCATAGCAACATTTTTTTTGTCGTTGTTTCTTAGATTTTTTCTCACACGTTCCTATCGAAAGCAAATTATTTTTTTAAATATCTATTTGACCCTGATATGGAACCCTAACAATTAATACCACTCTTAGTGTACTTAGAATTGATGAGAAAGGAATAGTTACTTCACACTCTTCAAAATTTCAAAACTGGTGCCTAAACATCAAATGTAGTTTAATCTCTTTTTGGCAGGAGGAGGGTCTTACTCCCCTGGAGAAGACACAGTCAGCTTATTCTAAGACCCGAAGACATGATGGTTCAAACTTTGAAGGACACCCTATAAACCTTATTTATCAAACATAATTATTTAATAAGATGTAAAATTAAGACAAATAATCCGTTAATGTTTTCATTTTGAAGATGATTCATTTGAATTCTATTCTATTTGTCATGAATCGTAACAAAATTCGTATCCACAGATTAGTTTGTTCTTATTTTTCAATAAGGAATATTTTTTTCCGTTATAATCTTACCGGTCAATGAGTATATAGCAGATGTGATAGATCCGACACCAAAGGTGCTATATTTACAACGTTTTTCTTAGTCTGGCAGTAACTGATCTTACTGCGTGACTTGACTCTCTAGATTTGTTGGGTTTGTTTAGTTTTATGGCATATCAACCTATGTAGGTTATTTAACGCCAAATCCATTTTTATGTAAATAATCTGTTCTATTGAAAATAGTTCAGTTTAGCATAAGTACACAGTTTAATTGTCAAAAACATTTCCATTTCAAACTATTCAAGCAGTTATATGTAATAATTCAGTTAAGTGTTAATACAATTTTAATGTCGAAAAACAGTTCTATTTGAAATAATTTAGTTAAGCATAAGCACGCAGTTTAAGTGTAAGTACGGTTTAATTGTCAAAAACGTTTCTATTTCAAGCTATTCAATTTACTCAATTCATTTTATCATAAGCATGCTGTTATTTCTATTTAACCCATAGATAGGGCCCTATCAGGTGCTACCACTCCGGGCCAGCGTGGACCTGGGAGCGATGGCAATGAAGGGGTACTCCGCATTCCCCAAAGCTCTAGCATTGCTGGAACCTCACCATCAGATTGTTTAGTGTCATATCCAGGACACTCGTTGGGGGGGGGGGGTCCCACCCCTCCGCAGAGGTGCAGTCAGTGCATTCGACAGCCCCAGCTGACTGGGCAATACACAGATTTAAATGTCAGAAAGTTTTATTTCAGATAATTCAGTTCAGCATAAGTACACAGTTTAGACGTCAAAAACAGTTCTATTGCGAGCAATTCAGTTCAGCACTAGTACACAGTTGCAATGTCAAAACAGTTCTATTTTAAACAATTCAGTTTAGCATAAATACGCAGTTTAAATGCAAAAATCAGTATAGTGAAAGAAGCACGGTTTTGTTCTATTTAAGATAGGACCCTTATCAGGTGCTACCACTCCGGGCCAGAGTGGACCTGGGAGCGATGGCAATGAAGGGGTACTCCGCATTTCCCAAAGCTCTAGCATTGCTGGAACCTCACCATCAGATTGTTTAGTGTCATATCCAGGACACGCGTTGGAGGGGGGTCTTACCTCTGCAGAGAAGTAGTCGGTGTATTCTACAGCCCCAGCCGACTGGGCAATTGACTCTCTATTAATCAATTTGGTTATGTATAACTAACAGACCGACCAAATTTTCAGATTTATTATTATGAATTAGAACACAGTTTTTAAACAATCTTTTTTGTTTGCTCCCATTTCAGAATAAAATATGCATTTGTTTCATAGATACTTTATGTATTATTTTTTATGGTGTGTGCCACAGAGCCTGAAAACATCTTATTAGCTATTCAAACATATGTCAGTTACTGGAAAATTAACTAATCCCGTCAGCCTTTCAAAATAAGTTTTCAAGTTGTTGTGTCGTAATGTAAATCGAAACAAATTCTTAATTGGTTTCTGGATGAGTTGTGTTCGAGACTACCTACAGTAACATTTTCTTTAATATTGTAGAATCAATAAAATCCAACTGTTAGATATTTGCTTCAAGCAATTTAGTTCAACAAAACTTTAAAAAATCTCGTAAAATACCTTGCACATAAACACGTATGCTCAAGCCTAATCTCTGCTACATAGCTTGGAGCAGGCATTAAAAGACAGTCTCTTCGTAATCTCAAATAAGACTGAGTTCATGTATATTAATCATGATAATGACATTTCATTAACTTAGTAGACCACTTTGTAGCAATATCACATATACTGAAAGTGATTTCATCATGCAGATAGATCAAATGTGGTCTACAATTAACACGATATGAAAATCTAATCTCACTAAAATATAAAACTATGATTCTTCCAAGCTTTATCCGTGTCATTATTACTGAAAGATTAAACCACTTAAAATACAACGAATCACCAGGAGAGAAAGCTAGATGGGAACTATATAAGTGTACTCTATGCTGTTTTGAATAACTTCTGCAAACAGTACCTTTCACAACTCCAACTGTATGTCCATTTACCGCATACCTCACAAATCACCAAAGTCAAATGATCAAGACATGCTGGAGAAGTAAGGACTAGCTAAAAAACAACGTTCTTTGATGGGCACTAACACATAGGCCCATCAGTTTTGGCTGACTAGAAAAAAAAACTTACATTCGACAATTCTGTGCGGACACTGGTTGCCGGCTCAATGACCTGCCAATTACAGATAGCGACAAAGAGCGTGAGTGAGTGAGTAAGAGAGAGAGAGAGAGAAGAGAGAGAGAGGGGGAGAGAGAGAGAGAGAGAGAGTGAGCATAGGGGATCCTTGCTATCAGAAATCCCTAATGGGGGATAAATTTTATTTTATTAGTACGTCTGTATTTTTTATACACGCTTTCATTTGAGTTGATATGATCTAATACACTAGCCTCTGACAAATAGACGATAAAAATGTTTAATTGGTTACTAATTAATCTTCAATTTGCACTATGCTATACACTAAACTGCATTCACTGGTGAAGCTCTAGTTCTGAATATCTGTCATTATTGCCAACTCCAATCCACTCGAAGTGGTTTTACCTTTCAGAGTCCCATTTACTGGATAGGAGAGTCACCGTAGCGTAGTGGCAAACGTCATGAACTGCAAAATCGCAGTAAGCGAGTTTGAAACCCAGTCATGCTATTACAATCATTTTCGTAGAAACAGCCTTGCGAAAAATATGAACCCCCTAATCCTCTCCGCTATGGGTTAAATAATACAACTTCTGTTCTATAATTATAGCTTCAACATACTTGTTGATATGACATTAAACCAAACGAAAACCGTATTCTGGTCATAGAGAACTGATAGCAATAATTTCTAAAATGAACTTTTTTTAATGAATTGACTCTTGAGACATCTGCATGGCTATCAAATATTTGCCTGTTTAAAAAATTAACAAATTTTTAGAATTAGATAGGAATACATGAACTATATAACTGTGTAATTACTCGAATATTTAACTGCTCATAATTTTTTTAAAAATTTCAGTCGATGTATTTTCATTCTATTCGAATTTTTCTATCCCTATAGAAGACATAGAGAGAAGTGTCAAGAAGAGAAGGAGGAAGAGGACTCGCCAGCGTTGAGTATTGTGTAAATGCCACGATTCTAATTCTAATAGCAATTACTTATGTAATATGACGACTTGATTTCGGCGATCAAAAATGCCATCAAGAACGGCAGTTGTGTAATGTAATTACCTGTAAAGAATTCTAATGCCGCCAGGTGCAGGTTGAGGAAGTGCAAGTGTCAACTGAAAACACCGGAGAGTAATTTAATGGTAAAAAGAATGTCCCGTACTGGGAACCGATTAGGCATGAAAATAGGCCCAACCTAGGAGTGACTTACTCACAGATTGGCAAAGAAGGTAGCTAGACTCATTTCACTCAAAAGGAATTAACACTTGGTAAGAAAAGATTCTATTTATGGTTTGAATTTTCATTTGTTTAAAAGACTTTTAAAATAGTTACTTGGGTACCTCTCGAGGTATAATGGTTTGCAAATAAGATTTGTAACCTTTGTTAATGAGTTCTATCCTCAATGAGTACAAGCGTGTAACATCTAGACTAAACTTACTAAATTATTATTTCACTACTTCTTTCCTAAAACAAGCCTACCGCTGTTCATCAGTAGACAATCGACCTCATTATTCGCTTTCTGCTTTTTCAACGTGATACTTGCAAAGTTGGAACAAATTTACAACTTTACATCGAGAAAATTTGATTTATCTAAAATGTATAACGTAAAAATATTGGTTTTCCAGTTGGCTTGATGTACATCATTGTTGTGGCCCTGGAAAGGGTTACTAATGAAAAACAAAACACGGATATTAGATAACAGATTATATTACACAAGAAAGATAGAGTTACATAGGAAAGGTAACAAGTCTCGTACTGTTCGGATAACACCGGTATTGATCTGCTCTTCTGGCAGCGAAATCTCTATACTAATAACGGTGAGAAGAGTCCATTATATTGAGATGGGTAAGGTTCCCACAACACCCCTCCCCCAAGCTTTTTACTTCGTAAAAGTGCTGTTAATATTTTTTCTTTTTGGGTCGATCATCAACGGGTCGGTGAATTTCCTTTTCCTACCTGACAGATGTATTTCAGGTGTTGGTTGGGGAGGATCTAAATCGAACATGTCGAAAATGGTGTTTATTGGCTCTTTTTCTGTTTGTGGTACGTCATTGGGGTCGTTCAAACGGCATTTCTGTAACTGGTTCTGGTGTTTCTTATGTGTGTATTTGGGTCCGTCTATAATACACACCATATCATCAATTTTTTTTAATTATTCCACGTTCCCAACAGGACGACAATAATCTCCAGTTTTGGGTCATAGTGTGTGAGAAAAAGATTAGATGTTAAAGCCTTTGTAATTTGGTCAAATGCTGTTTGATATTCGGGCGTCCATCTCCACTTTTTATCTTTTTTTAGTAGTTCGTTTAGCGGGACGCGGAGATCGTGCAAATTTTTTATGAAACTTTGGTAGAAGTTTGCAAGTCCGAAGAAGCTCTGTAATGTCATAATATTATCAGGGGCGGGCATATCTTTGATAGCTGTAGCCCTTTCGGGGTCGGGACGTCTCCAATCTTTGTCAATGATATGTCCCAGATATTTGATTTTGTTCATACAGAAATCGCATTTTGCTTCCTTTACCTTGCACCCAAATTCCCGTATTT
Organism: Sepioteuthis lessoniana; assembly: GCA_963585895.1. Lineage (NCBI taxonomy): Eukaryota > Metazoa > Mollusca > Cephalopoda > Myopsida > Loliginidae > Sepioteuthis > Sepioteuthis lessoniana. The sequence continues at coordinate 98,269,854 of OY757905.1, read as the reverse complement.
GTGCGAAAACCTTGTTTAGATGTTCTCTGTGTAGCTCCTTCACAATATCATCAAGATAAGCGAAAGTGAAGTCAAAGCCGCCCAGCATGGTGTCCATCACCTGTTGGAAGATAGCCAGTGCGACTTTTATTCCAAAATCTAGTCTGTCAAATTTGTACAGCCCTCTGTGTGTGTTAATACCGAGTAGTTTATAGCTATTTTCGTCTACTGGAATCTGGAGGTAGGTCTTGTTTAAGTCAATTTTTCAAAAGACTTTTCCTCCATTTAATTTATTTAAATCCTCTTCTTGGCTGGGGAGTGGATAGTGGTAATCCTTGAGTGCAGCGTTCAATCCTATAGAAAAATCTGCGCAAACCCAGATTTTCTTAGATTTTTTTCCTATATATACCATTGACACAGTCAATTCACTGAATTCCACTTTCGATAATATGTCTGTATTCACTAATCGGTCTAGCTCATCATTTATTTCTTCGATCGCAGCGAACGGTACGTTTCGCTTCTTTCGAAAATTGGGGCTTGTATTTTCCTTCAGTTCAAATTTTGCCTTAATCTTAGTACATTTACCAAGACCAGCTGAAAATACTTCGGGGAAACTACCTTTTAGTTCCATCTACATTTTTTTAGCTTCGGCAGTAATGCATTCTACCTTCCGGCAAAATGTATTAATTGTTTTATCCCAGAGATTAAATTTCTGAAACCAGTCCGACCCAAACAAATTTTCTGTGTTCTTCAGTACGAAAACTTCTATTTTTTTTTGTTTTTACCATTTAGTGATACTGGGATAATTATTTCGCCTTCAAATTGTATTTTGTCTCCTGTTACCGTTCGCGCCTTCTTGCTTGTCATCTTTATTATTGTCCAATTTAATTTTCTCCAAGTTTGTAATTTTAATATTGATAAATCAGAGTCAGACTCTAACTGAAATCTTACCGACTTATTTAGTACTTTGGCTGTTATGTATTTACGAACGACTTTGTCTGACTTGTCCTCGCTTTTTGTATGTCTGACTCTGTTTTTAATTATTTTTCTGTTTCCACACTGTGAGCCCTTATGTCCAAATTTATCGCAGTTTTGACATTTTTTTGGACGATAGTGACCGTCCTTGGCATAATGTAATTTTCCACAGCGGTGCCAAGCACTGGGTGATTCTTTTTGGTTGTCTCTAGTCTGCCTTTATTGAAATTTTGGGTAATCATATTTTTTCTCTCTTTAACCGGAGAGTATGATAGGGATCTATGCTTGACTTTCCTTACGTAAGCAACACTAGCCTCTTCGATATTTTTTGAGTCTTTTTTGACACTCGCTATCCTCTGACAGTATTCAGCCAGTTTTTGAAGTGGGAAATCGGGTTTGTTCTCTAATTTCGACAAAACTCTGCGTCTGATTTTCCGCGTTTTTTACCGACACTAAGCCTTGTGCGAATATCAGACATTTGATGTTATCCGCTGACAATTTGCTTTGTTTAAAATCGTCGCAGTTTTTATTGGCGACCGAGGCAAACCCTAAATAATCATCACTGTCCCTTTTTTTTAAGTTGAGACATTTCCATCTTTTGTGGAATAGAGACGTTTTGGAGCTGAATAATTCTGACAGTAATTTAACTGTTTCTAAAAAGCAGAGTTCGCAAGTTTTTCTTTTGGTAAGACATAATCTACGAACTTGTTGTGTTTCACAGTTCCTAGCTTTCGTAGAAGTAGCCAAACTTTTTTGCATCAGTCCACTCGTCACAGTCGGTAATATAGATATCTTCATATCTTCTGTAATATGCCTCAAAGGTCTTATCCTCATCTGGTGCGTAGGAAAATGTTTCGAGTGCGTTCCACACTGTATTTTGAGTAAAAATAGTACTACTATCTGTAGGCTGGTTATCACTTAAACTTTTAAAATGTGCTCCTTGTTGTTTTAGCAAAATTGTAAGCGCCGAATTAAATTTTTCTCTCTGAAGTGGGAAGAAAGAAAAATATGAACTTTTTGATTTCGTGACAATCTTACTTACAGATTTTTTTAAAAAATATCCGCTATCCGACACACTCCGTCGTTTGTACAATTTGATACCTTGCAGTTTTTTAACAAAAAATTTTTTCGGTTTCATTGTATGCTGGAACTTTGTTGTAGATTCTTTAACAACTTGTAGTTGGGTATATCTTTGTTGGTGCGATGTATCTTTACCAGTATGTTATGTGATTAACCGCTTTTGCTTGTTGAAGATTCCCTTTTTTCGTTCAAGTTCCTCGTCGCCAGTAATGAAAACACAAACACGAATATTAGATAACAGAATATATTACACAAGAAAGATAGAGTTACATAGAAAAGGTAAGAAGTATCGTACTGTTCGGATAACATTGGTATTGATCTGTCCTTCTGGCAGCGAAATCTCTGTGCTAATAACGGTGAGAAAAGTCCATTATAGTGAGATGGGTAAGGTTCCTACAACAATCATATACGAGATGTGTCAAAAAAGTGACGAAACTAGTGTCAAATATTTATTTATAACCCGTTGAGTCTAATGCACTAGCCCATTCTTCTTTGCCACGCGTCTATGTACAGCTTGAAAGTCTTCAGGGTTCCCCATTACCTTCGTCTTCACAGCCCTTTTGATGGCCTCAACACCTTCAAAACGGGCCCCCTTGATGATAGATCTAAGCTCAGTGAAAAGAAAAAAAGTCAAATCAAGTGAATAGGTAAGTTCTTCCAGTCCGCCGGATGCTCAGCTCAACCAGTTCCGTTACTTTTCAGACATGCTCAAATCTTTGGTGATAATTTTCCAAACGCAGTCCTTTTTCATATGCAGACGAGTTGCAATCATTCAAACAGTCAACCGACAATCACCACACACTACCTGTCAACTCACTCAACGTTAATCTCTGTCTTGCTTGTTGAAAGCATCTTGCACCTGAAGTCATATTTCTCCTTCTTTCACCCTTCTTTCAATGTTTGTCATCACTCAAAAATACGTGTGACCGACATGGTGCTATCTCCACACATTTGCTGAAGTATTTCAAGTGCCTGTGTCAGATTTTCCAAGACCTAACCAAAAACTACAGTTCTATTCATCCTTTAGTGTTTCAAGTCGAACGAATTAAAAAAAAACCGGTGTAAACAATAATATGTGAAAAACACTTTTATCGTTGTGGAAGGCTAGGATGAGAGTTATATACTGCAAAGATATCATGCTAGTTGATAATACAATCCCCTTATTCCTTTTGTCTATAGCTCACACAGCGAACTCAGTTCTTTACTTTTGAGATACAGCTTATATATATATATATATATATAATACCAGTCCAAAATATTTTTCCCACTCTGATATAATAATAAATAAAAATTAGAACATAAAAAAGAAACTTCTTAAACCTTTGGTTCAAAAGGACTCCCTTTGGCCAAATAACTGACTCACAGATTCTTGGCATTCTTTTAAACAAAATCTGAGTGGTAGTCAGAAGATAGTTCTTCCCAGTTTTCCTGCCAGATTTGCCATAGATGAGCCACACTCGTTGAATGTTTTGCACAGACTTTTCGGACCATTCCAAATCACTTCAATGGGATTTAATTGGCTAATTGCATCGGCCAAGACGTGCCGTTCTTATTTGTTTTAATGTACCTCTGGCTGAGTTTACTTGCATGTTTTGCCGCATTATCTTGAATGAGTACAAATCCTTGACCCGCAAGCTGCGTTCCATATATGATTACATGATACTGCATTATGCTGAGATAGCCTGCCTGATTCAATTTTCCCTTCACATGGTGCAAATCCCCGACATTGCAATTGGCAACTACCGCCATAATAACATAACCTCATCCATGATTTACGGTTGGTGTGATAAAGCGGGTTGTAGCTTTTTTTACCAACTTTTCGCAGCACATAGACTCTGCTACATGACCGAAATATTTTGAACTTTGATTCGTCTGTCCAAAAGAATTTATTCCAATACACTCTTCTGCAGTCATTGTGCATCTTGTCTTTTTGACATTGTCTTCTTTCCTCACCAGTTTTTTCTTGACCACAATTCTGGCATATAATCCTGCTTCACAAAGTCTTTTCCACATTGTGGATGGTAATACAATTCTTCACAACATTGGTTCATTTGCACAGTCATGTCTGGATCAGTCAGACTTCTGGCATGCATGCTGGTGACTCTGATGAAATTGTCCTCTTCTTTAGTAAAACAGTTAATGTCTAGAAAGCCGTAATTCAGCACAAAATAGTCTAATGAGTTTTCAAGTCGTGGTATAATGTGACTTTTGGAAAATGTTTTATTCATGCTTTCTTGTTAAGAAGGAAAACACCAACAAATCAATTTTTCATAAGACATGTGGTTATACTTAGGTCAAAGTTATTGAGGAAGACTTGTATTTAGTAAAATAATAATAATTATTATTACTATTAGAGTTTTTTTTTATCAGCGTTAGCAGATGGTCTTTCACTGGAGTTTGAGTGACATCAAGTCTCCTCAAGTCTCCAGGACTCTTCTCAGTATTCTGGCCGTTTTCAATAATGTAGTAGTTTGGATGATCCCCACTCGTCCGCCAACTTCCAAGTCCTCCAGTCCCTTTAGTAATCCTTTAGTTACTGTTCCAAGCGCACCAGTTACAATTGGTTTAATTGTCACCTGCATGTTCCATAGTCTTTTTCAATTCCCTAGTTAGGTCGAGGTACTTATCCTTCTTTAACATTCTTTCAGTTTTATTCTGTGGTCAGCCGGGACAGCAATGTCGACAATTTTGCGATTTCTCTTTTTTTTTTTTTTTTGTTGATTATTGTTAGGTCTGGTCTTCTGGCCGAGATAAGGTGATGTGTGTTTATGTCAAACTCCCATAGAAGTTTATGTGTGTTATTTTCTAGGACAGGTGCTGGATTGTGCCTATACTATTGTTCGTATGGTCAGATTTGAACTGATGCACATCTCCCAGTTGATCACCTTGCCGACTCAGTCTTGTCTAGTCTTATATTCCTTCTGCGCTAATTTGCTGCATTCACTTATTATGGGATTAATCATTTCATCTCTGTCACTGCATAGCCTACATTTGCTATTTTGTTGCATCTTATCTATTCTCGCTTTGATCCGATTGGTTCTTGTGGCGTTGTTTTGTGCTGCTATTAAGAAGGATTATGTTTCTCTTTTAAAGTTTCCTTTTCTTAGCCACGTCCAGGCTTTTTCGTGTGAGATGTTGTTTATTAGTCGTTTAAAACGTCCATAGTGTTGTTTTCATTCTCATTTTTGTTTCATAGTTATTGTAATTCTGTTGTTCATCGTGTTATCAGTATCGTTTATGATGTCTGTAATCAGTCCTCCATCGTTTTTGTTTTTTGTTTTTTTTTTGGGGATATAGTCTTCGAGTCGTTGTATATATGCGTCAACGGTGTCTTCAATACTGACAAGTCCTCTTCCTCCCTCTTTTCTTGATACATATAATCTGTCAACGTCGTCTTTGGGATGTAATCCCTTATGCATGGTCTTAAGTTTTCTTGTTCTTTGGTCAATTTGGTTAAGTTCATCTCTGGTCCATTTCGGAAAGGGTCCGGAATATCTAACGAGTGGTACAGTCCAAGTATTTAATCCTTTGATAAGGTTTCGGCTAGACAGTTTTGTTATTATTATTATTATTATTATGCATGCATATTTTTCAGACCAGAGTTAATGGTTTTTTCACGGTGTCTGAGAGATAGCAAGTCTCCCTATATCTCCGGAACTCTTCTGGTATTCTAACCGATCTTAGGAATGCTGAAGTCTGGATGGTTCTGGTTCTTCGTCTTTTTTCTATTTCAGCCAGAATAATTTACTAACTTTTCGGGAGCGTTCAAAGTGCACCAACTATAAACAGTATGATAATCGACCTCATGTTTCCCAGCCTTTCTATTTCTGAGGTAAGATCAAATATCTTTCAATCGTTTCACATCGTCTTATTTTTAATAAGAGGTCTGCTGGAACATCTGATGGCAAGTTCCTTTTTCTAGTTAATTAACTCTTGATCTGACCTTCTGGAATTGCTTGATTGGTTTTTATCTGAAAATCACAGAGGTCTTTCATGAGACTCATTTTCTTGGACATATTCTTGCTTGAGCATATAGCATTTGGAAGTATGGTCAAATGTTTCACTTTTGCAGAATTCCCACTAAGTTATGCCTCGTCTTCAGTACAAGTTTGCTGCTTTTACTTAATATATGATTTACCGTTTTATCTCTGTCTCCACATGGCACTTGCTATTCTGATGGCTATCCTCAATTTTTGCTTAAATATAATTGGTCTCTATAGCATTATGTTTTGCTGTTATTGAGAGAGATTTAGATTACCTCTTGAGGTTTTCTTTTTTAGCTATTTCCTGGTCTTGCAATATAACATACTTGTTGTTTGAAGTATCCATACAGTTGCTTTTTATTCCCATTTCTGTTTTCTTGTTTTGTTTTTTTGGTTTGGTCGTATATTGACATTGCTACAGTAATTAATATTTCCTAGCTCTTTTTAGTGTATTTCTTGGGTCTTTGAATTGATGCATCTACGCAATACTCAATGCTGTTTGTTTCACTTCAGTCTTCTTTTCTTCTTACATATAGTATGTCTATGTCGTCTCGCGGGTGTAAGGATTTGTGCATTGTAATCAGTTTGCTTGTTATTTGGTCCATTTGTCTGTGTCTCCCTTGTTCATTTTAAGAAAAGTATAGAGGATCTTAAAGGAGAGACTGCCCATATGTTTATCCCTTTCATGTGATTTCTGTAGCCGAGCTTGTTTTCGAGACGTTTTCTTGTTCTTCATAGGTGCATTTTTCTTTCTTTTTCTTTCATTTCTGTTTCTATGATTGTATCCACTTCCAATATTCCCAAGTATTTGTAATTTTCCTTTCCTCTAAGTGTTCTCATGCTTTTCCCCTTTACCTTATCAACATGGCTGCGTGGAATCTTTGCTATAGAAAACAGCAGTGTTGAGATTGAGACTCTCTGGAAGATACAACTTTAGATTTTCACCTCTACAAGGGTCTGTCCACTTGTTGTTAATTACCCTTTGCTGTTTTTCATGGCTTTAGTTATGAAGCTTATTCCTTTTTTGTATATTTTATTTATTTTCAAACATTCTATTATCCATGTTTGCAGGACCATAGGCCTTTTTGTAATCGATCAACGTCATGACTACATTTTTTCGTCTTGTATTCACCACTTTGAGAATGTTCTGATGTGCAGAATTTGATTCTTGTTACCCAGTCGGCTGGGGCTATAGAATAGATCGACTGTTTCTCTGCAGACGAGTGGGATATCGCAAAAAGAGTGTCATGGATATGACACTAAGCAATCTTGATGTGGGGCTTCACTAATGCTGGAGCTTTAGGGAATCTGGAGTACCCCTTCATTGCCATCGCTAACAGGTCCACTCTGGCCCGGTTTGGTAGCACCTGATAGGGTCCCATCTATGGGTCAAATAGAACTAAACTGTGTACTTATGCTAAACTGAATTTTCAGGTTTAACTGTAAATAAACAAAACAAATATATTTATACTAAACGGAATTGTTTGAAGTAGAACTCTTTATATGAATGAAAATGGATTTGGCATTATTAAACTACAATGGTTGATGTGCCATGAAACCAGACCAAACAAACCAAACTATTTGTTTCTATTTTTCTCTTGTGGCATCCGTGTCATATAAGTGACTAAAATATTTCAAATTTTATCTGTTTTATTTGGATTTTCCACTTCATAGGTAAACACGTAATTGTTATGAAGTTGCTGCGGATATTTTTTGGAGGTATTTCTTGAACAGGGTAGTTTCATTTTCGTCGTCCGTTCAGGTATGCTTGCTTCTAGACATGTACTTAATGGCTTTGACAATCTATCATAGATGGTCGTGAATTTTTATAAAAGAAAATCTACATATGACGCCATGATTAGGTGTTTTCCATGCTGCTCCTTCCTTAGTGTTTCCATGTATATGTTGGCCTGAGGGACCTTTTGCACGTTCTTGCAATTCTTTTTATGTACTTTATCTAATCGGGAAGATCCTACTTTTCTTATATTGTTTGGTTCTCCACCGATATCTTTTGAGTTTCCATTCATTCACCTCTAGGTTTTGGTTTATTTTTTTCCATTTATATTTCATATTTTCTATCTTTTTTTTATTCCATTGTGTCCATGTATATTTTTCCTTCTTTAATCCTTTCTCGAATTTTCTTTATTTTTCATTTCAACCTCCTTTCGCCTACGTTTTTGTATTTCCTTCTAGATTTTCTAAGAAGATATCAGGTTTGTCACTGACTCGTTTTGTTTCAGCACAGATTAAATCCTTATATATATTGTCTGTTGGTATATTGTTTAATAATTTATATATAGTTTCAGTTTTCCTTTTACCCATTTCCAGTCTTGATTCCTTAGGGATAATTATGCCTTCTTTTCAGTCAGGATTCTTTTTATTTTTTCTCTATTCATTCTTTCAACTAGTGTTAACATCGGTGCTGTTCTGTTGGTTTCGATCAAGTTTTGGGACTCAGAATTTGGTCTTTTAGCTCTTTTGGTTTGCTCTTGTTGTTCGTCCTCATCGTGACTTTCCTACCGATATAATTCCACTGTCATGAGTTCAGAGAACCAGTCTTTCTTTCAGAACATCATTGCTTGTTCTGTAAGTCTTTGCTTAATTATATTGAACAAAGCAGCTTCTCCCCAAAGTTCTATCATACTTTTCCTATTACTTGATTCCTTTCAAAATAGCAGAGGACTACATTATTGTTGTCTTCTCTACTCCATTTTTTTGGCATCTCCCAGATTTATTTTTGCATTGGATAGATTTAGTGTATTTGATATTTGCTAGATATAGATCGGGTTCCCCCTATGTTGGCGATTAAGAAAGCGTCTTCCGACCGGGACACTCAAATCTCTTATTTCAGTTCTACAATTAATTGTGTTTTTATTTGACATTCTTCATGGATTGTATATTTTGCATATACCAGATTCATGAGGTGCTTAATATTTTAGCTCCAGTCACAAATGTAACCTGCTATTCTTACAAGAAGGAATACCAGTAGCGGACAAAAAGAAAAAAACTCAGCCTTCTATTCTAAACTTTTAAAATCTTAACTTAGTATTAATACCACGAGCCTTTTCTTTTTTAATCGAATCTTCTATGGTGGTAAATATGTTTTTAAACTTGAAATTCTCAGACTGTGAACAATTTTAATTATTACATTCATTCGGCACAAGTAATTTGTTAGAATAAAATAAGTTATTTTATCTGTTCTTATTCTTTTCGGTTTTTGTAAATTGTGTTTTATTTTCCATAATAGTTCTAAGGGTATTTTTAAATCCAGTCGTGTGAAAAAGCTATTTTATAAAAAAAAAATGGAAGTTTTAGTTTTGAAGGCTACATTATGAGTTTCTGATAGTTGGTTTGTCTTCTATTCTGAAGATATTTAAGAGCCCCAGTCACATGACTTTCAACCCATCTTCTACTTGTCACCCTGCCAGTCATTTCGGATGATGTAATGAGAAGAAATTATTTCTATTTTCCTCCTTGCGATTTTTTCAATCCAGCATAGCACGTAAGTAGGAAAATGATAATAGTTATAATTTCGCTGGAGACTGAGTGAAAGCAAGTCTTCTCAAGTCTCCAGGGCTCTTCTCAGTATTTTGGCCGATCTCAGCAATGCTTCAATATGGATGATCTCGATTCTTCCTATGGTTTCAAGTTCTTCCAGTCCTTTTTCCAAGCTCTTGGGAACCAATCTTAGTGCAATAATTACAATTGATATCGACATCCTCCTCATGTTCCACAGAGGTTTTAGTTCTCTTCCAGCTCTGAGTATTTTTCTCTTTTTTCGTTCTTTTTTTCACTCTGTCTCAGCCAGAATGACAAGTTCGGTTAAATAGCGAGTTATCTTTCTTTTTTTGTTGTTTGTTTGCTTAATTAGCACTAGGTCATATCATTATTACTTTACAGCAGCGTTTGCTGATTAATTTTCACATGAATTTGAGTGAAGGTCAGTACCCTCAAGTCACCAAGACCCTTATCCATATTCTGGCCGATCTAAAAAAAATGTTGCCGTTTGGATAGTCTCGATTTGTCCGCCAATTTCTAACTCTTTCAGCCGTCTTTCTAACCTCGAAAATCATAATTGGTATCACCGTCAACTTCCTGTTCAACAGATTTCTTTGTTCTCTTGCAGAGTCAAAGTACTTTTTTCCTTTTTCGCTTGATTTGATTGTTTCTCTGTTGTCTGCAGGGACGGCAAAGTCGACTACACTGCAGGTTCTCTTTTTTTGTTAATTATCACCAGTTGTGGTCTTTTGGCCCGGATTATGTGATCTGTATCATTTAGGAGAATGGTCAAAAATCAATTTCGTCTACAATTCGCAATTAATCGTTTCGTTTCTATCACCCTGATAGACCTATACTTGCTATTCTGTTACATCTTATCTATAAACCTTTTCAACATAGTTGGTCCTCATGGCAATATTTTATGCTGCTATAAGAAGAGATTCAGTTTCACTCTAAAAGTTTCCCTTTCTTAACCATGTTTAGGTATTTTCGTGTGAGATTTCACCAATTTGTCACTTGAAATATGTATGCATTCTTTTCCCTATTTATATCTAGTTATTGTTGTTCTGTTGATCCTTGTGTTGTTTATATTGTTTCTGGTCACGGAAACAATTTTTCTTCGGTCGTCTTTATGTTGTCTTCGAGTGCTAGTATCCATGTATCGACACTGTTTTCAATGCTGGCAAGTCCTCCCCCTTCATATTTTTCTTGACACATATAGTGTGTCTTTGTAGTATCTCAGATGCATCGTAATTAGCTTTCTTAACTTCTGGTCCATTTATTGAAATTTTCTCATGTCCATTTCAGTTTCTTGTACAATTTCCAGTAGATCACCTCTCCCCAGTCGTGTCTAGTCTTTGCTCTTTTTGTACAAGTTTGCTGCATTTGCTTTTTATATGATTGATTGTTTCGTCTCTATCTCCACATAACCAATATTTGCTTTTTCGTTGTGTCTTACCTATCAAAGTTTTAACATAGTTTCTTCTATGGACAAGACTGATTACATTTCACATAGCACTAATACCCTTGGGAAAGGTATGAATCCAATTACTCTCCCACCAGTTATGGGTAAATAGTAGGGCAGACTAGGTTCTTCAGCCTTGGTGAGGCGACTAGTCTAGGAGAAGGAAAAACTCTGAATTCAAACCTGTTAAACTCCGCTTAAAAAATTGACCTTGTGTCATATCCTGCCCGAGCGGAGGGGTTACGTAAATAGGAACATAGTTTCTTCTATGGCATTTTTCGTTGTGCTATAAGAAGAGATACATTTTTCTTCTCAAGGTTTCACTTTCTTAGTTATGCCGAAGTCTTCTGGTATGGGATTTCACTTTTTTGTCGCTTGGAATAACCATATAGTTATTTTTTCCCCCATTTTTGTCTTTTTAGTAATTATTATTCTTTGATCCATGTTTTGCCTGTGTTATTTCTA
>OY757905.1:98218409-98253409 GCA_963585895.1 Sepioteuthis lessoniana | reverse complement strand
GAAAAAGCTTATAGGATAATTTTGAAATATGCTAACTCATTATATCTAACATTATAAGAGCAATTTCGTGATTTAGGGTAATATACAAATTGTTCGAAATAAAAAGTTCAACAAAATGCCGGGGATTTTATTAGAAGTGGCTGATTTTTATAAAATGTTTTTTGTTTGGATTTAAGGCATATCAACCATTGTAGGTTATTTAATGTCAAATCTTGTTTATGTGTATATATTAGATATATGATTGTAAATATGTTTTGTTTATTACATTTTTAAAGAGTCAGTTAGCACAAATATTACTATTTAGCACAAATTATTCTATTTAACGTGATTAATTCGTTTACTCACAGTTAAATGGTTTCAAGTATTGCTATGTATCACCAACAATTCAATTAAACAGGGATTGTAATAAAGGGATACTCCACATTCTCCAAAGCCTTTCCGGAGACTCAGCATTAAATTTTCTAGTGTCATATTCAAGACACTTATTGGTGGGAGTCTTACCCCTCTTCCCAGATGCAGTCGGTGTATTTTACAGTTCCAGCCGACTGGGCTTATTTTTATAAGTTTTAGCAAAATTAAAATCTTAACTTTGCGCTAGCTGACTCAGTAATATAGGGCGTTTTAAAATGTTAATATTTCTGTGTGAATTCTTTATATTATGTTTCTAAGGTCTCCATCAGTTGCCCGTGCCAGTCAACACATTATTTGAATCTTTCCCTTTTTGTGACTTTAGTTCTGCTTTCCTAATAAATATATTCTCATAAAGATATTAACCTTTTCTTTTATTCACCTGTTATAGATTCTTAGAACGCGTTAATCGGGGTGGGGAACATGTGGGAACGCTCAGAAATTATATCATGAATGCCAATTTAATAAGGATGTATACATTATTTTATTCACCCTATATTGATGACTATTTCGTAACGTATTCGTAAAATTAAGAAATAATGACCTTACAGGAAATCAATCCATAAACATAGATCCTACAATAATTTTATTTCTAGAATAATCTTGGAATTTTCAGATTATGGAATTTAGGAAAAATTTTAGTCGGCTTGTACCCAGATTCTTCTATTTCTGGTCTCCTTTCCAAAAAATGTGTTTCAATTTGAAACCAAATAGTTATGTAAATTCAATCTATCCAATGATATTATCTCTAAAATATTTGAAAAAGTGAACGACTTTTTGTAAACAATGCCTGTTTATTTACTTAGACAAATCCTACGCAAATCGTTAGTTTTTTTATCATTCTTTTTTCATATATTTTTTTCAGATTGGCTTCCATCAACACCAATAACCTTGTTATCAAAACATTATTAGTTTTTTTTCTTTGACACCGACATTTTCATGTTAAAAAAAATAATGAATTTATTTTGATAGCAGCGATCGGAGTCTTAACGCGTCTGGGTGAATATTATCCAGTCAAAGGTTATGAAAAGTAATATAGAAAATGGTTTCCAAAATTTATCTTGAAATATACGTTCATGTGTACATATGTGTATATATGCTGTTGGGTATGTGGTGGTATCATACATGCAAACATGTGCATATGTTCTCGCGTTTGTGTGGGTATTTTATAAATGAATTATATAATTTAAAAATTTTCTTTATAAATAATCAGTCTCAATCCTTTTTTTTTAATTTCACCACGTAGAAATTTATGAATGAAGATGAATAGTCCAAATGCAAGTGTGATATGTTCGAAATATTTGAGTGTGTATTGTTATTACCAGTAAAAATATCGTACATTTAATTTTCAAGGAGATGATTTTTTTCGAAGAGGAAAAAAAATACTTACTATAAAGTGCACCGTTCCATAGTTCTACAATGGTCACCATGGAACATTTTATTTTGGTGGGGACAGAAAATATTGCCAAGGAGTCAAACCAGAACAGTTAGACAGCTATAATACCACAAGAATGTTCTTTTGACAAAACCTCGTTCAAAGTGCATGAGTTGTTTTGCATCAAATTTTTACCAAAAATCTGCATGGTCGAGTTCTTCATCAAAATGAAATAAACAGTTGGTATTTAAATTTACATCAGCAGCAATCATACACAATGCACATTTCGATTCGAAATATATACTCTTTATCTTATTTTCTTCTTTTTTTTTTCAGTTAACAAATGAAAAAAACGTGGTTCATTTTCAATGGTGCAACAGCCATCTAAAAATTTCTTCCGCCACTTAAAACCAGTTCTTGAGATATATAACTTCAACTCCATGAGCTTGATTAACTTGTGTCTATCATATTGTTCCGAAATGTGACTGAAGATAATCTTGTAACTTAGATCGATAGTCTTTACTTCCATTTTCACGAAGCACTTAAACAAACATACGCTTGTAATCCAAGATTCCTAAGCTGAACATGAATTCTGAGAGGTAAAATTTGAACCTAATATTTTCACTCATCTTTAAAATTAATATTCATCAGCTGATTTTTAAAAAAATCAGTTTTTGGAATATCTGAGTCATCAATTTCCTGATTAGTGTTTCCGAAACTTTTTCCCGAATTCCAACCCCAAACTCTTAGATATCTTCTACGGGTTCCATGTAAGTTGCATCCTCTTCGTAACTTGTAACGTTCCTACTAGGTGGAAATTTGACCTTAACATTTTCACTCGTGTTTAAAAAATACACTGATTTGCTAATTTATTTAAAATCAGGTTTGCCAACCAAAAACGAAGAAATATAAGTTACTTTAATTTCTTCTCTAGTGTTTGTTGATCTTTTTTCACAAATTCCATCTCCAAACTCTTGGATGTCTTCGACGCGTCACAATTTAAATACCGACGTAATTCACTGCCTCTTCATAACTTTTAACTTTCTTATTTCGTGGATTTGTGAATTCCGTCGGAAACATTGCGTGACAATATGACGTCGTAAGGATGGATTAATTTCGATTTGCTAGTTTTAAATATTTTTCAGCTGAAAACATATAATCTTGAAGCAATATGTTAATCAGTTGTAAAAGGAGTGGTTCAAGGTAATTTTGAATTTCTGATATAAATCTTATATAATTAACTTAAACGTTCCCTGTGGGTTCTTTGTAAACTAATTTTAGTCCCTGCTTCGTTATGACTTCTAATAAACCTCGTTGAGGAAAATTATAATAGACAAACTCTCTGTAACCGGAAAGAAAGCGAAAAAGCTAGTTTACCTTGCTTACATCAATAAGATTATAGCTCGATAATGAAATTTCAAAGATTCCTTTACGAGAAAATTATTCTCAGGATAATCCCATTCTTTGCCAGTGCATTTTGACCCATCCCTTTCCAAATACTCATGAAGAAATCAAACGTTCAATAATGAAACTTTAATGTCAGCATTCTCTTAATAAAAGCTGAGCGCAAAACAATATCAAGAATGAAGTTGTATTCGCCAACACATAAATGAATTTTACATGGAAGGATAATTTTCTTTAAAGTTGTACTTTTTGCACACAACACACTTATTCCTACAAGTTGAGTCAATTCTGTAACTTCTCTTTTGATATGACCGAAAACTGAGTCGTTTTATTTTTGTCAATAGCCTACACGGCTTTTAATCATACTCTTCAGATGCTGCCCAATTGGCTGGGACTGTAGAATACACCGATTGCATCTTTGCAGAGGGGTAAGACTCCACACAACCAGTGTCCTGTGTCAACAATCTGATGGTGAGGTTTCAGTAATACTTCAGCTTTGGGGAATGCGGATTACCCATTCATTGTCATCGTTTTCCGGTCCTCTCTAGCCCTGTTGGTAGCACCTGATAGAGTCGAATATAACAAAACTGCCTACTTATGCAAAACTGAATTGTTTAAAACTGACTGTTTTTACATTTAACTGCGTGCTTAAACTGCGTATGGATATGTTTGAAATAGAACAGTTTTTGACGTTTAAACTTTATTCTTATACTAAGCGGAATTATTTAAAATACAACTGTTTCTATGTATAAAATGATTTGCCATTAAAAAACCTATAATGATCGATATGCTATAAAAACAAATCATACCAAAACCTCTTCAGATGAATAATCAGTTTATGTTAAAATTTGAAGCCAGTCGAAATATGAACAGTGCTTAACTTGCATAAACCCGTGTTTCACCAACATTTTGGTGATGTACATTGAGCAAAACTGATAATCTAAAAGTATTAGGAATAGGTACTGGCCAACAAAGTATTTGTCAAGACAGCAATCAACACTTAAATTTCAAAAATATCAAATTTTCTGAAAGAAGATTCAGTTTCAATACTAAAAAAGCTAGAGATGAGGAAGAATGGACTAAGTGAAAGGATGGTACATACGAAATAGTTGAATGTGTTTGTATGTTTTTAGATAATATGCTCCCATATATATATATATATATATATATATATATATATATATATATATATATATATATATTAGTTTGTTGATAGAATAGGTGTAGCTTATTAAATGTCAGTTTCGTAGATTTCTTCTGCCCCATTAGGCATATATTTATATATATATATATATATATATATATATATATATATATATATATATATATATATGTATGTGTGTGCGCGTGTATGTGTGTGTGTGTGTGTGTGTGTGCGTGTTCATGTGTGCAATTTTAATTTCTTAATTGTAGATTATTTTTCCTAATCCCTAATCCTTAAATAATTTTCTTAATCTTATCTTTTGATTTTTTTCTTAATCTCCAATCATTTAATCCTTTCTTCGTCTTTTATCTTTGATTTTTTAAATATATCTCTAATCATTTAATCCTTTCCTTAATCCCTTATCTTTTAATCTTTTTCTTAATCGTTTTTTTTTATAATTTTACTTCTTAATCCTTTTCTCACTCTTAAATCCTATAATTATTTACTTTTTTTCATACATTCTTTCAGTATTTTGTCCTTTTTAATTTTTATTTGCTGTCCTTTTATTTGGAATTATTTTTTCTTGTCCTTTTCTCCCTTTGTTCATTGCTGGTATTGCTCTTTCATACTCTTTTATATTGATTATCACTTCCTCCTTTTTCTATATGTTTAAGTGTGTCTCTTGCTGTCTTACTGACTCTTTATCTCATATATCATATTTACTTATTCTTTTTCTTTCTTTCTATTCATTGCTTGCATTATTTATATCTTTTCTATTTTATATTTCTTACTCTTTCATTCTTTTCTTTGTTCACAATGTCCGTCTCTCTTTCTCTCTCTCTCTCTCTCTCTCTCTCTCTCTCTCTCTCTCTCTCTCTCTCTCGTTCTTTGTTTTTCATAATCTATATTCTCCTTTTCACCAATTCATCTTTCTTTCCTTTTTTGTTTCTCTCTTTCTATATTGCTCCTCCTTCTCCCTCTCTCTCTCTCTCTCTCTCTCTCAATCTCTTTCTCTCTGTCTCTGTCTCTGTCTCACTCACACACACATGACAGGCGGCAATTCTCTTTTTCGTATAGCATGGTTTGATCTCTCACTTTGTGTTCTTTGTTTGCTTCATTCTTTCTTTCGTTTTCCACACTTTCTTTCATACCCTGTTCTTATTCCTCCTTTCCATGCTGATCATTTATTCTCTTTCTCACTTCACTCTCATTTCCATTATCTTTCTAAATCTCTTTTTCTTATTATCTGCACCTTCATTTTTTATTTTTTGTCTTTAGTTCATTCTCTGTTTTTCTCCCCATGTATCTCTCTCTCTCTTTCTTTCATGCTGTAAGTCTTTTCTTCTTCCTTTCCATTCCTGATTCTCTTTCTCTCTGTTTCTGTTTGTCCGTCTGATTATCTATTTTTCATACTCTATATCCCTTACTTATTCTTTCTTCTTTATTATCTTGAATATTCCCTTTGCTTTCTAACCTTTCGCTTTTTTTGTATAAATATTCAAAACCAGACATTTTCGGTGAACTTACAAAACATGTATTTTCTTTCAACGTTCCTCTTCTGTGTTTTTGCTATTCGACGGTAAGAGATAAAAAAAATATAAAACAAAACCAATACCAAAACCAACGATTGCTGTTAATGTGTCAAGTTGATTGGGCAGCGAGGGAAATCTCAGGAGTTGAACTTGTTTACACAAAACACTGAAATCGGTGACACAAAATCTACAACAATCAACAATTTCCGCGCATTGTACTCTAAGAGTTCAGGGAGGATTACAAATATGTGTTTACATACGTCTCTTGCATGTGTGGATTTGCCTATATCAGTATGTGCATGAGAGCGCCTGTGTAGGTTTTCGAGATCAGGGTGTGGGTTTAGGTATTTACATATACGCGGGAGCGAGCGCTTATATAAATGCAGGGTGTTTCAAAAGAGATTAAAGCAAAAAGAAAATCTAAAAACTGATGTGAGTTACGGCCAAGTCACGCTTATAGCGCCGTTTTCACCTAGATCACTGCTTAGATGGGTGACCACTTTGAACAGCAGCTGCTGTAAGCTAGCGAAAATCAGTCTTTTGACTTTATTTCAAGTCCTAGAGAAAGTACTGGTTATTGCCAGATAACCGGAGTTAAACGACGATATTCTTATTTTTATTAAATAACAAGTTGACAGAGTAGCCATGGGTTTTCAAGAGATTTCAATAATAGAATTCATTTGTCTATTTTTAACTTATGATTTCTGTACTTTTTATAGACAGTGATTCAACACATAAAACTCACTTTCAGTTATGCCTTTCTAAACATGTAAAAAATGAATATTTAATTTTTAGGTATAATACGCACTCTATCATTTCGACTTGAACATCTAAAACAAAAATGAGTATAATACAAGAATAATTACGGCAATATATTAGTCACTTGTCAGGTTTATTATGGTCTATTTTACATCCTTTGCAATTATCAAATAAACCCTGGTTACTTACTCCTAGTTTTCATCTCTTATTGAAATGAAACCATCTCGTCAGTTGTCCATTCAACTCCATTGGTTCGGTCTTATTCTTCACGTACTAGGTTTATTATTTTACTTTGCTAAGGAAGAATTTGTTTTTATGTCAGCATCTAAAACGAGTTCCTATAGATCAACTAGCTGTTTTTGCTTTCGGAAACAATCATGCAAAATGTTTCTTCCAGATAAAGGTTACAATTCTTTGTCCCTGTTTTTGGTGTTCTTTTTCTCTTACTGCTTTTTATGACAGGGTTTTATTGCTCTTTCTTTTGCTAAACATATTTTGAAAACGTTGCATTGATTTCATATTTTTGGTTTGTCAGTGACGAGAGGTGGTTATTATAGAACATTTTTCATTTGTTTTCTGTCGCACCAATATATATATTTCCAATTTTTGTGGGACTACTTTGGAAGAATGTGAATCGTACGCAGTCTGAGACCTCTTGTGCTAATTAAAGCAAAATAATAAACGCTTATTCGTTATCTGAATTGCCCAAAATAGTTGTTGACTGAACGTTTTCGCTTTATTTCAAGTCTAAACAGAAGGATGATATATTTGTTATATAAAAGGTAAAACGGTAGTGTAGAAGTTGCAGTGAAGTTGCGGCTGGCAAGGAACGCTGTAAGGATTTAACACCGTATGATCGCGGAAGTATGGCTAGAGTTTAAAAAAAGATGTTATCTATTTCTGGTTTAGACATTAATGATTTGTTTACTTTTCAAGTAAATGAAGCAATAATACGTATTTACCCAACCTTTCAGTCTCAAGTAATGTGCGACAAAAGGTTAATTTTGTTTAGTTTGAGTTCAACTTGTTTGAATTCAGTTTTCCTTCTCTTAAACTTGTTGCTGTATCTTGGCCAAAGAGACCAGTCTGTCCAACTACTTATCCATTGCTGAAGAGAGAATAGATAAATGTATCCCTTCCCCCTGCACAAAAGAAAAGTTTCAAACAGCTTCGTCCAGGTTTGAATTTGGGTCTCTGTATCCATGTCTTCTTATACAGAAGAAAGAGCATACAAGATTTGTTTTTCTGACAAACATCAACCGCACCTTAGAACTGTAGGCGTATACATGTTATGAAAATTACTACAGCTAATGATTGACAAGAATCGTTATAACTCCATGATTTTCATCACCGTTTAATCGCAGTGCCTCTATACATATCAGTCAAGGCCCAATTTAGCAAATACTTTATCTGATAATTTTCGATCGTTATCGAAACAAATGCATCATTTAATATGTGTAAAGTTCTAGGTGATCTTGTTGCTTTATGTCCCTCCAATGACTTAAAAGCCGTTGTTCGTTATTCCTGTACGAGTGATAAAAGAATAGAGAAACAAGATTTTTACGTTTCATACAAATGTTTAGATTAATTCCGCCAGCCTTTTAATCGATTTTATAACCGTCACCCAAGAAAAAGAACAAAAAGTATTTTCCTTACCTAAATTTCTTTTGGATCCTCTCAAAGGAATCTACACTTTAAAATCCTAAAACTGCTTCCGATTCTCATATTCTTGGAAAACTCAACGGACTAAATGAAGCCCTTAAAAACAAAAGTTCAACTTATAACCTATCAACGAACGCCCATACATTTTCCAGGCTTGATTCAACAGTGATTGAACCTTGTCTTGTCATCTGTATGTCTCCAACACTTCCACCATCCAAGGCGCTACTCCTTTCCCTGGATTGTTCCACTTTACCCTTGATAGTACCTTATTTTGCTGAGTGTTAAGCAAGGATGTATCAAGTACCATTTTTAAAGTCTTTGGTATGACGTGACTTGGGATTGAATCCAGGTCTCCCGGACCATTGACGAACACTCTACCCACTAGACCAATGAACCGGTTACTAATTATTATCCTATGACACTCATTCGTCAGTGTTTACCGACCAGCGTACATCAGCACTGTGAAGACCTTAGAAGTAGTCTGGGGGACAAACCAGGATTGATGGATGTTAAGGAGGGATGGCGGGAGAGAGAAAGAGAGAAAAAGAAAGAGATAGAGAAAGTGAGTGAGTCAGAGAAATCCGTGCAGTCAGTGCAGCTTGATGATGATGATGATGATCATGAGGAATCGTCTCTTGAGGGTAATACGCATTCTTTACTCTAGGCAACAAACTTCTGAAGAAAAATTAGTGCGTAACAGGCACTGACACATTTGAATTCGTAGCAGAATTATTCAAACTAAGTTTAACATTGGTTCAACTTTTAATTATGTTCGTATCATCTAAACATCAAAGTGAATCGAATTTACATTATGATTTGAAACACAAAATTTACACAGAATTTAGAACCAAGATGCAGACATATTCAAATTGACACAAGTTTGCGGTGAAAATAGGCTTATACTAAGAGAAACAAAATTATATCCAACCACACAGTCCTGCAATTAGAATTTTTTTCTGCAATGGCGTAAAACGGAAGTAGATATTATGGTCTTGATTTCAATCTTTAATATGGACAGTTGTGATGCAGACTGAAATATTAATGTCAACTCTCAATAGTTTTGAAAACAAATGCTGTGTTACATTCGAGATTCAAACTCTTTTTATGCATTAATTTGGACTATAGTAATAATTTACTATTGATCATGCCGCCCCGAATATGGTGATACAAAACGGCCAGAAAAAAATGAATATTTCATTCTGGAGTATAATACGCACTTATATTTGGACTTAAAAATATATAAATAAAAAGAGCGAATTATTCAAGTATAATTACAGTTATATGTTCACCAGTAAGAGTTATAATCTGTTTCACAAGTTGGCTATTTTCAAGATCCGGTTACTTTCTCCTCGTTTTCAACACTTCTTTGAATGGTCAAGAGTCTATCTCAATGCTTTGGTTCGCTCTCATTCTTTACTCAGATTATTTTTCTTACATTAATTAATTAAAATTTGTTTTCATGTCTACAGATTGAACGAATTTGTTCCTTTAATTCAGCATTTAGTTTTTGCTTTTGTATTCAATTAGGAATATCGGTCTTCCATACATAGTTTAAATTTCTTTTTCCCTGTACTCTGTTTTATAATCAGATTTTTGTTTCTCTGTCCATTTGACATACCTATTTCGAAAACATCGTTTCGGTTTTGCTTTTTTCGTTTTTCAGTTACGTGAGATGGTTATTCTATGTACATTAGGTGATTGATCTTTTTCTGCGATCTGTTCAGTTCGTATGTGCCTCTGCATTTCCCGAGTAAGTGGTTGGGTGCCATCATCATGATAACAAATAGTAATGATGATAGCGCATCTCCCTGGAAGATCCCCTCTGGATTTTCTCCTCGGCTAAAATTTTTCCTCCTGCTGTCAATTTCTCTCTCCAGGTTTACATGGTTATCTCGATAAATTTAATAGATAAATTTAATGGAGATTTTGTACATTTTCAGACAGTGTATCATACAGCTCTGGGGACCATCTGATAAACCTTTTATTGTTAATCCAGGCCGCAGTTAGATTTTTGCGTCTTGCTTTACTCTCGTTGGGGATGTGTTGATCAATATAGAGTTGTTCTCTGTCCCTCTGGTTCTCTTGCGGCATCTTTTCGACTCCTCATGGCTTATTACCGAATCGTAATTATTGTTATTATTACACATTGAGAGTTTCTCGCATCAGCGTTAGCTGATGGTCTTTCACTGGCTTTTGAGTGACAATAAGTCTCTTTAAGTCTCCAGGACTCTTTTTATTATTCAAGCCGATCTCAACAATGCAGTAGTTTAGATTGTCTCCACTCATCCTCTTATTTCCAAGTCCTTTAGTCCTTTCACCAACCTTTTGGTGACTGTACCAAGAGCCCCAACGACAATCGGTATAACCGTTACTTTCATGTTTCATTTTTTAAAAGATTCCCTAGCAAGTTTAGGGTACTTATCCTTCTTTTTGCTTTCTTTCAATTTTACTCTGTGGTCACCCGGGACAGCAAAGTCCACAATTCGGCAAGCTCTCTTTTTCTGTTGATTGGTCTGGTCGTCTGTTCAAGATAAAGCGATCTATTTGTATGTCAAAACCCCAGAGAAATTTGTGCGTATCATTCTCTAGATACTGGGTTGTGCATATACCATTTGTTTGTATGGTCAGATTCAAATTTTTTTCACAGTTCCCAGTGGGTCAACTTTCCCGCCCAGTCATGTCAATTCTTATATTCTTTCTGTGACAGTTTGCTGCATTCGCTTGATATGTGATTGCTTGTTTCGTTTATATCACCACATAGCCTACATTATTATTATTATTATTATTATTATTATTATTATTATTATTATTTACTCATTAGAGTTTTTCACATCACCGATAGCTGATGGTCTTTCACTGGAGATTGAGTGATAGAAAGTCTCCTCAAGTCACCAGGACTCTTCTCAGTATTTTGGCCATCTTCAGAAATGCTCCACTCGGCAGCCAAATTCTAAATCCTCCAGGCCCTTTAATAATATTTTAGTTACCGTGCCAAAAGCACCAATCATAATTGGTATAATTGTCACCATCATGTTCCATTGTTTTTTTTTCTCAGTTCTCTAGCAAGGTCGAGGTACTTATCTCTCTTTTCACATTCTTTCAGTTTTATTCTGTGGTCAGCCGGGACAACAAAGTCGACAATTTTGAAAGTTCTCTTTTTTTGTTGATTATTATAAGGTCTCGTCTTCTGACCGAGATTAGGTAATCCGTCTTTATGTCAAAGTCCCATAGGAGTTTTTGTGTGTCATTTTTAGAACAGGTGCTGGGTTGTGCATATACCATTTGTTGGCATGATCAAATTTAAATTTCTTGCACATTTCCTTGTGGATCACCTTACCGACCCAGTCGTGTCTAGCCTTGTACTCCTTCTGTGATAATTTACTGCATTCGCTTATTAAATGATTGATGATTTCATCTCTGTCACCGCATAGCCTACATTTGCTATTTTGTTGGGTCTTATCTATCCTCGCATTGCTATGATTGGTTCTTATGGCGCTGTTTTGTGGTGCTATTAGGAGATATTCTGTTTCTCACTTAAAGTTTCCTTTTCTTAGCCATGTCCAGGTTTTGTCGTGTGAGATGTTGTTTATTGGTCGGTTAAAACGCCCATAGAGTTGTTTTCCTTCCCATGTTTGTTTTCTTATTATTGTCATTCTGTTATTTAACGTGTTGTCAGTATTGTTTCTGATGGCCGTAATCAGTCCTCGTTCGTGTTTTTCTATGTAGTCTTCGAGTCTTTATATCGATTGGTCAACGATTATTATTATTATTATTATTATTTTACTCGTCTATTTAAGCAGGTTGTAATCTCGTTAGTAACGCTTCTACCTCAGTCCACCAGTTCATCCAATTTCTTTTCCGAGTGCTTGTCAACTGTTCCAAAAGTTCTATCAATAACTGCCCAGACGCAGGTATTTTCCTGATTTTCACTTTCTTATATTTTCAATCCATAGTTCTTTGGAATGGCAAAATCCTCGACATTAAAAGTTATTTTCTTCTCGTTAATAAATACTAGGTCTAGTCTCATGGCCTGGATCGGGTGATCCGTTTTATTTTCTGGGACAGATTCGGGTTTGTGCATATACTATTTATCAGTATAGTCAAACATTAGCCTCTTGATCAATTCTCGGTAGATACTCTTTCCCATCCAGTCAGGTCTGCTCTTTTATTACTTTTATGCTAATTTGCTATATTCACTTATAATGAGATTAACTGTTTCTTCCCTGTCACGACAAAGCTTAAGTTTGCAGTTACTTTTCGTATCATCAATATTTGCTCTCGGCATAAGTAGTTCTTATTGTACTATTTTGTGCTAATATTGACCGAGTTTCTGTTTGTCTCTTCAGCTTTCTCCTTCTTAACCATATCCAGTTCACCTTGTGTGCAATTTCCTTAGTTTGTCGCTTGAAATATACATGAAGTTCTTTTCTTCTCATTTTTCTCTTTTTCTCTCTATTTTCAATTCTTTTTGCTTTTACTATTTGTCTCAATCTCTCGCTATCACTATCTCTCTTTATTAATGTACGTTATTTTATAGTATCTATTTAAAGATATTTTAAAATGAACTTGGTGTTGTACAACACTGTGTTTATTTTTTTTAAATATCTCAGATGATAAAGTTTTTTAGTTCGAAATTGATAAGAACCGAATAGTTATTTTTTATTGCAATTGCCATCTAAATAAATACAATACAATAAGATAATTTGTGCAATACTTCAAGCAAATTATAAAATACATTTCTATCTATCTATCTATCTATCGTCATATTGTGAATATCATTCGATTCCGTGAGTTGTGCATTCTTCTTTTTTTGTCACATAAACCCAGCCTATATTGTTTGTTGAATGTAAAACCTTTGCCTCGTCATAAATTACCTTGTTATACAGTGTATCTGATTTCCTCTCTTGTTCAGTTGGTTTCAAGAAATATCCTTCTTCTTTGAGGCATTTATTTTTCCCTTTTTTCTTTCACTTCCCTTTGTTTGATCATATAAGCCTCTAATATTCCTCAGAATTTATCGTTTTGTTTTCATCGAAATCTTCTGATACTTTCCATATTGGGCAGTTCAGTTCTTTCGGTTGTTTCTCATTCTACTTTTTTCATCATAATTATCGCGCATTTTTCAATAACAGTTTCTTTATTTGAGTTTTAAACACGAATTTTAATTCTGTCTGAGCGACTGTTTCTTCAAGTCTTTATGACTCTTCCAAGTCTTCTAGCAAGATCCCAGTATTTCTCCAGCTTTTGACTTTCGATTATTTTTACTATGTGATCTGCAGGAACAGCAAAATTCATGGCATGATATGTTATTCTATTTTTGTTAATTAATACTTGGCCTGGCTTTCTGGCCAAGATTGGTGATCTGTTTGTATCTCAAAGTTCAAGAGATTTCTGCGTCTCTTGTTTTTTTCTAGAAAATATTCTGGTTTGTGCTAGTACCATTAATAAGCAAGGTCAAATTTAAATCCCTTACTAAATTCCCTGAAGATTAACTTTACAACCAGTCATGTCTACGCTTGTATTCTTTTTATGCCAGTTTGATACATTCACTTATGATTTGATCGTTTCGTTGTTGTACCACTTTCGTTCTTGAGAGATATTTTGCTTGAATTTTAACTTGAGATCTTTCACAAGATTCTGAGTGACCGCAAATCTCCTTAGGTCTCCAGGACATTTCTGAATATTTTTGACGATGTTAACACTACTATTGTTAATATGGTTCGATTTTATCTCTGATTTCCAGTTCCTTCAGTCTTTACAGTAACACTTGGGACTGTTCCAAGGGCACAAACTACAATTGGTACCACCATCATCCTCATGTTCCTCAGTTTATTTAATTCTCTGGTAAGGTCCAAAAATTTGTATATATTTTCTTTTCTTTTAGAGTCACTCAATGGTCCACGGGAACTGCAAAATACATTTATTAAAAAATTTCTTGTTTTGTTACTAAACACTAAGTCTGACTTTTAGATCAAGATTATGTGATCCGTTTGTATCTCACAATCTCAGAGAATTTTATGCGTTTCATTTTCCAGGACGGATTCTGGTCTTTGCTGCATATATCATATAAAAAGGGACTCATAGAGTTTCGAATGTCGGCTGTGCACATTTATTTTAACTCACTCAGGGATTTTTTCTTAATTCTTAAACTTACTTCTTATTTCCTAATTAATAAACAACACATTGAGATAAAATTTTAACAGAGGTCTATGTTGATATTGAAACTCTTATTTAGGAAAAAGTACACATTATATACGCATCGGAACTTTATCTCTGTTACATCAAGATTTTGAATGATTACAAAATAACGATCAACTCTTCGCATATACAACACAATTGACTTTCAGTTTCAAGCCATACTATACACAAGTAAGTTAGAGAATTTTATGAGTATTCTTAAGATCAAAATCTAGGTATGAAGAATCTTTTTTGGTTGTTTCCAGTAACACAACACAACACACACACACACACACACACACACACACACACACACACACACACACACACACACACACACACACACACACACACAAAGCATATTCATTAAATCAATAAAGGTTTTTTTATAGTATGGTAAAATTTTAATCTCTTTCGCGATACACAGAGGATTACTTTTTTACCCATTCATGCCTAGTATTGTAATGGTTTTTCGCTTCGATATAATTGGATTTTAGGGCATTATTTTGTGCCGTTATTTACAGATTCGGTTTCTCTCTTGAGATATCCTTTCCTTATCTATGTCCAGGTCTTCTCGAGTGCAATCTCACCAATTCTTTACTGGAAGTATCCATTCAGTTATTTTTATTATCATTTCCTTTTCCTAGTTTTTGTTAGTTTTATCAAATTCTTGAATGGATTCATCAATGCAATCCTCAATGCAGGTGATTCCTCGTTCTCCTTTTCTTGACACATATAGTTTGTTTATATTGATCGTTGAGTGTAAAGTCTTGTGTATAGTTATCAATTTCCTTGATCTTTCTTCGATTTTTCTGAGTTAGTGACGTGTCCATTTTATGAATGGTCAAGTGTATCTCAAGAGGAGGACTGTCTAGTTGTTAACTATTTTGATGAGATTTCTGTCTCTGAGGTTGGTTTCCTGATGTTTTCTTATTTTTCTGAAATGGTTTGCTTTATGGCTTCTGCTTCTAATGTTTATGAAGACTTCTAATTTTAAATTCTTTCCCAGGGTCCTTATGATTTCCTGATTTGATAATTATATTCCTTCAACTGTTTCTCTTTCACTACTTTTCATTACCAGCATGTTACACTTTTCAATGTCAAATTTCACTCTTTCTTTTCCTGGCTGTATGTTCTTATTTTTTCATTTTTTTTTTCTTCATTTTTGGCTAATATCTTTATATTATCCATATATGTAAGTTGGTTTAACTTTTTCTTGTGCTTTTGTAAATTTGTAGCCCAACGTACATATAATAATAATTATAGTTATTAGGTGTAGCAGTAGCAGTAGTAGTAGTTACTTGAAACCTAAGAAAACTAACTCTTTTAGTATCAACCTCCTATTTTATCAGATACCTAGACGCTTTATTTTACCCTTACTTCTAAAACAATCTATATGAAAAAAAAATTATATACGTGATTTTAAACACGTAACTGTTATTTACGCATTTGTAGGACTGCGTCTTAGCGATGTTGAAATCAGTCATTAATGCAGTCTTTTCCTAAGTCTCACCGTCTATTTCAGGTTCATATAAAATTTCAAACAGATGCATTTTCTGACATTATCGTTGCTACTATCGATAGTCTAATGTGAATTATAATACGTTGCATCAGCAAAGAAAGCGCTTCCTCTTTTGTCTTTATCTTATGTTTCTTGTTTCCTTTTTTTCATTTTTTTTTCTTGAGTTATGCAATTCGCTATCCGTTACTTCACTAAAACAAGATATTCTAATACGATAAGATATTAAGTTGACAAGACGCCACCATCAAAGTTACGCATAATTACGAAAAATGTAGACTCGACCTTAATGCTGGAGTCTATCTCTTGATCTACCATTGACATCTATCCAATTTGATAGCCCCACCTAAAAATACTCAGCCAACAAAGATGACCAAACTTTGTAAAAGTTAGCGTAGGTTTAAAAATGAAATAAAATTTAACTAGTAGAATTCTAAAAGGTATTAAAAAAAGTAAAATTAACATTTGTTTATCTAACAATTTGTTTGCACATTTACATGGTATCAAGTATTTTAAATCATATACGAATAGATGGAAACATAACAGATACTACGATTCTGGATCAGAGTGGACATCGAAGTAATGACAAGAAAATTTTTTAAATTAAGCCCACAATTTCGATGTTTTTTCATCAGGCAGTGGACGTTAATCGAAGGCGATTAGATTTTAAGAGCAAACATATTCATAGTATGACTATGTTTTTTACTTTGTTTCTTAGTATTATTAAAGGTTTAAGAATTTGATTAAAATTTAAGTGACGAATGGAATTATATTGTCACCTCTCTCTCAGTAAACATAGATACTCTCGAGTTGGTACTTTTTCAAATATGTTCAGCCAAATCATTTTATTCTTATCAAAACGCATTGGTGTCATTTCCATAGGTTTTTTAACATAGAAATTAATAAGAATGATCATTTGCTTTTGTTTGGTTTAGTTTTATGGCATATCAAACATTCATTTACTACCAAATCCTTTTTATACGTACATATATGGTTTCTAAACACATTTTGTTGAGAACATTTTAAACGAGCCTGAGTTCATTTTCTTTGCATACAGTTAAATGGTTTTATTTATTTCTATCTAATAGGAATAATGGAATTTACTCTTAACTATCTGTTTGCACACAGTTAAATGGTTCCTGTATTGCTGTGTATCATTAACAATTAATTGAATATTAAACATCGGCCGTTTGCTTACACAGAGTTAAATGATCAAACAGTTCTATTTCAAACAATTTCAGTTTAGCATCTCAACAAAAATAAATAGCCCCACGTATTTCTATGTACCACTAACAATCCAAGTAAACGTCACTCATTTGTTTACACAGAGTTAAAATATTTAATAGTTTTATTTCAAGCTATTCAGTTTTGCTGAAGTCATTTGTTTGCACTCAGTTTAAATGTTAAAGTACTCAGTTTAAATGCCAAACAGTTTTATTTGACCTACAGAGAGTACCATATCACATGCTACCACTTTTGGCTAAAGTGACTCGGGAATTGATTGCAATGAAGAGTACTCCTCATTCACCAAAGCTCTAGCATTACCGGAGCCTCACCATCAGATTGTTTTGTATTATATCCAGGTCACTTATTGGAGGGGTTTTCCCGTTCTGTAGAGTCATCGGACTACAGCCCCAGCCAAGTGGGTCAAGTGGGCCAAGTGTTGATCCAGTTATTTCTCTTATCACATGTAGCAATCGTAGTAACATATATATTCGATATATGAGAGAGAAATAGCTTTTGGAATACATGACGAATTGGTAGGTAAATTTATCTCTGATGTATAAATGTTCAAAAAGAGTACAAAATATTTCAAAAGAGAATTTACCTTGGCATCAAAATATGGGAGAAAAACTAGATACTACTCCAAATGTTTTTCCACATACAAATAATTACTGAGCTAATAAAACCAATGTAAAAGTTGTAATTGCAATTTCTATTTATATTTCTAATTGCGAAAATTTTATGTTTTGTTATTTATCAACAGCTACAAAATTTTGTGCATACCTATTAAATTTGGTATGCATACAAAATATATTCAATTATCTTAGATAAGAAAAGAAACAAAATTCGTCATGTAGTAACGGAAAGCATCCAACGTGAGATATTCTCAAATAAAAATCAGAAATCATTATCAGCTGGAGTCTACGCTCTTTCAGTATCTAAATAATTGTTCAGAATTTTAAAATGTACATTTACATTTACAGATTATTTGATCTATTTAATAGATCAAGGGTACCGATAAGTGTTTATTATTGAATAAGTATTAAACAATTAAAATTTAGATTTATATTCATTTATTTAATCCAGATGGTTTTTGTAAAGCTATTTACATCGATAAATATGTGTTATCGTGGCTTATTTATATTTTAAAAATCAGCGAATTCTTTCGGGTAACAATATTAGCTACAAAGAAAAATACATAAAAAAGTAAAAGAAAGATTGGTTGGTTGTTTGGTCTGTTTAGGTTACTCAGCATAACCCAAAGCTCCAGGATTACTGGAACCTCACAATCAGATTGTTTAGTTTCATATCCGGAGCACTCATTGGGGTAGTGCTTTTACTGCCAGATGAATTCTGTCTGGGAATGTTAGTACCTGTTAAGTTCTTACCTATGCGTCAAATAAATTTGATTTGAAAAGTATTCGTATTAGATATTAATGCAAGAAACCATAACTGCCGACAAATGATTAATGACGGATGGAAATAGTTACTTGAAACTATATAATTATTGGCTTTATTATCATTATTTAATGCTAAATATATCGTTATAGAACTTCAGTAGTACTATTTAACTCATAGCTGTGCAGATAAGGGGTCCATACCTTTCACTAGGACATTAGTTCGAAAGTTAATGTATTAACATATTATTTAGTATAAATCATTAGTATACACTCGAAAGTATTCAACACTGTGCAAATTAATTGTGTTGGGACCGAATACTTGATATTATATTGTAGGTCAGTTGACCGACCATAGTCAAGGGTGACCCGAAGGCTTCCTTTTGAATTGCTACTACACCGAGGTGAAGGGAGGGCTCTATTCATTTCTCTATATTGCTCCACTGACCCATGATCCATACCTTATAATGCTGAGTGGTGTAATGGTTATCGTCGCAGGAATTGGACACGGTGACACGAGTTCAAATCCTGGACTGATTGCATTTCACATAGCACTATTACCCTTGGGAAAAGTATGAATCCAATTATTCTCCCTCCAGCTATGGGTAAATAGTAGGACAGACTAGGTTCTTCAGCCTTGGTGAGGCAACTAGTCTAGGAGAAGGAAAACTCTGAATTCAAACCTCTTAAACTCCGCTTAAAAATTGACCTTGTGTCATATCCTGCCCGAGCGGAGGGGTTGGTTAAATATGATAATGCTGAGTGTTAAACAAGGAGGTATCAAATAGCATTCTTTGAGTCTTTGGTATTACTAGTCCTGGGATTGAACTCACGTTTCCCAGACCATTGGCGAAACGATTACTTCATATCATACATTTATCATACTACAAATGATTATAGAGAAAGAAAATTCAGTTTAAGAAATGCAAGAGATTAGAAATAATTATGATTATATTCAAATTATTTATTAGTGAACCGAAATTCAGCTTTAAATTACACAAAAGGATTTGATATAAAACGAAACAACTTAACCGAATAAACTAAAAAAATTAAATACGATATCTTTGTTATACAGATAATTGCTCTTCGTAACAAATCATGTTTGTAACATTTATTGTGTAATTGTTTTTAATTGAAAACTAAGTTTGTAAATAACTAGGTCTACATGCGTACTTCAACTGGAAGATTATTTTTGATCAATGGTGAAATAGGTCTGAGCTAAAAGACAAAAATGTGAAAGAAAAACAAAATACTGTCAGCACTTAATCATGAAATGTTTATCGCGCATTTGTTTTTTGGGACAAGAACATACCGGCATTAGAATGAACGTTTTCATCAAATACACAGCACTTGGCCTGTTCGTACATATTCGTGACACTGATTCAAAAACGAGTATTCCTTGCAGTTTGTTTATTTGCATAAGGCGCATATGCAAATGAATGTATGTGAGTTTGTGGGTGTATGTATTTACATTTAGAACTTAGATTACGAGATCGCACCTGTTGGTAAAAGAATGTACGCTGGTTTATTATTATGTACATGTACTATCTATCTATCTCTCTATTTCTTTCTCTCTCTCTCTCTCTCTTTATATATATATATATATATATATATATATATATATATATATATATATATATATATATATACGGGGTGCTTTCAATAAACTTCCAGACTTATTTTGTATAGGCATTGAAAATTGTCGTAGACACTTGAAAATTCAGTATATTATTGCTATACATCTTATGTAATGACTAACCAATTTTTTATTATTTCAGGTTCAAATGAACAACTACAGTAGGAATTGGAATACAACCTACTAAAACTTGATTGTCGCAGTTGGTGAATTTCGAAAATGCAATGAGGACACTTAGAAGAATGATATGCAATAAAAATTCTGTTTTAAACTTGGAAAAAATGCCACAGAAACCTATGGAATGCTTCAGACTGCTTTTAGATCATCTAGCATGAATCCAGCATCAGTTTTTGAGTGGCATATGAGATTCAAGGAAGGCAGGGTGTCTGTGAGGTATAATGAGAGGTGTGGGAGGAGTAAGAAAGTCAATACTCCAGAGTTGATTGGCCAAAGGGTTTGGGTTAGGGTTTCTATGTTGAGGTTTTAAGGGCGTTCAGGAAGAGATTCCGTCGGAAGAGGCCAGCACTTTTCAAATCGGCTCAGTGGCTTTTTCACCAGGGCAATGCACTAGTACACAACACCATCTTTGTCATAGACTATTTGACCAAGATGGACATCAAGATAGTACATCACCCTCCCTATAGTCCAGACCTTACTCCCTGTGAGTTTTGGTTATACACTAAGCTCACAGGCTGTCGTTATGAGACATTTGAGGAGATGAAAGAGGCTGTGACGAAGGTCATTGACACGCTCACACAAGACGACTTCCAACGGGCCTTCCAGAAGTTGTTGGAACGGTACAACAAATGCACTGCAGCCGGAGGAGATTCCTTGGAAGGGGACGAGAGTTTCATGTGTGTACTATAAATAAAAGTGCCCATACGAAAAGAGGCTGGAAACTTTTTTAATGATATATATATATATATATATAATTCTGTCCATATCTGTGTGGTGTCTGAATCAAATATATATAAGTATTTCTAAAATAGTTCATTATATATATATATATATATATATATATATATATATAGAGAGAGAGAGAGAGTAGGGGTTGAGTGTGTATCTATCAAGATTGATTTTAAAAGTCTGATACATATGTCTATACTCTACTAATTATATATGTATATATCGGTCACGTAACATGATCTGACGAGAGAATTATATGTATTAGCAATCACAGACAATTAATTGGACCGATGCATAAACTTACCCTCCCATATACAATGTATATATATTTACCAACCCCTCTGCTCTGGCAAGATATGACACAAGGTCAATTTTTAAGCAGAGTATAACTGGTTTGATTTCAGAGTTTTCCTTCTCCAAGGCTGAAGAAACTAGTCTGTCCTACTATTTACCCATAGCTGGGAGAGAATAATGGGATTCATCCCTTTCCCAAGGGTATTAGTACAATGTGAAATGAAATCAGTCTCGTCCAGGATTTGAACTCGTGTCACCATGTCCATTTCCTACAACGATAACCATTACACCACAGGCACCTCCAAAAATATACAATGTATATGTAACAATCTATCAATCTATATGTCTCTCTCAATCACTGTACTTTCTGCGTGGGAGTTTGTGGAGGGTAGGCGTCGGTATATATACGAGGAATATTAAATAAGTTTCCAGACTTTTCTCGCATGGGCACTTTTATTGATAGTACACACATGAAACTCTAGTCCCCTTCCAAGTAATCTCCTCCTGCCACAATGTACTTGTACAGTTCCAACAACTTCTGGAAGGCCCCATGGAATTCCTCTTGTGTGAGCGTGTCAATGACCTTTGTCACAGCCTCTTTCACTTACTCGATTGTCTCATAACGACAGCCTGTGAGCTTAGTGTATAACCAAAACTCACAGGGAGTAAGGTCTGGACTATAGGGAGGCTGAGGAACTGTTTTGATACCCATCTTGGTCAAATAGTCTGTGACAAGGATGGAGTTGTGGACCGGTGCATTGTCCTGCTGGAAATGCCACTGAGCCGATTTGAAGAGTGTTCGACTCTTCCGATGGAATCTCTTCCTGAGGTCCCTTAAAACCTTAACATGTTATTCCTTGTTGACTTTTAGTCCAGAGGGAACCCAGTGCATGTAGATCATGCCAGTGCTGTCAAAAAAGGGATCATCAAAAGTGTGTGGGCCTTCTTGGGTCTGGGAGAGCCAGCAACCTTCCACTGGGAACTCTGTCTCTTGGTCTCTGGGTCAAAGCACTAGATCCAACTTTCATCGCATGACATTTTTTCCAACTTTAAAACAATTTTATTGCTTATCGTTATTCTAAAGTCCAGATTGCAATTTTGAAATTACCTAGCTGTGACAATCAGTCTTTAGTAGGGTATATTTCAATTGCTGCTGTAGCTGTTCATTTGAACATGAAATCATAAAAATTGGTCAGTGATCTTATAAGATGTATAGCAATAACATAGTGAATTTTCAAGAGTCTACAACAATTTTAAATGCCTATACTGAAAAGACTGGAAACGTTTTGAAGGCACCCCGTTTATATATATATATATATATATATATATATATGTGTGTGTGTGTGTGTGTGTGTGTGTGTGTGTGTGTGTGTGTGTGTGTGTGTGTGTGTTCGTGTGTGTGTGTGTGTGTTCGTGTGTGTGTGTGTGTGTTCGTGTGTGTGTGTGTGTGTGTGTGTATGTGTGTGTGTGTGTGTTCGTGTGTGTGTGTGTGTGTGTGTGTGTGTGTGTGTGGTTGCATAATTTCCAACGTAAATGACGGTTTATTTACAGATGGATCGACTCTTTTGCATTTGAGATTTTACTAATACCTTTCTTCCTTCCTTCTCTCTAAAAAATTCTCTATTTCACGCTTCTTTCTGTTTGTCATTTACCTTTTTTCTACGTTTATCTAATATTTTTTAAACATTCACTTCCATCTTGTCATGTTTTTTTTTTTCATACTGATTGATATGAAAAATGCGACTTATAATTCTCTCGTCAGATCATATTACGTGACCGATATATATATATATATATATATATATATATATATATATATATATATATATATATACTTAGGAGAACATATACATAGACTCAACAGCCAGTGGTGAATAATCATTTCCCACCTATGGGATGATCAGACCAAAATTACCAAATAAAAATCAAGAAAAGGCACCAGTTCTCTTAGTATTTATGAAATTCAACTTCTGAAACTTAGCTTGATTTGATGATCCCATAAACAAGAAATCGACGGTTAGTTAGTGCTGTTAACTATATTTACGCTATCCTGAGATATATATGCTCTATCACTGATACTGAACGCTCGTTATTCATAGATATAGCAAAGTCCCTCTGTCTCTCTCTCTCTCTCTATATATATATATATATATATATGTTTATATGGAGAATTGATAGATTTCGGTGAATCTAACAAGATGATAAAAATAAGTGGAAAAGTGGATAAATCAAAAACTTAGAACGATTTAGTCGTATTATTTCGTTCTTTATTAACAAAAGAACTTCATCAAACTAAACGTTGTTTTTTTTTTTTTGCCTTTTTCTACATTTCAGCAATTGAGGGTAGATAAACTAATGGAGAATGTAAAAAGGTGTAAAGTGGGGGAAGGTGTCTGAAGACAAGAGGTACATAAAGGAAGAAGAAGGAGGAACATAGATATGGGTTTGAGTGATGGTGGTAGGGGGTAATTCGGTTTTGACTGTGACCGTCGGGGTAGATGGAGGAGGCTAGGTGGCTCCAAATGTATCGGGTTTCATCAGAGATTTGACCAGATAGAGGTGGGTTAATTTCAGTGAGACGGAGGGAAATATGAGTGGGGGAAAATGCTTTTTTAGGAAAAAGAAAGAGGATATGAAGAAGAGCTGGAGTTCAGGCGTTGCCCGTTTCATCAAAGATATTGTAATAACACACCAATGAGAACTGATGACGGAATTTTTATAGATACAAAATGACGATTTTTTTTCACAATTTTTCTTTTCTTCTTTTTGTTTTGATTGGTCACTGATTTTAAGTGATTTAAATATTGAATGACATTTAGCAATCTTCCCCCGCCTCTCTCTCTCTCTCTCTCTCTCTATATATATATATATATATATATATATATATATATATATATATATATATTCATGTGTGCATGAAAATTTAATAAAAAAATTATATACATTATCACGTTCCTTGTTTTGTTCCTCATTATCAGAAATATATTTAAGTTTGTTACTTCCAAACGTCAACTCATTCCGCTCAGAGCATCTTGCAAGTGTGCTAAAGCAAAGATAAATCTATCACAAATATTTGAAAAACTAGTTTTCATTTCACAAGAAAAAGATATACGTTTGTACATATCTTAAACAAGTACGAATATATTTGAAAACGAATTCAGATACAGGGCCAATGATGATAAGATATTTCAAATAATTTTTTTTTATTTACAACTTACAAAAGACAGTGACTTACAATCAAGTCACGCTAATATCATCGGTCAGAGCAATATCTCTGAAGCTAAACAAAGAGGAACTTATTTAACGTTAGGTTGGTAACCATTTGATTAGTGCAGGTCCTAAAAGCAAATTAAGCTTTGTGTGTCAAATAAAGCAAACTTTATGAAATAATATTTTATATAAGGCGTTGAATATAGTTAAGATTTCATCTGGCAACGGCTACTGATATAAAAATCAATCATACCACCGATGATCCAACTAAAGTATGTATTTAGCTAATCCCTCCTCCACAGACAGGATACGATTCAAGGTCATTTTAAAGTCGAGTAAAGCTTGTTTGATTCCTTGGTATTCTTTCTCCTCGACTGGTTTAATAACCCTACTATACAACTATTTACCTATAACTGAGGTGGGTAGATCAGGTGCGTTCATGTTTTCTTCAATGCTATAGGAAATGCAAACAGCCTCGTCCAGAATTTGAAGTCGGGTCATCGATTTTGATGACAGAAACTGTTACGCTAATTTTAAGGATTCTTAACTTTTCTTAATTTCATTTATTACTTTTCTCGTTCTTTTTTTCCTTCTTTCCCCTTAAAATGTTATCAGATATTCTTATAACTTATGACATATTTCGTTTTAATCTTCCTTCGTTTTAATCTTCTTTATTTCTTTCTTTCTTTTATTTCTTTCTGACATTTTTCATTCTTTCCTTCCTTCCTGCCTTCCATCTTTTCTTTCTTTGTTTCTCCATTACTTTTTTCTGTCTGTCTTATATCTCTTTCTTCTTTCTTCAAACGTTTTAATGAAAACCTTCTGAGAATTATATCTTAATGTCATTATTATCTTTCTTTCTTTATTTCTTTCTTTCTTTATTGATTTACGTATTATACTTATTATACTTATTCTTTAAGTAAACAGGATTATTACTTTTTCTTTCTGTTTTCTTTCATTCGTTCTTTCTTTTATATTCTTTCTGTATTATACTTATTCGTAAAGATATTATAATTCTTGCTCTTTCTTTCTTTTTTCTTTCTTTCTTTCTTTCTTTCTTTATTTATTTATTTATCTATCTATTTATTTATTCATTCATTTATTTGTTTATTTACCTATTATACACATTATTTAATTATCATGATTCTTTCTTTCTTTCTTTCTTTCTTAAAAAAAACTGAGTGAACTCATTTTTCCTATCTTAGTGTTTTTGAATGATTTTAACTAGTAAGTTTAAATGGGAGTATTTGGTCGAAGTGACCAATGAGTCATATAAAGATTAACTGCCTAATCCTTATGTAAATGTCTTGGAGTCATGTTTTTAGCCATACATCCCAACCAAATACTTTCACAAACACCATCGAGTAAAACAAAATATTTAAAAAAAAAAAAAAAGAAAAAGCCATAGAAATCAAAAGGAAACTGTGCCAGGAGAGTTACCCGGTTTCCCGCCGTTTTTTGTAGCCTAACATCTTGTTGCCCGACTAAACTCTTTCGTCATGTTGGTCTACCACTCCTGGTGCCAATGTTGACCTAATGAAGGCTGGTGTATGTTTTCGTAACTCACTTTTCTCTCTTGACTTTGTTGAGATCCAAACAAATTATCACGTAGGCCTATTATTAGACTTATTGTGAAAGACGAGGATTGAAGAGAAAAGACGAAAATCACTTTCATTTCTGCTTTCGCTCCTGTTCCATGCACACCCTAGACTCTCTTACTCTCTGTGTCTCTTCTTTACATATCTCTTTCTGTTTAAAACCAATAATATCATTATAAATTCTGGTTATTCCTACACAAACTTATCCACACAGCCACAGAAACAAAAAAATGAATACGATCTATTTATCTATCTATGCATGTTCTTTTCTGTTTCACTTTCTTCTGATCTGTCTGTCTGAATCACTCCTTTTCCCTCACTACAGATAGACTGCTTGGTTGTATCACAACTCTTCAGGGTTGCTAGAGCCGCGTGATGCTTCAAGCTGGGATGTATTGCCGTAGAGCCTTCGTCATTCACATCGTAATTAAATACGTATTTTGCGCTCATCATTTTTTTTTCATGGACGTTACCGTCAACATGGAGTATTGTATTTTATTGTTTGTTGCAGCCGAGTGCTCAACCAATCGGGTATATATATATATACATATATATGTAATACGATTTCAAAAAGAAAATTTGGTTATATTTGATGAAGATGCTGAGAGTAAATATCTATTAATAGTCAATTTCAAGAAATTGGTATTCATTTATGTTATATTCCTGTCTCATATCTATCTATCTATCTATATACGAGGATCAGTAAATAAGTTTCCAGACTTTTTTCGTATGGGCACTTTTATTGATAGTACACACATGAAACTCTCGTTCCCTTCCAAGCAATCTCCCCCGGCTGCAATGAACTTGTTGTACCGTTCTAATACGTTCTGGAAGGCCCCATTGAAGTCCTCTTGTGTGAGCGTGTCAATGACCTTCGTCACGACATCTTTCATCTCCTCAATTGTCTCATAACGACAGCCTGTGAGCTTTGGGAATAACCAAAGCTCACAGGGAGCAAGGTCTGGACTATGGGAGGCTGATGAACTGTCTTGATGACCATCTTGGTCAAATAGTCTGTGACAAGGATGGAGTTATAGACTGGTGCATTGTCTTGCTGGAAATACCACAGACCCGATTTGATGAGCGTTGGCCTCTTCCGATAGAATCTCTTCCTGAACTCTCTTAAAACCTCAACAAAAATCTTAACCCTTTGGCCAACACCTCTCATCATCCCTCACAGACTCCCTGCCTTCCTTGAATCTATGATGCCCATCAAAAACCGATACTCGATTCATGCAAGATAGTCCAAAAGCAGTTTGAAGCATTCCATACGTTTCTGTAGTATTATTTCCAAGTTCAAAAAATAATTTTATTGCATATCATTCTTCAAGATCCAGATTGCATTTATGAAAATCACGAGCTGTGACAATCAGGTTTTAGTAAGGTTTATTCCAATTGCTGCTGTAGCTGTTTATTTGAAGATGGAATCATAAAAATTGGTCAGTCATCTCATATGATGTATAGCAATAACATACGGAATTTTCAAGAGTTTACTTCAATTTTAAATACCAGTACAAAAACAATCTGGACACCTATTGAAGGCACCACGTATATATTCTAGAATAATAATATTTAATTTGGATTCTGGTATAATATCTTATACAGGGATCCAAATTGAGCGTTATTATATGAAAATGAATAGGTATGTCACATTCCTCATAAATATGTTGGACACTACTCTGAAAGGGGTTAATATGGTGATTAAATTGTTCACCACGTACAGTGGTTTACCTTCTTCACGCCGAATGCGATCATTGTAGTATGTTAATGTTATAAAGACTTCTATTTCATTTCCAACCCCTGTTTTGGTTATTTCTTATTCAGTAAGATATTATTCGGTAATAACAGGTTTTAACATTATCATTATAAAAATTGCAAAATATAGATTTGTTTTTATTAAAGATCATAACTCGGATTTAAAGGATATCATCATTTTTAGCATTTATTTACAATGGGTTACTGCCTTGTTTACACCAAGTGTAGTGTATGGAAGTCACTTTCATGTGTATTTATAGATCTTGGATATCCTTTAAAGAACCTATTAATTATTAAATATGAATATATATTCAATTGTATATTTTTCAAACTCATTTTTTAAATTAGGTTTCTAAGTATTCTCTCATTGGCCTGGCTGATCTTGGAGAGGGTCAAAGAGCATATGGAGAATGAGAGAGCTATATGCATCCCTTAATAGATTACTAAGAGAGTTTGTTACCAATGGTAACCAAGGGATGAATACCATTTAACAGAAAGGTGGAAAACTAGATATAAAATGGTAGAGAGAGAACTTATTTTAAAATAGATGATCGAGATCTCTGAGTATAGTTAAAATCCTTTCCAGGCAGGACTCTGAAAATTTCTGCTCAGCCAAGGCCGTACGAACGGACATTTGCGGTATTATGA
The DNA here is from genome assembly GCA_963585895.1 of Sepioteuthis lessoniana. Lineage (NCBI taxonomy): Eukaryota > Metazoa > Mollusca > Cephalopoda > Myopsida > Loliginidae > Sepioteuthis > Sepioteuthis lessoniana. The sequence continues at coordinate 98,224,761 of OY757905.1, read as the reverse complement.
GATTGCGAATGATAATTATATATCCAAACATTTATCGTTATATCCTTCAATTATTATTGATTTTGGTGTCGCTTTTAAAACATGCTTATCAAATCATGACTTCACTTGCTGATCAGCTTATCTGATTTTCTATCAGATTTTTGAAATTCCCTGACATACATTTGACTCTTTCTCTTTCAGCGCCTTTGTATTTACAAACGATTCGTTATCTCTCGATCGAATGACCGACATTTTTATTCTGTCAGCAAGATCAAGTATGTTGATAAGAAATCAGCCGATGGCGATTAATTATATCGGTCAAACAATGATACATATGTGTGTGTGTGTGTGTGTGTGTGTGTGTGTGTGTGTGTGTGTGTGTGTGTGTGTGTGTGTGTGTGTGTGTGTGTGTGTGTGTGTGTGTGAAGGGGATGGGTTGTATTCGTATGAAATGCAACTGAGAAGTTCATGGTACGTAAGACATGAACTATCTTAAATAAAGTAAAACTAAATAGAGTGTGAGGCGAAATCTTTGTGGATGATTAGGGGAAATGTATGGAATTTTCAGTGTGACACGATAGAATTAAAAAAAAATCTTGATCGAATCATTTGTTCAAATTCTCGAATCTTCTTGGTAGTATCACACACGCACGCACGCACGCATGTGTGTGCACAATTGATATATTCAGGGAGAAAATTATAAAACTTTAAAAAAGAAGCATTTATAATTGAAAGTCGGGCCATTTTGAAACAGTTATTTGTTTTTCTGGTGACTTTTACTCTAAAAGGTGTATAATCTGAGCCATATAAAAGCCTAAAATAACTTTAATAGTATTAAGATTAGTAAAAGCATATTAAACAGCATAAATATGAAACTACTTGATAAAATTATCAACCGATTTGAAACAGATAAACCTTTTGAATATATATTTTAATTAGGAAAGTGAAAAATTCAAAATATCGTAACCCAATGATACTTTGAATTATATAAGTGCTCCGTTAAAACATCATTAAGCTGTTTTCAAACAAATATTTATTTACTAACCCCCCACCCCGCCATGAGCAGGATGTAACACAAGCTCAATTCTTAAGCGAAGTAAACTGTTTTGAATTTAGAAATTTTATTTTCTCAGATTTGTTGTCAACCAAAGACTAAAAACACAGCAATTTTCCTATAACTTCGATAGAACAAGGGAAGTGAAACAACCTCATCCAGAATTTAAACTCAGGTCAGTGATTCAATTTCAAATGTCGATAATCATTACACTTATTTGCCTCCATAATTTTCAAGTAAATCAGTTGAAGGACGTTAAAGTGAACACAGGATAATTTTAAAAAGCATTGAATTTAATAATACATATATTACCTTATCTATAACTGAAGAGATAATTAATTTAGAGTTACACATCATTGCGTTCCATGTGGATATTAATGAAAAAACCTTTGAATAATTAAACGTTCATCCTTTTCTACAAAGAAATTTCTTTTAAAAATGGGGCGTCGATTGTAAGATTCGATGGAGCAGAAATATTGGAATTTATTCAGTGTTGGTATTTAAAGAGCTAATTTAATGGGTTCATAGCTATTGAATATTTCAACTATAGAACAACTGGTGTATTCTGGAATAAAAATGTTTAAAGAAGGGGGATTCTGAATTGAAATTAACAACCGATTTGAAATAGATAAATCTTTTAAATATGACATTTAATTTGGAAAGAGAAGTCTAGCCAAATTATACCCCAACATTACTCTGCATTATATAAATGCTTCATCAAACCCAGACCTATGCGCCAAACGAAGGATGTGACTCAGTTTAATTTTTAATCAACTCAGGTTTGAATTAAGTGTTTACAGTCTTCTTCACTGGCCCTCAAATCATGGCTACAGAATACAGTCTGCCCAACTATTCAACAATTTTTGTGGAATTGATTCATGGATTTCTTAAAGACATTTGCATGAATTGAAACGCAAGCAGCCTCATCCAGTCTATGATGCCGGTCAACATTTCCATTTCATTCGACGATAACCGTTACATTAAGAAACCCTCTTAAATATCTTTAGCTGTCTTTCAACTGGATCTGATAATCAAAGCATATATCTATTTCTTATAATACGAATTGGTATGCAAGTGCTCTCATGTCAAAATCCATGCGTGCCAGAGTTACAGCAGCTCAGTCGGCTGGGGTTGTAGAATACACTGTCTAGACCTCTGCAGAGAGTTTAGACCACTCCAAAGAGTATCTTGTATGACACTGAACAATCTGATGAGGAGATTCCAGTAATGTTGGAGCGTTGGGGAACGCAGATGACCCCTTCGATGCCATTGCTCCTAAGTCTACTCTGGCCCAGAGGGGCAACACATGATAGGGTCCTATCTATGTGTCAAATAGAACTGTTTGACATTTAAGCTGAATGCAGACAAATGACTAATTTTTCCAGTTGGTTGGGGTAGTAGAATACTCAAGCTGCCTCTCTGCAGTGCGGTAAAACCCCTCCAATGAATGTCCTGGTATATGACACTAAAGAATCTAATGATTAGGCTCCATTAATGCAGGAGCTTTGAGGAATGTAAAGTACTCTTTCATTGATATCGCTCCCAGGTCCACTCTGGCCCGGAGACAAGACAAGAAAAAAGGAACTCAGGCTTGTTTGCAAAAGTTATAAAGAAAATATGTTCACAAATCATATATGTTTGATATATATTTATAAAAGGTATTTAGCATCAAATAACCCAAAGTGGTTGATATAACATAAAACTAAACCAAACCAGAATTACAAACAACGAACATGGCGCTTATATTTGTAATGTATAGCTGAAGCCGAACTGATGATCACAACCGTGAAAATAAAAGTTGATGATAAAGCAATATTTTCAATTATAAATATTAATCCTCTACATTTTTTCCGTATGTTCTGTTTTATTTTCTACGGTTCACTCGTGTGTTGTATTTAAATGTTTTGGATTTTAAACGAATCAATATAACACACACACACACACACACACACACACACACACACACACACACACACACACACATTTCCATCGGTGGCTGAGGCTGCAGAATACACCGATTGCACCTCTGCAGAGGGGTAAGACCACGCCATTAAGTATCCGATATATGACACAAAACAATCTGATAGTGAGGTTCCAGTAATGCTGAAACTTTGGGGAATGTGGAGTACCCCTTTATTGCCATCGCTCGCAAGACGACTCTGGCCTGGAGTGGTAGAATACGATGGGGCCCTATCTGTGGGTTAAATAGAACTAACTGCATACTTATGCAAAACTGAATTATTTGATTTAGAAGTGTTTGACTAAATTGAATAGTTGAAAGAGAAATGTTTTTCACAATTAAACTGTACTTACATTTAAACTGCGTGCTTATACTAAACTGAATTGTTTGAAATGGAAATGTTTTTGACATTGAAACTCTACTTACACTAAACTGAATTGTTTACTATAGAACTGTTTTGACATTTAACTGTGTATAAAGAAAACCTATACTTATACTAAACTGTATCAGCTGAATTAGAACTGTTTGAATTAACTGGAGAGCGTGAAATAGAAATGTTATTGACAATTAAACTGTATACTCATGCTCAGCTGAATTATTTGAAATAGAACGAACTATTTGCATAAAAATGGATTTGGACTTAAAATAATCAGCAAAGGTTTATATGCCATAAAACCCAACCAACCAACCAACCAACCAACCCTCACACACACATTCACACACAGATATATATATATATATATATATATATATATATATATATATATTCCTTTATGTAATGCTTCAAAAGTAATGTTTTCAGTTTATTTACACTGAATGAAAACAGATACAGAAGCTTTTGTTAGAATAAAACATCAACAGGAATGGTTTCGACAAATAAAAGTGTGTATTTCATCATCATATCACGCTGGTAGCACGGATAAGAAGATAATATTTAAGAGCACCTCTCGTACATACAAGATCTTTACAGAGGCCTGTCCACAGTCATTATAATTATAATAGGCTCAACATGTGCATTGATATATGTGTATATGGATAAGATAATTGACTATACAAAAAATAAAGGTAAGACAATAATTATTATTTACACAATAATATATTACGTAGATCTATCCACGTATTCTATGTTTGGTTTGGTTTCTTTGTTTAATGGCATATCAACCTTTATAGGTTATTTAATGCCAAGGCTATTCTCTTAGAAGAACGGCAGTGGTACTATTTTACCCATAGCCGGGAGGATATGGGGTTCATACCTTTCCCATATAATATTTACACCATGAGTACACCCCCTATGTTATATGTTTGGTTATGAGTCAATCGCTTTTACAGTTAATTATTCGAAAAAAAAAGAATATAAGAAAATGTTGAACAAAAGCGGCAAGTTGTCTGTTAGATTATGAACAACCACTGTTTCTCATTTTTATTTCCTTCTATTTTTTAAACATGTATAGAACTACATACCTGCGTGATATTGCTTTTTATCTGTCTCTTTTTAATGGGCGTATTGTTTGCTTGTGTTTGCCCTTATGCTCCTGTGTAGACAAGAAAAAGTTGTACGTCTCGGTATACATTTCAGCGTTTGCTTTTATATAGAAGTATCGTTATTAACAATTTTGCCCATTTGACATTTCGTAATGTAACTTTCATTGTCTTGTTTCCTAACATTTCTACCACCAATGAAACCTTTTGCAAGTGAAATTTGCAAGTAACTCCTGAAAATTATCTATAAACTATGCGTGCTCTCTCTTTTCTATTCATTCTGCAAATAAAATGACTTTTCCAAACCAGACTTTTTGTGGCACATACAGTGGAACAAAGTGACTGAGAGACAAACAGATGAAGCCAAAAATCGCCATCCAACATTTTATATGGCTAATTCTTCTCAATCTTATTCGCTATGTAATAATATCTTAGGGTCAATTATAAACTTGATTGAAACGATTTACAATAATGAAATGATAATCAGAAAAATAGAGAAAAAGAGAAGAAAGAAATGATATCTCAAAAGATGGAAAAGACAAAGGGAAAAGTGAAAAATATGAAAAATAAATATTGCCAACATCTAAGAAACTGATATAACTAAAATCGATAAGATTCCCTGAATTAATAATATCGTAATTAAAGTTCATTCTAAGAATATCTTATAAAAGGTTAATTTTCCTCCAAACCAAATGTGCTAGTATTTTATAATTTCTAATGAAAGCAGATATCATTATACTTTATTCATTGCCAAATTTTACAATATTGAAATTCTGTTACCACAATATTAATAACAGAATAAAAAGTAGTACGCTGATTTGATAAATACATTTTTTGTTAGATTCTAAGCTATCTATTTCCTTCTTTGCATTTCCTCGGTATAAGTTATTGAACTTCTTCAGAATATATACGAGGAATATCATATTATGAATCAAAAACGCAGTGAATTAAATGAAACTGAAATATGAATTATCAAATTTGAAAGTAGTCATATACTAATTTTGGAAGTACCCGTGGTGTAATGGTTAACGTCGTAGGAATTGGACACGACGATAGGAGTTCAAATCCTGGACAAAACTTATTGCATTTCACATAGCTCTAATACCCTTGGGAAAGGTATGAATCCAATTATTCTCCCGCAAGCTATGGGTAAATAGTAGGACAGATTAGGTTCTTCAGCCTTGGTTAGGCAACTAGTCTAGGAGAAGGAAAACTCTGAATTCAAACCTGTTAAACTCTGCTTAAAAATTGACCTTGTGTCATATCCTGCCCGAGCGGAGGGGTTGGGTAAATATTTATAATATTTTTAGAAAACTCTAGCACCCAAAAATGTTCGGATTGTTCCCATGACTGAGAAAACATAATAAGCGAGTTCGAAATCCCGTCGCATTATAACATTCACTTTCGGAAAAATGTCTTTGGTGAAGATGTGAACCCCATTTTACCCATCAGCAATATATGGGTTATATAGCATCACTGCTATTTTTCTACGAGCTTAGATTTGGCACTAAATGACCCACAAATATGGATATGCCGTTAAACAAAGAAACACACACGAATCAAAATGTTAAACTGGAAGTTGTGCCACCTAGCAAAAGAGGACGCCACGGAACAAAAAAAGAATTACTTTTAAGAAAAGTATTATTCATCATAATGAAAAATTTTTCGTTTTATTTCATTGGATTTTATGTAAGTAAATAGTCGCAAATAATAAATGAAATCTTAACATTTTCATATTTATTTGCAATCCATCCTTAATGGTTTTAATTAAAGCGGAAAATTTTCTTAGGCTCTGCTAAAATTAATAATATAGAAACTTTGTAAGTGAACTGAGAAATCTATGGAACATATGGGTGACAACGATATGATTCACAATCCAA
>OY757905.1:98200909-98213409 GCA_963585895.1 Sepioteuthis lessoniana | reverse complement strand
TGTGAAGCTGGGGATCGAGTTCTTCGGAAGCCATTCTGTAGATCTGCTTATGAATATTCTGATTGGAGATGTTTGAGAATTACTGAACGGTTTAGATTTTAGCTGGCTTTTTTCACCTCTAATATTCGGTTAATTACATGATCAGGTTGAATAGTTTTTGGGGTTTGGAATGTAAATAAAAATGTCAACATTGACCTTATTCAAAATTTGAGTTTTTAATCAAAAAATAGATTTGCCATTTTGTTTTGATATTATCTTCCCCTTTTTAAGATCATATCGTCCAAATGCGTCCTTGTGAGTTATACATATCTGACGCCTCTATAATTGTCATTAGTTGAAAACGAATAGAATATTCTATTTGGTAAGTTTTCTTTGTCATACGTTTAAAGACATGAGCTTTCAGACATGCCTAGAGGAAATAATCTCGAGGGAATAGATCCGATAAACAAATCACAGACGCTCGATGTTCTCCATTCGCTACCATGATGGGAACTGCAACAGCATGGCTGCTGCAACTCAAATACGCACCTCCCGCTGGCTTACCGCTGACAATGCCAGCACGATGGCAATTTTAAATCATTGAGAAAATTTTGCTTGACTTGGTGCTTTACGTATAGACTTTTATCTAATTCAAATTCAGAGGAACCTATATAATATTCATGAAGTATTTCTAACACACACACACACACATACATATATATATATATATATATATATATATATATATATATATATGTGTGTGTGTGTGTGTGTGTGTTATTTCTCTTCATTCTAATGGTACTGAGAAAGGTAAGACTCCATCTATTTCCACAGCCATTAATGGTTAAAATGGAATAGACAGAGCTCTCGATCTTTGTTTTGGCCAGCTTTCTAGAGGAAAATCTATGCATTAAAAGCCTGAGGGGTGTTTTTAGAAAATTCGTGGTACACTAATACCCCATTTTTTTGTTATCAGTTAATCCTAAAAAGCTTTTCTGATTCTACATCATGTGTCACCAATATAAATGAATCGCCAGTTTAGGTGATTTTTTATAATGTCCGGGAATTTAAGACAACAGTTATAATTAATGCGTCGTTATAACAGCTGAATTCTCAATGAAATAATAATTAGTTCAAGCTCATCATTAATTCTGAAAATATCATTTTAAAAATCTCTTTTAATTTAGATTTATAAATTAAGGTGCAATTATTTAAGGTTTTACAAATTCTAGTATGTCAAGGAATGCAACATAATTATTTTGAACTATTTCTGCAACCTGATCCCTATCAACAAGTATAAAGAGATACACTTCATACTTAGTTACGATATCGAAGATATTTGGGCCAAAGTACTAATATAGATAAAAAATATTTTAAATATAATCTCATTGTCTTTGCTTATATATGGAACTCTAAAAGTTCAACCATTCGATATAAGTGTGATTGACACCCCACTGCTTCAAAACTAGCGTCTCACTAATCGCTGCAAATCAATCCTATACCTAGGACACCAATTATAAACTTATTTCCTCGTTATTTATTCTAATTTGAATACTGGAAAAATGTTATTGTAGCCCTTCTGAACGCTAGTGTCTTCTTCGATCGTCCTTCTGTCTCTTTCATCGCCCCGTGATTGGAAAGACAATGATACTGGAATAACCTGATGCGTAAAGCTGAGGCCGTGAACTCAAGAATGATTTTGCAAGTCGGGGCTACAATTCATTGCAAGAAGAGGCGATATTTATGTGTACCTCCTTCCAAATAGGATTTTAACACAAGGTCATTTTAATGTGGAAGCCGCCCACGAATCGGGACCTATGTGCGGCAGGTGGAAAAAGGCTTAGACCCTCAAGCGCCAAGTAATACACTTAGCCTCGGAAAGCGGGTCTTCCCTGGGAGTGGGTCCCCGGGACCAGGTGTTTACTAGACCAGTTCAAAGTTGGTCTTTGATTGTAATTGATTCACCTGGTAAAAAGCTGGAGGGGACAGGCAAAACAGCGCTCGAACAGCACGCAGTGTGTGATAGACTGAATCGGTCAGAATCAGAGTTTCATACAGAGATTGCAAACGAATAAAACAGTTCGGTGTAAAATAGTTAATCGCCCATGAATCTTTAATTCTTCGGAGATTCAAAAAAGCAAATGTTCTGTTTGATAAAGTGGATATAAATAGCGTTATCGGGGCGTGTGCTGTTATAGCGAGTGTTTGTATATCCATGAATATGGTTATCAGGATGTGTGCTGTTAGAGCGAGAGTTTGTCTATATATAAATAGCGTTATCGGCACGTGTGCTGTTAGAGCGAGAGTTTGTCTATATATAAATAGCGTTATCGGGACGTGTGCTGTTAGAGCGAGAGTTTGTCTATATATAAATAGCGTTATCGGCACGTGTGCTGTTAGAACGAGAGTTTGTCTATATATAAATAGCGTTATCGGGACGTGTGCTGTTAGAGCGAGAGTTTGTCTATATATAAATAGCGTTATCGGGACATGTGCTGTTAGAACGAGAGTTTGTCATCTATAAATAGCGTTATCGGGACGTGTGCTGTTAGAGCGAGAGTTCGTCTATATATAAATAGCGTTATCGGGACGTGTGCTGTTAGATCGAGAGTTTGTCATATATAAATAATGTTATCGGGACGTGTGCTGTTAGGGCGAGAGTTCGTCTATATATAAATAGCGTTATCGGGACGTGTGCTGTTAGAACGAGAGTTTGTCTATATATAAATAGCGTTATCGGGACGTGTGCTGTTAGAGCGAGAGTTTGTCTATATATAAATAGTATTGTCGGGAAGTGTGCTGTTAGAACGAGAGTTTGTCTATATATAAATAGAATTATCGGCACGTGTGCTGTTAGAGCGAGTGTTTTTCATATATAAAAATCGTTATCGGGACGTGTGCTGTTAGAACGAGAGTTTGTCTATATATAAATGGCGTTATCGGGACGTGTGCTGTTAGAGCGAGAGTTTGTCTATATATAAATAGCGTTATCGGGAGATGTGCTGTTAGAACGAGAGTTTGTCATATATAAATAGGGTTATCGGGACGTGTGCTGTTAGAGCGGGAGTTCGTCTATATATAAATAGCGTTATCGGGACGTGTGCTGTTAGAGAGAGAGTTTGTCATATATAAATAGCGTTATCGGGATGTGTGCTGTTAGAGCGAGAGTTTGTCTATATATAAATAGCGTAATCGGGACGTGTGCTGTTAGAACGAGAGTTTGTCTATATATAAATAGCGTTATCGGCACGTGTGCAGTTAAAGAGAGAGTTCGTCTATATATAAATAGCGTTATCGGGACGTGGGCTGTTAGGGCGAGAGTTTGTCTATATATAAATAGCGTTATCGGGACGTGTGCTGTTAGAACGAGAGTTTGTCTATGTATAAATACCGTTATCGGGACGTGTGCTGTTAGAGCAAGAGATTGTCTATATATAAATAGTATTATCGGGACGTGTGCTGTTAGAACGAGAGTTTGTCCATACATAAATAGCATTATCGGCACGTGTGCTGTTAGAGCGAGAGTTCGTCTATATATAGATAGCGTTATCGGGATGTGTGCTGTTAGAACGAGAGTTTGTCTATATATAAATAACGTTATCGGCACGTGTGCTGTTAGAGCGAGAGTTTGTCTATATATAAATAGCGTTATCGGCACGTGTGCTGTTAGAGCGAGAGTTTGTCTATATATAAATAGCGTTATCGGGATGTGTGCTGTTAGAGCTAGAGTTTGTCTATATATAAATAGCGTTATCGGGACGTGTGCTGTTAGACCTAGAGTTTGTCTATATATAAATAGCGTTATCGGGACGTGTGCTGTTTAGAACGAGAGTTTGTCTATATATAAAAAGCGTTATCGGCACGTGTGCTGTTAGAGCGAGAGTTTGTCTATATAAAAATAGCGTTATCGGGACGTGTGCTGTTAGAACGAGAGTTTGTCTATATATAAATAGCGTTATCGGGACGTGTGCTGTTAGAGCAAGAGTTTGTCATATATAAAAAGCGTTATCGGGGCGTGTGCTGTTAGAACGAGAGTTTGTCTATATATAAATAGCGTTATAGGGACGTGTGCTGTTAGAGCGAGAGATTGTCTATATATAAATAGCGTTATCGGGACATGTGCTGTTAGAACGAGAGTTTGTCTTATATAAATAGCGTTATCGTGACGTGTGCTGTTTAGAACGAGAGTTTGTCTATATATATAGCGTTATCGGGACGTGTGCTGTTTAGAACGAGAGTTTGTCTATATATAAAAAGCGTTATCGGCACGTGTGCTGTTAGAACGAGAGTTCGTCTATATATAAATAGCGTTATCGGGACATGTGCTGTTAGAGCGAGAGTTCGTCTATATATAAATAGCGTTATCGGGACGTGTGCTGTTAGAACGAGAGTTTGTCATATATAGATAGAGTTATCGGGATGTGTGCTGTTAGAGCGAGAGTTTGTCTATATATAAATAGCGTTATAGGGACGTGTGCTGTTAGAGCGAGAGTTTGTCTATATATAAATAGCGTTATCGGGACGTGTGCTGTTAGAACGAGAGTTTGTCATATATAAATAGAGTTATCGGGATGTGTGCTGTTTAGAACGAGAGTTTGTCATATATAAATAGAGTTATCGGGACGTGTGCTGTTAGAACGAGAGTTTGTCTATATATAAATAGCGTTATCGGGACGTGTGCTGTTAGAACGAGAGTTTGTCTATATATAAATAGCGTTATCGGCACGTGTGCTGTTAGAGCTAGAGTTTGTCTATATATAAATAGCGTTATCGGGACGTGTGCTGTTTAGAACGAGAGTTTGTCTATATATAAAAAGCGTTATCGGCACGTGTGCTGTTAGAGCGAGAGTTTGTCTATATATAAATAGCGTTATCGGGTCGTGTGCTGTTAGAACGAGAGTTTGTCTATATATAAATAGCGTTATCGGGACGTGTGCTGTTAGAGCAAGAGTTTGTCATATATAAAAAGCGTTATCGGGACGTGTGCTGTTAGAACGAGAGTTTGTCTATATATAAATAGCGTTATAGGGACGTGTGCTGTTAGAGCTAGAGATTGTCTATATATAAATAGCGTTATCGGGACATGTGCTGTTAGAACGAGAGTTTGTCTTATATAAATAGCGTTATCGTGACGTGTGCTGTTTAGAACGAGAGTTTGTCTATATATATAGCGTTATCGGGACGTGTGCTGTTTAGAACGAGAGTTTGTCTATATATAAATAGCGTTATCGGGACGTGTGCTGTTAGAACGAGAGTTCGTCTATATATAAATAGCGTTATCGGGACATGTGCTGTTAGAGCGAGAGTTCGTCTATATATAAATAGCGTTATCGGGACGTGTGCTGTTAGAACGAGAGTTTGTCATATATAAATAGAGTTATCGGGATGTGTGCTGTTAGAGCGAGAGTTTGTCTATATATAAATAGCGAAATCGGGACGTGTGCTGTTAGAACGAGAGTTTGTCATATATAAATAGAGTTATCGGGATGTGTGCTGTTAGAGCGAGAGTTTGTCTATATATAAATAGCGTTATAGGGACGTGTGCTGTTAGAGCGAGAGTTTGTCTATATATAAATAGCGTTATCGGGACGTGTGCTGTTAGAACGAGAGTTTGTCATATATAAATAGAGTTATCGGGATGTGTGCTGTTTAGAACGAGAGTTTGTCATATATAAATAGAGTTATCGGGACGTTTGCTGTTAGAACGAGAGTTTGTCTATATATAAATAGCGTTATCGGAACGTGTGCTGTTAGAACGAGAGTTTGTCTATATATAAATAGCGTTATCGGCACGTGTGCTGTTAGAGCGAGAGTTCGTCTATATATAAATAGCGTTATCGGGACGTGTGCTGTTAGATCGAGAGTTTGTAACATATAAATAGCGTTATTGGGATGTGTGCTGTTAGAGCGAGAGTTTGTGTATATATAAATAGCGTTATCGGGACGTGTGCTGTTTAGAACGAGAGTTTGTCTATATATAAAAAGCGTTATCGGCACGTGTGCTGTTAGAGCGAGAGTTTGTCTATATATAAATAATGTTATCGGGACATGTGCTGTTAGAACGAGAGTTTGTCCTATATAAATAGCGTTATCGGGACGTGTGCTGTTAGAGCGAGAGTTCGTCTATATATAAATAGCGTTATCGGGACGTGTGCTGTTAGAGCGAGAGTTCGTCTATATATAAATAGCGTTATCGGGACGTGTGCTGTTAGAGCGAGAGTTTGTCATATATAAATAGCGTTATCGGGACGTGTGCTGTTAGAGCGAGAGTTTGTCTATATATAAATAGCGTTATCGGGACGTGTGCTCTTAGAACGAGTGTTTGTCTATATATAAATAGCGTTATCGGGACGTGTGCTGTTAGAACGAGTGTTTGTCTATATATAAATAGCGTTATCGGCACGTGTGCTGTTAGAGCGAGAGTTCGTCTATATATAAATATCGTTATCGGGACGTGTGCTGTTAGATCGAGAGTTTGTCATATATAAAAAGCGTTATCGGGACGTGTGCTGTTAGAACGAGTGTTTGTCTATATATAAATAGCGTTATCGGGACATGTGCTGTTAGAACGAGAGTTTGTCATACATAAATTGCGTTATCGGGACGTGTGCTGTTAGAGCGAGAGTTCGTCTATATATAAATAGCGTTATCGGGACGTGTGCTGTTATATCGAGAGTTTGTCATATATAAATAGCGTTATCGGGACGTGTGCTGTTAGAGCGAGAGTTTGTCTATACATAAATAGCGTTATCGGGACGTGTGCTGTTAGAGCGAGAGTTCGTCTATATATAAATAGCGTTATCGGGATGTGTGCTGTTAGAACAAGAGTTTGTCTATATGTAAATAGCGTTATCGGCACGTGTGCTGTTAGAGCGAGAGTTTGTCTATATATAAATAGCGTTATCGGGACGTGTGCTGTTAGAACGAGAGTTTGTCAATATATATATAGCGTTATCGGGACGTGTCCTGTTAGAGCGAGAGTTCGTCTATATATAAATAGCGTTATCGGGACGTGTGCTGTTAGATCGAGAGTTTGTCTATATATAAATAGCGTTATCGGGACGTGTGCTGTTAGAGCGAGAGTTTGTCTATATATAAATAGCGTTATCGGGACGTGTGCTGTTAGATCGAGAGTTTGTCTATATATAAATAGCGTTATCGGGACGTGTGCTGTTAGAGCGAGAGTTTGTCTATATATAAAAAGCGTTATCGGGACGTGTGCTGTTAGAGCGAGAGTTTGTCATATATAAATAGCGTTATCGGGACGTGTGCTGTTATATCGAGAGTTTGTCATATATAAATAGCGTTATCGGGACGTGTGCTGTTAGAGCGAGAGTTTGTCTATATATAAATAGCGTTATCGGGACGTGTGCTGTTAGAACGAGTGTTTTTGTATATATAAATAGCGTTATCGGCACGTGTGCTGTTAGAGCGAGAGTTCGTCTATATATAAATAGCGTTATCGGCACGTGTGCTGTTAGAGCGAGAGTTCGTCTATATATAAATATCGTTATCGGGACGTGTGCTGTTAGATCGAGAGTTTGTCATATATAAAAAGCGTTATCGGGACGTGTGCTGTTAGAACGAGTGTTTGTCTATATATAAACAGCGTTATCGGGACATGTGCTGTTAGAACGAGAGTTTGTCATACATAAATTGCGTTATCGGGACGTGTGCTGTTAGAGCGAGAGTTCGTCTATATATAAATATCGTTCTCGGGACCTGTGCTGTTATATCGTGAGTTTGTCATATATAAATAGCGTTATCGGGACGTGTGCTGTTAGAGCGAGAGTTTGTCTATATATAAATAGCGTTATCGGGACGTGTGCTGTTAGAGCGAGAGTTTGTCTATATATAAATAGCGTTATCGGGACGTGTGCTGTTAGAACGAGTGTTTGTCTATATATAAATAGCGTTATCGGCACGTGTGCTGTTAGAGCGAGAGTTCGTCTATATATAAATAGCGTTATCGGGATGTGTGCTGTTAGAACAAGAGTTTGTCTATATGTAAATAGCGTTATCGGCACGTGTGCTGTTAGAGCGAGAGTTTGTCTATATATAAATAGCGTTATCGGGACGTGTGCTGTTAGAACAAGAGTTTGTCAATATATAAATAGCGTTATCGGCACGTGTCCTGTTAGAGCGAGAGTTCGTCTATATATAAATAGCGTTATCGGGACGTGTGCTGTTAGATCGAGAGTTTGTCTATATATAAATAGCGTTATCGGGACGTGTGCTGTTAGAGCGAGAGTTTGTCTATATATAAATAGCGTTATCGGGACGTGTGCTGTTAGAACGAGAGTTTGTCTATATATAAATAGCGTTATCGGGACGTGTGCTGTTAGAGCGAGAGTTTGTCTTTATATAAATAGCATTATCGGGACGTGTGCTCTTAGAACGAGAGTTTGTCTATATAGAAATAGCGTTATCGGGATGTGTGCTGTTAGAGCGAGAGTTTGTCATATATAAATAGCGTTATCGGGACGTGTGCTGTTAGAGCGAGAGTTTGTCTATATATAAATAGCGTTATCGGCACGTGTGCTGTTAGAGCGAGAGTTCGTCTATATATAAATAGCGTTATCGGGACGTGTGCTGTTTAGAACGAGAGTTTGTCTATATATAAATAGCGTTATCGGCACGTGTGCTGTTAGAGCGAGAGTTTTTCTATGTATAAATAGCGTTATCGGGACGTGTGCTGTTAGATCGAGAGTTTGTCTATATATAAATAGCGTTATCGGGACGTATGCTGTTAGATCGAGAGTTGTGTATACATAAGTACATAGAATAACGTAATATTCAGATCATTGTTAGAATCATTTCGAAAATCATGTAAAACACATTTTTAGCGTTACTTTAAGTTTTACGCTTGTTATTGATTATCAAGAGATAGATAGATAGATAGATAGATAGATAGATAGATAGATAGATAGATAGAAAATAGATAGATAGATAGATCGATGTGCTTGCGTGTGCGTGTATGTTCAGAAAGTCCAGCCGCATGTTGAATCACGCATGATTCATGAAGAATAAAACCCTGTTGTAAAACCCTTATGAAAGCATCTCTCAAAAGTCATTTTTAACTAACTACTTTTGATTTTCTTTAAAACTGAACGAATAATTTATATATTGTCATTCAATCTGTAACAATGCAACAAATACTGAATGCATTCAGAGAGTTTACGAAACGATCTGAATCATAGAACCATAATGATAACGATCATCATTGCGTGATTATCAAAAAGCACATAAAACATTACGGTCATCAAACTTTTCCTCTCTCTCTCTATCTCTCTCTCTCTCTCTCTCTCTCACACACACACACACACACAATATATATATATATATATATTGAAATGAATAAATCCGCAAATGATTTCAAATTTGGCATTTAGGCTTCTATTAATTCATATACTTGTGATTTACACATGTTTCAGACTCTACATCTTCTTCAAGATATTTTGAATATCTTAATTAAGTTTAGGCTGTTCTTTTTATAATTAAGATTGTTGTGATTGGATGTTGTGATTTTGTTCAATTCTATGGTTTGTGTCAGTGAATATTGCATGGGTGTTAATTGTCGGTGAAGACTTCTGGTTGATGTAAATATTGTTTTTGAGTCTTTTTAAAAATACACGAATGTATTGCCTGTGTGTTTGTGTATATATGTATACATATTGGTAGATCCATGTATACATGCTCTAAATTGGTGTGATCATTACGGTCTTTGGAAAAGAACTCGGCAACCCGTGTCGAAATCCTGAGCAAGGCTTTTTCGAGTTCACATAACATTAATACATTTGGGAATTGTATGAATCAAATTATTCTCCTTCCAGCTATAGACAAATAGTAGGGCAGGCTGAGCTTTTTAACCTTGGTATGTCAAACGGTCTTGGAAGAGAAAAAATGGGTTACATCCTGGCAAACTCTGCTTAAGATTTGACCTTTTTTCTCTCACTGTTTCTCTCTGTCACTATCTCTCTGTGTACAAACGTATACATGCATATACGTTTTTTCAAGTGTACTGGGTAGATTTAATGTGTGTGAGAATGCATTTCACTAAATACGTAAGTGTATTAATGCCTGTGTATGCCTGTGTGTGTGTGTATGCATGTGTGTGTGTATGCGTGTGTGCGTATGTGTATGCGTGTGTGTGTGTGAATGTGTGTGTGTATGCGTGTGTGTGTGTGTATGCGAGTGTGTGGGTATGCGTGTGTGTGTGTATGTGTGTGTGTGTGTGTATGCATGTGTGTGTGTGTATGCGTGTGTGTGTATGCGTGTGTGTGTGTGTGTATGCGCGTGTGTGTGTGTGTGTGTGTGTGTGTGTGTGTGTGTGTGTGTGTGTTTAAAACCATTTGAAGATCTATTCTTTTTAAAATATTTACTTTACTCTTGATGGGGCAACAATAATCTTTACACGCACACACACACGTATATATATATATATATATATATAACGCAAAGCAAATTCAGGTTTCTAATTACAGGTTTATTTGCTCATTAGAATCGAGAACTCATGTCACTCTATTTCGTTCACTTTCGGACTATAAACTCCCTCATCTCCTTGCAACAAGTTCAGTAGTACTAATAATGATCTTCTACAAAAATGACTTTGACATTAAACAACCCACGAAAGTTGATGCGACATTAAAATAAGAAACCAAAATTAAGAAGCTGACATTTTATATTTTTTTCTTTTTAGTCTTTGATATTCTAAGTTATTATTATCAATGAATTTAACGTCATACTTACCACTGAATTTAAAACTAAATTAACCTCTGAATTTTTACTTCCGAATTAAGAGCATTGCGACCGGAATACATTATGTTGAATAATAAATTCATATTGTGAAAATAAACGCATTTCCGTAATAGTTCTATGGACTCAATTAAGTATCCATATAATTAAGATAAACATATAAAAGGTTTCAGCGGGATTAAAAACTAATCAACATTAAATTTAAAATTCACTCTCTATTGAATGACTTTAGTTACTTATAAATACCCAAATGCAGGGCACTTGTCCTCCTATTGTAATGGTTAACGCGATGGACTGCGGAATCGTAGTAAGCGAGTTCGAACTCCGGTGGTGCTATTGGGAAAGGCATGAACCCCCTTATCCTCCCAAATATGTGTTAAATAACACAACTTGTGTTCTTCTGGGAAAATGGCTTGGCATTAAGTAACCCACAAAGGTTGATATGCCATTAAACAAAGAACCCAAACCAAACAGATGCAGGTAAAGAGATTATTCCATAAATATAAAAATTCTGTTTAAAAAGCATCGAGACTAAAACTATATTCATCAAAACAGAAATAATGATGAATGAATCAGATTTTCACCTTGGCATTCATCAGATAATTGTCGGCAAGATTCCACTGGTCGAAACTCTTCTTTTATATGATGTAAAACTGAACAAAGATTATTTCTTTAATGTTCCCGATGTCTTCAAATCAGATCCCTGAGAAGAATCCCAGTGAAATGAATTCGCACGACTATTATTGCAGGTACTGGACCAGCATAATTCTGTGTTATACAAAAATTTGCTGCTTCAAAAATTATCAAACCTGCCGATTAAAAAAAGAATCAAGAATTAGAATTGACAAATCTAAACTGTCTTTCGAGGTCTTGAACTCATCATTTTATTACATAACTTGTTCAGATGTTCATACCTTTTTTTTTAGTTTTTAAATTAAAAAAATAATAAATAACAATAGATTCAGTCTCGATACTTTTTGATCACTCTTCGTAACTTATAAATATATGAAAAATATGACTTTCTTAAAACTGACGTTTTGCCAGCGTGTGTAGAAAGTGAACGACATTTTGTTATATTTTTTAACAAATTCATATGAAAACATCGGAAATAAACGCGAACCTTCAAAGAAGCCCAGTTTGTCAGCCGCCGAAAAAGAAAAAAGAAAAATAAACGACTGAAAAAAATAAACCAGTTGTTATAAATATATCCGAGACAGCTTTATTTGTTTTGCAGGCGTGGCACTGTAAGGCGCTGATGCGGTGATAAGGTAGCGTTTATGATATCGAGGCGAAGATATCAAAACTGATGCGTTACACGGCCTAGTAAAAGAAAAAGATTGATGCACACACATTCACGCAGATTCACACACACAGATATTAAGAGACAGGCGTACACATGTAGACAGAAACACGCGGTGAAAAGGCACACATACACATTATCTTATTCACACACATCTATCTATCTATCTATCTATCTATCTATCCATACATATATATATATATATATATATATATATATATATATAGTTTTTATACGGTTGTATTTAGATGAAGGTAAAAGTGAAAAAATACATATGTTGGAACAGATAATAAAATCCTGATCCGTTACATGGTTAAGTAAAACAGAGTGAAGATGTGAAAAAAGAAGTAGATACGAACATTTATGCACATTTACGATATAAAGTAGTTTTCACACACACACACACACACACACACACACACACACACACACACACACAGATATATATATATATATATATATATAT